>JAQMCX010000037.1:843342-898221 GCA_029814765.1 Acanthurus leucopareius | reverse complement strand
TTAATTAATTAATTAAAACTTTATTAATGCAAAACAGAGTGAATACAAAATAAGAAAATATATAATAGTCATATAAAGACCTTTTTAACAATTTTTGAGTATTATAATGTTTATATGGGGTTTATAAAATTTAACAAAGAATTAAAAGTGATTAAATGTGACTCTCTTGTTCTTTTTCATTGCACCAAGGACCAGCACTATAACAACACAGACAGTCGCTCATCAGAGTTCGAGCTGAGGCTGGCTGGACCGGTTTTTCTCAAACAACGGCTCACTTGAAGGTAGTGAAACTAAACATGCCACAGCCTGGCTAGATAGTGAGTCTGGTCTTTTTCAGAGGGGTTGAGGGTGCACCACTGTAAAGGAAAGAGGTGTGCTCAGTTTATAGCACCTGACAAAACCACAGAGCTGATTGCCAAACTGAATGTGACACAATAATCATTTTATCTGAATTATCTTGTTTTCGCAGTTGTTAGAAGCCATAATCCACAATGAAAATAAAATTCAATCAATCAAGAGCCAAGCCCATGCTGTCTGACATAAAAACAAGTTTTTAAAGACACCCCGTCTACCATTTAAACCATAACATCACTACAATACACATTGTGTTCTGTGCCAAAATATATACATTCAGTTTCCCAGTTTATAAGATCTACCTGAGGCTAAATGACTTGGCGAAAAAAAAATATAATATTTTTTAGCAAATACCTTGTTGATATTTTGACATTTTTTAAAATAACCAATCGGTAATGTGAATAAAAAGACGAAGTGAAAGGGAGGCAAATATTAAAACAGCTAGCAAACTGCATTGGGTTCAGAAAATTACATCACTTTACCTTAATGCAGCTTTCAAAGCCAGGAAAACACATCACTAACACCATCAAAATGTAACAATATCCAAAGTCTAAGACCATATCTGGTGTCATATCATAACCTAAGTACAATATTGATATATTGTCCAGCTGTAGTGTTACCTAGTTTAATGTAATACACACTACCCTAATAAAAGTTATAGTATTGACTTTTTATTAACTGGTTTTAAAGGGTGTCTCCCCTATTAAATCCAGCCTCTCTTATGTGTATAGGGAGGTCAAAGTATAAGAAACACCTCTTAATATAATGCAATAGCTACACAGCACTTCAATCATCAGCCACTGAAATAAGATGTTTTGAATCAATTACTTTTTTAAACAGTTTATACGAAAAAATTCAACATTATATAATCGTCAAGAAAGAAGTAGTTTTTGCAGAGCTGTTGTACTAAATAATTAGCCGGTAAGTGGGTAAATATGTTGTGTATTTTTGAAAACAAATCACTATAAATCCCCAGCTGTGGGATCAGGTGAACTGTAGTTTGTGATCAACAACTAGGTCTTCACTTTGTACTGAAAGCCATATACCAGGATTTTCCTTATGCCATTAAGTATTATGTGACTATGGGCCACCGCAAAACATAAAACGCATGTTGCACGTACAGCCTGCGATAAATAATGTAGAATACCACGACAACGGTCCTTATCCTTTGATTTAACATTAGAATGTGAGCAACTATATCGGCAAAACTAGGGGAGGACTTACATTGCAAAGGATACAGTGCGTCTACATGCAATGCATATAACATAAACTTTGACAATATTTGCGTAAATACACAAGTATCACCCAAAAGCAGTCCAACTTGAAGCAGTCTCAAACAAATGGTCCGAAAAGCAACCGTCCACTCATCTTAATCTAACGTCGCCAATGTGGTGAGCATAACCAACTGTATAAAAAATAATCAATACATAGTTTAATTTAAGTAGGATCTTTAAAAAAAAACAAGTCACAAGTAAGCCATTTCCTAAGAGAACAGTGACTGACAGTTTTTCCGGGTTTGGCTTAAGTGCTAGTAAGGAAGATGCGAGGGGACAGCAGAAAATTGCCAACGCTGACTAGCTTTCATTACCACAAAACACAACAACTTTAAATTATATACATACCGGCTTTCGTTTTGCCCTCGTTGAATAACACTTATCACGTATCCCGTCACTTGTACGACTCTCATACCAATTAATATCCCACGCTACAATGAAATATTTCTGGCAGTTACGCTTCATCATCAGTAAATACCACGGTGGCTATCCTGGTGCTAACTGGGTTAGCCGCAAGGCTAATAAACACACAAAAACAACACTTATGTCATATGGATTTGAAGTCCAAATATTCCAGACAATGTAACTTCAAAAACTATTCTATTAACATCGTAATGACAAGGGAAAGGCGTTAAGTAAATTTCGGACCACACCACGACTGCTAGCTGGTTAGCTGCCTGCCAGCTAGGCCACAAACAGGACATACTAGCTAACCTGGCGAGGCAGAACCCAGCCGTGGCAACACACGAACCACACGGGATCCGAATCAGACCAGCACTCACCACGACGTCCCAGTCACATTAAACCCTCCTCAGTCATATAAATTTGCTCAGAGTACTTACTGTGAAGTGTGACGTTGTGATCACAAGGTTTCGGCTCCTAAACAGTTAAATATGACACATTTGATTGATCCGGAGGGGGGTTCACTTTGTTGCTTTTGTCTCCTGGTTTGCTAGCAGTTCACGTTTGGCCGAAGCAGCTCCACACAGCGTCGGACGGAAGGAACATGTTTTAATGATGTCACCGGGCGCAGGGTCTTCACTATGGCGAAGAGGGTAATTTATTTAAGCAGTATGTCACATAACACACTGCCCTATTTTCATTTGTCATGCACTGAATTGAGTTAGGGCTTATTATTGATATGACAGCTGAGTTAGCTGAGTTAGCTGAGTTATCTACTAAGATAACTAAGAAGATTTCTTATTAACCATGGAGCCCTGCGATGTAACACATTGCTTAAGGTGCATTTTACTTTATAAATAACTTTATCCTTAAATAATTATAAAAACCCTGACCACAGCCGGACAATATAACCATAATAATAATAATAATAATAATAATAATAATAATAATAATAATAATAATAATAATAATGATAATAATAATAAAAATAAAATAAAGCGTCATCTAAAATTTATATATAAATAAAGTCGACCCAAAAAGCGACTTTCCGTGTATTTACAATACAAAAAAAGTTTGTTACTACAAAATAATAACTGCTCAATGACTTCTGCAGAGTGTTGCGTTCACGGTCTGGGCTAACATTTTGGATTTCACACAGAACGAATGTATTTGTTTGCCTCTCTACAACACGTTATTATTGCTTTACATCCGGGCTGTTTCTTGACCTCAAGGATACCTTGTGTTGTATGAGGTCTGGGGCAAACTGGTCACAAGGGTGGGGCATTTAGCAGTGGTTTGTTCTTGTTTTGCTTGTGTCCTGAATGTCCTCTGTAACGAGAGAAGAAATGCTGAATCAATAGCCCAGATCATGACAGACATACCTATCTGAAAGTCATACCCGGTGGTTGTGACTTAACACCCCGGTCCCGATTGCCAAAACACAGAGATGGGTCCTAGCTACACTGACAGCAAAACTGTCCCTACTCGCGCTTTGTTTGGAGCTTTGTCTGTGTATGGCTAGTAAGGAATGACAAAAGGCAATGCATTGATTGTGTGACAGATGGGCTTTTGTGTGAAATCTACGACTCACCACCAACATGACCTCCAGCGTCACACGTAGAGTAGTGCGTACGGGTGGGAGTTGTCTGGTTGAAACGCATTGTTGTGTTGGGGGATGAGCCGTTCGTAGTGCTGCTGCTGTTACTGCTTTTTGCTCCTGGTCGACTGTGGCTAGCGAGTGACTCTACCTTATGAATGGTTCACAAAGCAAAGAACTGTGCATTTTCTGTGGAATTTAAAATCGAAACCTCCCTGGCACCAAGCAGCGCTCTTTCTGTTTTATTTAGTAATAGAAAAGACCCAAGTATTGCCCGTTGGATGAGAACATTGTGTGCGGAATTAAAGCCACTTAGCAGGCCGTATCGCCATTGCTTTGTAAGGCTGCTGGCTAGCTACCGTCTTCTTCAACTAGCAAAACTGTTCCTGAATTCGAGGTATGTGCTTTTGCTTTACATGCCTCTCTGTGTTTTATGTAGTTTACTGTAAAAAAGGCAAATTGTGCATTTTGCACAAATGTGTATTTAACGTAACAAAGTGGGTATGAATTAACAGACGTTGTTTTAAAGGGCTCTTGTTTTGCTTGACGCCATTTGCTCCGTTTAGGGGGTGGCTAGCTCGTAATGCTAGCTAGCTGGCTAGCTAATGTTATTGTTCGCAACTTGGCTACTTTGACTGTTATTCAAAGGGCTTTTGCATCTCTGCACCAAATGGGCAAGTGCTAACTCCTGCGCAGTCATTTTGAAAGTGCCTTGTGTGGCCGCCTCCCACCGTATTTAAATGCCTCGGCTCATTGATAAAGCTTAAACGTAACTTAACAGCTGGCTACTGCACAAGTCAAACAGAGATACCGGAGTTCCAGGCAGTAACTTGACATCAGTGAAAGTTGTACCGTCCTATTGCCATCTTTATGGGCTTGTTAACTATAATGTTATTACAGATTGATGCATGCAATGTTCACCCGCTGTCTTTGTTTTTCTTTCAAATAAATTACGAGAAAGCCTTTTTTTTCTTAGTGTCGAAGGAGTTGTTTTGTTGTTTCCTTTTTATTCAATGTATGTATATGACTTGCAGATTAGATTATTTGGATACTTTGATATTATGCTGTTAAGAAAAACAATTTTGGGCTTGTCAGATGTGTTGCTGTTAGAGTGGTTGGATTGTTTTACTCAAAAAGTGGGTTATGCTACAAATTCTCTGTCAGTATATTATCATGGTCTTGACTCTCCTAGGCAGCAACCTCAGGAAAATGCATCCACCTTTTTAACTCGCTTAAACTAATGGAAAAATCATGTTCATCTCTGTTTTTTCCCACTCTGTATCTTCACAGCAACACGGAGTGTCAAGATGAAGAAGAAAGCTCGGCAGCACCGGCCTGCGGTGCCGCAGAGGCCGCCGTCTCCCATCAAGCCTTCTCCCAACAAGCAGATCCTGACTTATGCCCAGGCGCAGCGAATTGTGGAGTTCGATATCGATGGTCGCATCCATCGGATCAGCATATATGACAAGCTGGATGTGATCTCGGATGATGATCCCATGGTACAGGAGATGATGGAGTGCACTAGCAATAAGGAGAATGCTGAGAAACCACAGCAGCAGGTCCTCCTTCGGT
The DNA here is from genome assembly GCA_029814765.1 of Acanthurus leucopareius. Classification (NCBI taxonomy): domain Eukaryota; kingdom Metazoa; phylum Chordata; class Actinopteri; order Acanthuriformes; family Acanthuridae; genus Acanthurus; species Acanthurus leucopareius. The sequence continues at coordinate 893,022 of JAQMCX010000037.1, read as the reverse complement.
CAGTGAGACTAAAAAACAACCAGGAAAAGAGAAATGCTGCACTAGGCATCACCAGTCATACAGAGGGAGGCGGACATCATGCCACTGTTAATCCTGGTCCAAAGCTTCCAGAACCTAAATTTCGTACAGTGGAATATAATATTCCAGCAGTTCCTAAACGTGCAGCTGCCTTTTATAAATACACAGAGAAGACGGAGGAAGAGCTAGATGAGGAAACAGAGTATGACATGGATGAGGAAGATTATTCGTGGCTGGATTTGGTCAATGAAAAACGAAGAAGTGAAGGGGTCAGTCCGGTCTCTCACAATGTTTTTGAGTTCCTTATAGACCGCTTTGAGAAAGAGTTGCACCTGGAGAGTCTGGACAAAGCTAGCGAAAAGCAAGCTCCCATTGATGAGGACGCTGTCTGCTGCATCTGCATGGATGGAGAGTGTCACAACAGCAACGCTATCCTGTTTTGTGACATGTGTAATGTGGCTGTGCACCAGGAATGTTATGGTGTGCCCTACATTCCAGAGGGCCAGTGGCTCTGTAGACACTGCCTCGAGTCATCCACCCAGCCTGCGGACTGCATACTTTGTCCTAACAGAGGTGGAGCAGTGAAGAAGACAGATGATGACCGCTGGGGCCATGTGGTGTGCGCCCTGTGGGTTCCTGAGGTCGGCTTCTCCAACACCACCTTCATCGAGCCCATTGACGGTATCAGCCACATCCCTCCAGCCCGATGGAAGCTCACCTGCTACGTTTGCAAGGAGAAAGGTATTGGAGCATGCATCCAATGCCACAAAGCCAACTGTTACACCGCCTTCCACGTCAGCTGCGCCCAAAAGGCTGGCCTCTTTATGAAGATGGAGCCAATCAAAGAGGTAACAGAAACAGGAGAGCCCACATTCTCTGTGAAAAAGACGGCCTACTGTGGAGCTCACACACCTCATGGATGCGTAAGGAGACCTCTTACAATCTATGATGATGCCAAACCCAGAAATGGACTGTGTAAGAAAGTGGACAAGGGGAGAAGTGCTGGTAAAGGACAGTCAAAGGGGAAGCAGAAGAAGAAGAGTAAGAGTAAGAAGCCTGAGCCTGAACCTGAAAGTGAAGAAGTAACGCCTGCTACTGTGCCTACTTTTCCTGCTCACAGGTATGCTAATGAGTTATATGATTTAGTTGATGGTCGGTGAGGATGGTATATTTACATACATTTACTTTTACGGCATAGATGCTTGGTGTATGAGATATGGTATGAGGGAGTACTTTTATGTCTCCTCCAAGGACACTGGTAGTATATATAAACATTGGCTGTTGCAGGGTTTTAGTGTGTGACACAGAGGAATATTTGTCTACAAAAAAAGCAGACTATAGTGATCTACTTAAATGCATTTGGTCTGTATAGATAGCTAGTCAGATGCTAGTTGAAATTAGTCAGTAATCAGTAATTTTAACAATACTATGAAATCAATAACCACAGGTAACCAGCCTCTGTTTACATATTGTGTTTTCTAAAAGAATTTACTCGTGTCATCCTGCAAGAAGGTAGTAATTTTTGAGAAATGCTGGCTGTTTGTTTTTCCTAGGCTGTATCTGTCTAATGCTCGTCTGTCTTTCCGGCTCCTCTAGGTTACAAACCATTCTGAACCAGGTGTCTGTCCAGAAGAAGAAGGCATTTGTGGAGCTCGTCCTAAATTACTGGACCCTTAAGAGGCAATCCAGGAATGGACTTCCTCTCATCAGACGCCTTCAAACAAGCCTGCAGTCTCAGAAGAATGCACAGCCGGTTTGTTCATCTGTCAGTCACCCACGAGAGGCTTTCATTTTTTCAATTTGCCTTTAACAAACGAACCATTAGCTTTTAAAACTTGAGATATGTTGTAATTTTTCATACAGTTAGTCATTTTCACTTTTTGTAAAGCCCTTTATGTTTTCATGTTTTGCCTAGTTCCCTCTTTAACACTTATTTACTGCTGTGAACAAAGCATCTAACAATGCTGGGTGTACACATGCTTGTTCACTGCTAAATGTGTGCCATAAAGTAATTAGATGTGTTGAAGATATGTGAGGAAAAAAAGCCTCAGGAGAAATAAGTGCTGTTGTGCAAATTGGATCATTTACAGCTCTTTTCTGTTCTTTAAGATATTTGTTTTTATTCCAATGTGTTCTTCAGAGGCAGAATGAGGAGGAGAGCAGGGCACTGAAGGACCAGCTGAAGGAATGGCATCGTCTTCGACACGACCTGGAGAGAGCCCGGCTGCTGCTGGAGCTAATCCGCAAGAGGGAGAAGCTTAAGAGGGAAGAGGTAAGGAGTGCAGGAATCTGTGGGTACATGGGCAGACATCTAACTTGACCTGTGGTCGGGAAAGGTCTAATTACAAATGAAACAAACTGATCTTTGCATGGTTTTCGTGTGTGCTCTCTTGTAGATTAAACAGGAGGAAACCCTGCTAGAGATGCAGTTGACTCCCTTCAGTATTTTGCTCAGAGCCCTCTTGGACCAACTTCAGTCAAAAGACCAGGCCAAGATCTTCGCCCAGCCAGTGGATGTCAATGAGGTGAACTTCAGTAAACAATGAGCACTTTTTGAAGTGGCCCAAATTGACTTTAACCCTTCACTTTTGGAAGAATATATATACCAAGTACAGAACAATGCAAATAAATCTTATTTCTTGTTTTTGTTTCTTATATCTTATATCTTTTCTTGATGTTATGTGGAAGCACTTCATGTCAGTTTGTGGTATCTTTTTTCATTTTAAATTCACAATGTAAATTTGCAGCATTGTAGTAGGGAGAGCTCTAGGGAAACAGTCAGACTTCCTGTTTGATATGCCCCCAAACTGGACTTGCTGGTTCGTATATAAAAACAGCCCTTTGTGTGTTGCAGTTGTGCTGCCGTTAGGATGAAATTCCACTAACAGCAGTACAGCGGGCCTGTTTTACCTGCTGTTCTGCCTAATTTTCATGTTAAGAAATGCTGAAATAATGATGTGACTGATAGCTTCATTCCACACATGCCAAGTGGACAAAGTACAAAAAAAACAACACAACACAAAACAATTAACAAAAGGAGAATTTTCTCAGGTTTAGATTTTCATGGCACTTATGTTAAGGTTGCACTCAAGCGCACAGCAAAGACTAGAGCAAGCACTTAAGTGTGGCTCTGTGTCCATGCTCACGCCCCAGTGTTGAGCAATGTGATTTCCTGATAGATGAATGTGTTACTTGAGAGTAAGGTCCACTGGAAAAGTGACGTGTGTCACCCTGACTAGCTCGGTTGGTGGAGCATGAGCCTTGTAATCTTAGTATAGCAGGTTTGCTTTTGCCTCAAGAGTCAGCACATTGCTAGGAGATCATTCATTTTCTTGGTTAGCATCAAATGTGAGGGAAATGTTTGTGTTGGCTAGGTTTTTTTAAGACGTAATAATAATTCAGAAAAATCTAGAAATAGGTGTTTTTCAGTGTTTTTATATCATGTTGCCATGTCAAATAACATGCCCCAGCAGAGTAATGTGGTCTGTTCTGCAGTCATGTTGACTGACCCTGCTGGCATGGATGATTGAATTTCTGTGTCTAAATCATATTTGCTCAAGAATTTCGTGTTGACATGCAACATACCATGATATTTTCTTCATATTATTGAAAATAGTTAAAATAATTTTAAAATAATGGGATATATTTTGTATTTCTTGCAGGTGCCTGACTACCTCGACCACATCAAGCACCCCATGGACTTCTCCACAATGCGAAAGCGCATAGATGCACAGGGCTACAACAACTTGGAGCAGTTTGAAAGTGACTTCAACCTAATTGTTACTAACTGCATGAAATATAACTCAAAGGACACCTATTTCTATCGGGCTGCCATACGTCTCCGAGACCAGGGTGGGGCCCTGCTCAGAAGGGCCCGGCGAGACGTGGAGAAAATTGGCTTTGACAGGGAAAGCGGCATGCATCTGCCCGAAGCTCCTGAAATAAAAGCAACACCAGCCTTTTCTTGGGAGGACGGTAAGGGCAGTAGCAAAGACACATGCCTCCCTTGTGTGTTTGTATAGTTAAAATAAAATGCGTTGCGTAAAACCATGTTTCAATCTCCTCCTGATTCATCGAATCTCTTCTCAGTTGACCGCCTACTTGTGCCAGCCAATCGGGAGCATCTCTCTCAGGACGAGCAGCTGCAGCAGCTCCTGGAGAAGTTCGACCTGACCTGTGCCATGAAGTCCAGCCCCTCCCGCAGTAAACGCCTAAAGCTGCTTAAAAAGACCATCAACGATGTGCGAAACGAAATAAGCCTAAAAAGAGTCCTACCCTCCCACCACCACCACCACCACCACCACCACCACTCATCTTCCTCTACAACTCCCTCCACATCAGCATCATCCTCATCAGCTGCCTCGCACCCAGAGCTGGGTAAACCGAAAGAAGAGAGAATGAAGCCCAATGGACATTTTCCAGATGATGAGGGTATGTACGAAACTGCTTTGGCTTTATTAGAAAGTGCTCTGGCTGAGATGAGTTGGTGATTGTAGAGAACAATACTTAATTGTGAAGACTCCTTCCCCGATTACCAAAATAGAGACATTCTGGATCATCCACCAGACACAGAGCATCAGTATTTGATGACACAGGAATAAGATGCCAATGTCAGCTGGCTCTAATTGGTTCATGTTGTTCAGGCATTGTTTGTTCTTGCAAATGCCATCCGGAGCTCTACAAAGAACCAGAAGAGCCCCATTATATAGATTGATTCATTCACAACTGTCAGAGTGTAGAGTTAGTTCAAGCAAAAAAATGGCAAAGAGTTATTTTCATTTAAGTTTCCTCTGGGCTTTTAAAGGCTGAATGAGTAGGGTCTGTAAGTTGCAGCTGTAAACAGAACGTTTAAAGTTGGCCCCTCCTCCCCGACTCAAGCTACTCTTTGATGTGTACTGACGACCTGGCACCTGGTTGCTATAATTTTAAAGTCTTCAAGAGCCCCTCCCTCACACCCTGTGTGCTGTTATCGGCTGGGGGCTACACGCAATCGCCCAAGGGTTGATGCCCAGAGATGTCCTTCGCAAAGAAAAACACAAAATAAAAATAGAAGCAGAGTGGGAGGTCACCATGCACGCTAGCAGGTCACAAGCAATGATTGAGAGTGAATATTTTCATTTAAGTCTATTTATTGTGGGTTTTTTGAAGGAAAATCCTGCTCATTCTTCCTTTAATATCCTGAAGTGCAGATCAGAGGTTGGAGATTAGCTCCCAACCCCCAACCCAAAACACGGTCTCACAGAGCAAAGTCACATGCTGTTTATTCCCCATACCAAGCAAGTCTTAGCTGCTCTTAGTACTAGAACACCAGCCTGGTAGTAGACCTATGAATTGCCTCCCATGTCTTTATTTTTTTAATTAAAAATTTTTTTTTTTTTGCAATTTTGAGAGGATGAAGTGGCAAATAATTCTGATTATCATTTCTACTTTAACACATGATCATTACAAACCCTGCCCTGTTTATTTTAAATTGAACATCTGTTTGCTGTTTTGGTGAAATATGCAAAAAAAAAGCCACAGATGTTCCTGGTATTTAGGGTAGCAGAGCCTTTGATTGTAAAAAAATACTTTTATTTACCAAAACTTAAATCTAGAAAGCTAAAATGATCTAAACTGCACCATTAACTAATAAAAACAATATTGGTGGTTATATTGTTTTTTTGACAGAGAATGGCTCTATAGTTAATTAACAGCAACAGCAGGCTTTGTGTCCAAATAGCAATGCCAATTTAGTCTCACGCACTGGCTTTTAAACGTAAGAGAGTGTGTCATTTCAACAAGAAAACTACTATATCATTCACACAGTCTCCACTTGAAAAATTGTCACACAGATGATTGTCCAAAAAGCTTACTGACACACAAAACCTTTAAAAACTCCAATTTCCAAACAACAGGAGCAAACAGTAACAGATTAAGAATTACACTTATCTGATGTTTGTACTCTAGATGCAAAGGAAAAAGGGATACTGGTGAATCCTAACAATGTTTTTATTTCTCTCTGTGGAACTGATCCCCGAACTGATAGCATTATAATGAGCTGGTGTGTGTGTGTGTGTGTAGGGTGGTAATTTTGCCCTCATTTTTTATTTATAAAAGTGCCTCAGTGTTAAACAGTGTCTTGTTTTACCTTTATGATAAACCTAAAAGCTATACAATAATGTGCTGTGTGAGCATTTCTGCACACATAACGTATGGTTGTTTCAGCACATTACTTTTGGTAATAGTGTTATACTCCAGGTCATATTTCTTGCCTCTGACATTTTGTTGTACTGTTTATGTTTGTACTTCCTATGAAAAGCTTGTATTTTCTTGTTCTATTAGAGGAAGATACCAGGGATTTCAGTCTTGGTTTTAGTAGAGCGAATCCCACACCACAATAAATTTTCTCTATAACACCATGAGGAAAAAAATGCTTTAATATAAATAAGAAAGCCTAAAAGATTTGTGTTGAATGAATAAAATGAATTTTAAATGATCAGTATTCAAGATTCAAGATCTTTTTAACTGCTTTTTTACAACACAAAGTTTTACAATTTAATGCAGTTGTAGTCCCCGTATGCTGCAACTAAAAATATATATCTACATATATATATATAAAATTGTATTATTAATACGTTCACAAAAAGTTAACAACTTTTTTACTTTTAAATGTGCAGGATGCATTGAGAAATTTCACACCTTGGGGATAAAAGCTGTCCTTGGCTGTCCAGTGTTGGCTTTATTGAAGAAATTATAGCTCTAACCTTTGTGCTGTCTTTCTTCTCCTCCCCTGCAGGAGACAAGTCTCTTCCTCCTAAATTGGAGCTTTCAGACTCCATCCCTCCCCTCATCCACTCAGACACAGACCCCGAGCCACCCACCCTCAAACCAATTGACGCCACCCCAGAATGTGAAGACAAGGGTCACAGCAAGCGTGTCAAGTTTGACAGGGAAATACCAGACCTGCTCTCCAGCGCGCCGTGCCTCAATGGCTACTCCCATGACAGTCTCCAGAACTCTTTGCTGGACGGAGATGTGAGTGTGGTGGCCACGTCGACCCTCGCCCAGCCCACTGGCACGGTTAACCGCCGCACTGCCGTGCTCTTCCGCAAGTCGAAGGCCGCCAGTCCCCACAAGCCCCTTAAAGGCGGAGATGAGCGGACCGATGGGCTGGACGTAAAAGAAGAGGGCAGGCAGGAAGAGGAGGAGAAAGATGATGATGACGCACAGCTTGGCTCGAAATCCTTTCTGTCCGTGGTCATACCCAGGCTGGAGACGCTACTTCACAGCAAGAAGAGGAAGCACAGTGGCAGCAGAGACAGCGAAGAGGAGGGGGGCGAGCATGAAGAGGATGGAGAGTCCCCTGGGAAACGACTTGACACCGGTAAGAATTGTACAGAGAAAAACAAATCAATGAAAAAACAGCAACTCTATATCACTGACTGTGATTTTCTTTCTTTAATATGGCATCAATGTTCTTACCATCCCAGGCATTTCCAGTAATTTTCTGCATGGCTAAACATTTCTTAGTTTCCTCAGATCTAATTGGAAAGACTTTAAATTAGCACATGTTTAGTTTCTGTTACCATCTCCTGAACTTGCAGTAAAGAGATGCCAATGAGCTGTTTGACACAATTTACAAGTTATTACAGTAGACACCTGCTTAGGTGCTTTGATGATCAGAGAGCTTCCAATATATTTTTCATAATGAGTCGCAACCCATTTGGTGTCGTGCCTCCCGTCAGGCCTTTCCAGTGGATTTCTGGAGGTGGAAGAGGAGAAGGAGCTAGAAGACGCTGGTAGAGCCAGCAGACCTGTGGAGCCAAGAAGACGCTGTGCCTCTGAATCCTCCCTCTCCTCATGTAGCAGCCTGCCTGGAAGCACCAGGTAGTCCAGCAGATAAAAGATAACCCTGTGATTTCATTATTTGACTGAAAAAGCATCTTTTTGTCGTTCAGTCAGCTAATTGTCCAGCAGTCTGGTCCAAGCCTTCATCACAGCAGATGTTTTGTTTCTAAAGTTGACTGTGTATGTGTCCTTTTTTTTTTTTTTTTTCTGTTTGTAGCACTGTTCTCAGTCTTCCAAAATGTGGGAAGGGGAAACCCGCCTTGGTCCGGAGAAACACTGTGGACGATAAGAGCGAGTTAATCGCATGCATCGAAACCGGGAATTTTGCAAAAGCTGCTCGAATTGCTGCTGGTAAGTTTGGTGCTTTACGAGTGAATTTCCATGCATGTCTGAAAATTACATATGAAGATTTTATCCGACATTTCAAAAACATACACAGGAATCTCTTCAGTGAAATATGGATAATGTTAGAATTTCTATATGTTAATGTACACATGCACATGGTTTTTGGGTTGATACTGATAACAAATACAGTAAACATGTTTTACATGAAGAGTTGCGACAAAGATATGTTTCTTAGTAGAAGATTTGACACCAGACAACAACTTATATGAAATATGAGAAAACAGTTTACATAAAAGAGTAAAACCTTCCTTGACTGTCAATTATTAAACAATATAGCCAAATAAACATTAAATTTAACCAAAAAAAAAAGTGCTGCAATGTCTTCCTGCTTATGAGCAAGAATACAGACCAATAATGTTATGAATGTGTGAGGCCAGTGTCAGTAATTGGCCACTAGCCTTCAAACAAAGACATTTAGTGGAACTTTGTTGAACTTAGTTTTGTCAAGTAATCAGTGCGGCTACAAAGTAATTCAGCACTGTAAGTAGTTGTGTAGTTGTGTAGTGATGTAAATCCAGATGTCTGCAGGTCATGTAAAATCTTATATCATGCTATGAATACTTTGAAAGTTGCAGAGTCTTTTACTCTTCCTATTGGAGAATCTGGCCCATATTTCATTCTAGTTTTGGCATCAATTTGGTGTCAGAGGTTTAACTTGATAAAACTTGCAGACACCTGGTATCCAAACACATTAAAAACCAGGGTTGGAAATGAAGCCCAGCTATCGGCCAACTCCTTTTGACTTTTGGCAGCGACTGGTGAGGGTTTTCACTCTGCCTGCCATCATGGCATGTAACCAGTCAGCATCTGGACATTCTTCCCTCATGTAAATTCATATTTGGCTTCAAAAATGCAAAAAAATGGCTGATACATTTAAATATATGCCATTCACTTGTGGCTTTTAAAGGATAAAGGTAATTTCTTGCCCTGATTTTTTTTTTTTTCTTTTTGCTGTGTTCTCCTGCACTTTGAGCACGGCTTTTGGAAATGTGTTTGTCTGTGTTTAAACGCACACATAACTTGTTTGGTGTTGTTCCCGCTTCCATAGAGGTTGGCAACAGCAATATTTGGATGCCCGCTAGTGCTGCAACAGTTGCATTGGAACCCCTAAAGCTAGTTTGGGCCAAATGTAGTGGATACCCTTCCTACCCTGCCTTGGTGAGTGCTTGTGGGAAAGAAAGCATGACAATCACTGACTAAAGTCTTTGTCTTTTTTGTCTTTTCCATGTCAACTCTTAACTTGGGGACACAATTGAACCTAATTATGACTCTCTCGCTCCACAGGATGGTGATAGTTTTACTACAGATGTTCTTTTCAGTGTTCAGTGCACCATTTAAGAGGAAAAGCCCACTTTTCTAAATTGCCTGTATATCCACTAGATGGCAGCCTTTCACTGTTAACCTGTTTTATTTGACCTTAGCTTGAAAGGACATATGAGGAAAAGAATCCAGTGTGTGTGTGTGTGTATGCATTTGTATGCGTGTGCGTACAGTATGACATCTTCACTACTGTACATGCTTGAGTGATTCTGCGGAAGAATGTGTGTTTGTCACGCGTTTGCATTAATCAGCACGAGTGTCGTAACTCCCCTTCTTCCCTCTCCCGCTGTGTGTGTAGATCATCGACCCCCACATGCCGCGTGTGGGCTGCCAGCACAACGGGGTGTCCATCCCCATGCCCCCCATGGACGTGCTCCGCATTGGAGAACAGATGCAGTACAAAGCCGAAGAGAAACTCTACCTCGTCCTCTTCTTCGACAACAAGCGCAGCTGGTGAGTGCCGCCGCCCGTGGAAGTGATTTAAACTGCTGCAGGTTCCAACAAGGATAAACCTGTCAACCCGACTGTCAGCTGATCATTATTCTCTCATGGCTGCATGACATCAATTGTCAAAAGACAACAAATGGCTCCCATTAAAAATTTCACTTGGACTACTGTCACCGGGACAATGTTTCTCAGCCTTTAATAGTGAGAGAAATATTCCACATTTTGGAGTAACACTGATGAAATAGTAACTACAAAAATGTTCTAAGGTTTGTCAAAACTAAAGACAGATATTTAAGTTAAATATAATATTACTAGTTAAATAATAAAAATAAAGTGTAAAAAGGATGGTCATAAGACAGGAGGGATATGGATTATTATGAGGATTTATATATTTTTTTCAAACTTCCTGTCTATTGGTTAAAAAATGCTTTTTTTGTTTAATCTACCCCAACAATCACTTAATTAGATACTTCACATTTCTATTTTGTTTCTTGGCTCCGATTTAATCATTCATCTTTCCTATTATTACTATGAAACATTTTTCAGATGACTCAACTGTTGCAGTGACAGTAGCAATAGAGGAATTTTAGGACTGTTGGTACTTTTGTTATTCCTGCCACTACTTTGGTTTAATATCAGTAACTGGGCTGGGTTTTTCTTTTTTGTTGATTTCCTGCATAAATACCTGCATAACACCTGTGATTTTCAGCATGTGTGCGCTTGTATGTCTGTGTTCAGCTGCCTCAGTGTTTCTGAACAAAAACAAATGCCTCGTCCATAAAAGTGTTGGAACAATTTAATCAAGTTATTTACTACTGACTTGTTTTTTGATTTCACCCTCCCAAATACAAGGATTTCCTGCCTTTCTCTATTTATTTTAATGTAAATTAAATATGTATTGGCAGTATGTTAAACAAAAGTAATTGATGGAAGACATCATCCTTGACATTCACTGATGTAGAAAAGATGATTTGATACTGAGGAATTATTACTGGATCAACATTCCATCTGCAGTGGTTTCTTCCATTTAAGATTCATGCTGAAAATAATTATCAAACAAAGGCAAAGGGCAAAATCTAGAAGTACAAACGCTATTTTATGACTTATTAACTGTAGTTTTTTGTTTCAAATCAATTCATTTCATTGCAAGAAATCCCAGTTTTCTTGTCAAAGAACATTCATCTGTAGCTTCTGTTCAGGTGTTGTTACATAGATGTCTGTGTTTCTCCCTTCAGGCAGTGGCTTCCTAGATCCAAGATGGTTCCTCTGGGAATGGACAAGACCATAGACAAAATCAAAATGATGGAAGGACGCACGTCCAGCATCCGCAAGGCTGTCCAGATCGCCTTCAGCCGTGCCATGAACCACCTGAGCATAGTGCAGGACGAGCCAGTCAGCGACCTCAGTGACGTGGACTAATGGCATTCGCTGACTCTCCCTCCCTCCCTCCACACACATGCACACACACACAAGCACACACAAACTCGTACCTCTCCTGTACCAGATACTCTCCTCCACCCCCCACCTCTCTCTGTCTCTGCAGGAGAATCAAATGTTTACTGGGCACCTGCTGCAGGGTGGTGTCTCTTTCTCATCCATTCCTACTCGCACACACTCCTACCACGTGCCGATGGGATAAACGTCTGCTGCTGAAATGAATGTGTCTATCTTATCCTCTCCACCTCCAGGCTTGTGACTGTGCTCAGAGACTGCTCTTCTTCCACTCATCATTTCAAGATGAAAACAAAAACAAAACAAAACAAAACAAAACATGTTTATACAGTTTGGTAGCCTCACCAAACACAACTGTGGTGTAAAGACTTTTACATTAAGACAAAACGTTAACACCGGCCATTAAATTTTGGCTATGGCTGTCTGTCATTATTTCTGTTACAAGTTATTAAAAAAAGCATCTAGTAGCTGATGAAATAGCTAAAAAAAAGTTCATTTCCTCTTGTGTGGGATCAGTCGTAGCCAAAGCTTATGTTTATATCAGTCACATTCGCATTCTAATCATCTCCATTCACACAAACCTTCATTTGTATTTAACTGTAAATAATCTGTACAGTTGCCTGACACTAACTTATTTTGTAGCTTTGACAGAAACGAGTACTGTACAGGAGTTTTCTTAGTATTTATACTTGATGCATTCTTGGCACTAAATGAGAAAGTGCTAGTTTGACAGTGCTGTGTGATCAAGAAAAGTTAAAAAAAATAAAAAGTGCAAAAGCCTTAGTATTAAGGAGATTAGGGCTCAAATGTCATGAAAAGTATGAAAGTATTCCCTTTTTCATTTTTTAAGTTATTGAAGTTTATAATCGTAAGCTTCCATTTGGCATTAATCCTTTTTGTATTAAGAATAGTTTCCATATATTTTTCTCCATATATATTTATATGATTTGAATACACGATAATACGGTATGTAAGTCTGTGAAGCTCATACAGGCGGTGTGATTGTGGCTGTGGACACGGAACGTATATTGTTTTCAAGAAACCAAAAATGTTGCTACCCAGAACCTTTTTTTTTTGCTGATTTATTCTATTTTTTTTTGTGTGATGTGTGATGTTGTTGCCAAAAAAAATGGAAAAAAAGTGACATGTATTTTTTATGTGATACATTTGACTGTTACTTGGTTTTCGCTGTAGTCGTAGGGAGCTGTGCCTGCGTTAACTTATTGTAAAGTATTTGAATTACTTTATATACGAGGAAAGACGTGCAAACTGATTGTGGTAAAGTGGCACATTTTGTGGTGGATACTTGCCTTCTTTTTAAGTAACCTTTTCTAACTTTTTTGTAGTAGTAGTTTCCAAGACATTTCATTTTATACTATCTCCTATTTTTTTCTGGGTAGCATTGGGTAGTTTTGGTATAATTTTTATTTTGTACTTAACTGTAGTAGTTTTTTTAATCAGGTCATATGAAATATTGCTGGGACTGTTTTTGTAGCAAAGCAAAAAAATAAAAGATACAAATATGAATGCTGTGCTTTTCCTTTTTTAAGAGTAATCTTTATTTTCTGCCGCATAGTGTCATATTTTTAATTGTACAAATCCTTCATATCCCCAAATGTTTCAAGCATTCACAAACTCTGCAAAAGCAACTGAACGTAATGTTTAAATTTACATTTTTTGAGTCTAATGTAGGCAACGAGAGGCTCTGAAATTCTCCCTAATGTCTCTTGAAAGGACAGTACCTCCTTTATGGTTGGCAGATTGCATACACTAATTCAACCTCCTACCTGCCATATGGCACTGTACTCTGCTCATCTACTCAGCTGGTGACTGTCCACTCACATTGCACACTGTGTCCTATAGGTTGCCAGTGACATGATCGAACCTGCAGAGGAGGGTAGGCTTGAACTGTGACAGAAGATGTTACTTTATTATTGCACGATTCGGATGTGATCTTTTGCACTTTGCGAATCCATTTTTGCTTAATATTATTATTATTCTGTCACCTTATTGGCATCCAGCTACTTCTAAATGATTTACATGAAAAAAAAGATACATAAATTTTGCTGCTTATGGATTATTTGTGTTATTTTTGGTATATAATCAATTGAAAGATCAAATGTTTCCTTCCGCTTTCCTAAAGTAAAGATTCTGTCTTCATATTAACAATGTGTAAGCATGCAAGATATGCTTAGATTCTCTGTTTAAAAAGCTATAAGGTGAAACTTTGGAAAGCAAACTTCTTACCAACTTGTACTGCTTTTCCCAGTTAGCACGGTCCTCTCCATCAGGGCTCCGTGTCAGGTCATTAGGTTCCCAGTTCGATTCCTTTAAAGGGCAGCACTTCTCACAACTCTGCTCTAATAACTTAAGTTGGTCAATTGGACAAAATTCCCACAAGATTTTTAAAGATCGAACCCTAATTAATAGGTAGATCACTGTCCAGTCTTCATTCACTGCTGTACAAGCTGCAGGGAGACTGACAAGCCTTAGTTCATGCCCACTTTGTGCATTGTGCTTCTTGTTGATCGAGCATTTTATGTCTGAGTCCCTGTAATGCCAGAGGACATGAAGGTTTGAGATATCCTCTTGTGTTAGTGAGCTTGAGTCTTCAGCTGTGGACATTCACACCTGCCTTTTTCCAGTAAATGCAGCTTTTTTAGTGTCAGTATGCAATCCTCAAGCAACAGCAGCAGCTGCAGTGTGCCAGCTCATATACACACTTTCTTAAGGAAATGCCTTCCTTTAGTTATTTTTGAGGCTTCTTCTAAGTATAGCCTGATATTCAGAATTTCTAAATTAAGCTCCAGCTGAAAAATTCATGGTTACTATTAATTAATTTATTATTAATAAAATAATTACAGTTCCTCCACTGCAGTTCCCAAGTTAGAGTTTTTGTGCTTTCGAGAGACTTTTCAGTACTGTCTCTGCAAAGCTAGAAAAGATCAGAGCCACAAAACACTCTGTTCCTTTTGGTACCATTTACTATAATGCACTGAACTTCTATTTTACAGCTATTTAAAAGAAAAGTCATGTATTTTAAGTCCTACAGTAAAAATACAGAATATTTCTGAGGAAAATGCACTTGAAGTATTCAGAGCCAAAATACTCTTTCCAAAAAATTATTGTATCTCCATAAAAACAGTGAAATATGACTAATACATGCTCAAGTACTCTACTTGTACTTCAGTCGAGGGTTTCCATTTTTAGCTACTCTATTCTTCTGTTCCACTACATTTGAAGGCATATCATACTTTTACCTCCACTTCATTTATTTAACAGCTTTATTTACTAGTTATTTCAAAGTCAGATTATTAAATCAAAATATAATCAAAGTGAAAATGATAAGTCTATGTGTTACCAGCAGTATATAAAGAAGTTTAATAAGGTCCAACCTTACCTGCAGCAACATTAGTAAATAATATAACATACAGTTTTTTAAAATGGAAATTTGCATAGTGAGCAATTTTTCCTTTTGGCAGTCTAAATTTTATTTTGATTCCATTACTTTTTTTAAGCCTGATGTAGACCAACAGTAAATATCTCAGTGCTTTATCCACTTCAAACATGTGAAATCTGAAAAGTAACTGAAAAGTAATATGAAGATCGAAATAGTACTTTAAAAAATACAACTATTCCCTCTAAAATTTATTGGAAAAGAAGTAAGAAGTTAAAGGGAAGAATAAAGCCAGAGCCCCCTTTGCTCAAGCTACCTGAGAGATACTTGGCTCAACAGAGGGAGGACGTCATTCTCTCTGTCCACAGGGGGGCGCTGTGGCTCCACACAAAACCTCCTCCCTCTCCTATTTGCAAAGACAGAGTTACCAAACCCAGCGTACCTGTGTGTCCACCTGCCCGGCTCTGCTCTCCTCATTCCTCCCTCTCAGGTACCGTCAGACATCAGTATTCAGCATAAAAACCCGTTTTCATCACTGTGTTCAAATGGTGAATGCACCGATTAGAGAGAATGTCAATTAAAGCTAAATCAGTTTGAAGACATGGCTTGCTGGTTTGGCGCCTCTGCTCGAGCGCGGCTTAAAAAGTCTGCTTATGCCAATCACTGGCCACCTCTCCCACTCCCCCCTCTGTATTTTCTTTATTTCACAGAGAGTGGGCAGACAATTCTCTTAAGTGTTTTATTTGTTTATATGCTAATATTCAGATGAAAGCTAGCTAACCGAGATGGAGGGGGTTAGAAATGTAAACAGCCCCTGTGTGGGCAGAAGTTGAACCTGTACCATCAGACTCGCGAGGCTTGCTCCGTGGGCTCATTCGCGAGAGCATCTTGAAAGGCCAAAGCGAGGCACGTCTTAGATGCAAATTTGGATGAAAACTGTTGCAATATGCATTTTTTACTTAAGCCAATCCAGCCTCTGTTATTTTGAAGCAGCTGACATTCAGAGAGGTAAAGTAGCATTATGGGGATTAAATGAGCTAGTAATGGCCCTGCCATATAGAAAAAGCCACCTTCAAGCCAAGTTGAAAGACATCTCCCATCTTTCTAAACAATTGGAGTTAATGTAGTCGCACGCAAACACACAGCAGACAGCAGTACCCCCCTCGTCCCAATCCTCACCCATCCCCCCCCCCCCCTTCTCATTGTCTGTCTGTCTTCTTCAGATACTAATTGTGTGGGGAGGTAAACACAGCAGTCAAGTGGAGAGGACGGCGAGTCAAGCGTGAATATCAATCTCCCCACATCAGTGTCATCAGATGACTTTGACTGAGTTGAGGCGGGCTCATTAGGAGCGGTGGAGGAGGGTGCCACAGGGCTGCAATAACATCCAGGTGCATGGCTCTGAAGTTATGGAAGAGCCCGCGAAAGCTCACCAGTTAACAGGTGAGTGTGTGTCTTGACAGGGGGGGTTTATAATCCAGTCTCACAGTTGCACAGGGGTGTCACCAGGGTTCAGGGAGGAAATGTCACGTTCCCACTCTAGAAGATACACTCCTCTGCATGTATGCACCGGCAGGCAAGCACACGGAAGAGCACAAGTTCATAGCTTTAATGTGCCTGCGCGTATTCCATATTTATGCATGTGATTATTTTGAACTCGTGCCACCGGCAGTTCTTTGGCTCCCATTTCGAGAGGTGACAGTAAGCATCCCCCTGGGTTGCAAACTAGTGTCAGACCTGGCAACTAATTCATTGTAACTTGTCCTCCATCTCTAAGATTGTGGCAATGAGAAGGAGGAATAAAATTCGTCTTTTTTTTTTAGATTTTCATGGAATTTTTTGACTTTTCTAACCAGATTAACTCAAGTACCGTTGCTTCTTTATTTCATAACCCAGTTTTCGTTGCTTTTCTGACAACAATACCAAGGCAGAAATAGAAAAAAATGCCAAAGTGCTTCACATTCTCTATTTTCAGCCTGTTAAATAGAAGATTTTGCCACCATTGTTAAGTATCATTGTAAATGGAGTATCTGTGGGTTTAAGACATTACCTTAAAATTTTGGAAACTGTAATTGAATTTTTTCTATATTTCTTGAAAATGTCTAGACTAAAAAATCCATAAATATTACAACATGAATAAAATGTGGAAATATTTGTCGCTAAAATCAAATCTTATCTCTTTCTATTCTCCTCAAATAGCTCTAGGGTTTTATTTTGTCTTTCTGACATATATAAAATATCAGCTTGTTCCAGCTCTTTATTGAAGCTATATGTTGTCTAAATCTAGTGTATTCAAACTCAAGAGTTGTTTTTCTGACTGGTGATATTCTATATGTGCTGTGCATTATTTTATTCCGCCTGCCTGACTGATTTAGAGTCTTTACAGACATCAGGACCATGACTTGAATTTAAAATAAAGTTCTTTGCGAAGATCGAGCTTGTTAGAGGGGTTTCTACTTGTGAATCGGTTGAGTTGAAGAGGTTAAACATGTTTTTTGTGAATTTAAGACAAAAAAAAAATAGTTGCCTACAAGCATAAAAACTCTTAAAAATGCAGCTAAAACTCATCTTATTTGTGACAGAAAGTTTGGAGGTGTGTGAGGTGACTCGTAAAGGGAACACTCTCTGAACCCTGCCCTGATCCTTTTGCATTAAACATCGCACAAACCGTCCACTTTTCATTTTTGAACACGCACAAAAAATATTATCCTTCAGCGCTCCCTCCTCCTTTTTTTCCTCCCTCTCTTCCTCCTTCCTATCTTTCTCTCTCTTTCTCTCTCTCTCTCAGTGGGTCCCTGATAGGCCCAATCTCCAGTGGCCATGTTCAAAACACTGGGCCAGAATAGCACGGGCCCTAGGTAGATACATATTTATGGGGTGCGTTTACTTCTTACCACAGAGGAGAAGTAGAAATAGTGTGTTTCCAAGGTGAGCAAAACAAACAACTTCAAAGGAATTTAAATGCAGTTCATGTTAATTTTCTCCTACAGTCACATGTTTCTGCAGAGACTATCGTTAGATTGTTAATGAAGGATTCACGCCTGATGCCAGATGACCTGATTATTGTCTGTTTGCAGAAACAGGGGCCCCGAGGGGTTCGTGAATGAATTAGATGAAGCGAAATAAAGCATATGCACACAAATAGGAGCTGTATATTCACAGTCCTGAGGTCCTGCCATTAAGTCGTGGGTTTAGGACAGCTATTAAAACTAGTGGCTCCATCCATCGCTCATTGATCAGAGTGATCAGAAAGAGCAGCACTAATGGATGAGATGAAATAGCTGCTCAGCATGGATGAAGCCAGAAAATAATTCATCAATGGTCCCTTGGGGTGTCATTTATTTACTGCTAATCCGTAACAAACTATGGAGGCTTTCACCCACTGTGCAGCTTGACATCTGATATCTCTCGTAGCTTCTGTTAAATCTGCGTGTTACATCTCTCTAAATTCTCCCCCAAGTAACTGGGTTGGTAGACGACTGCTCGTCACATGCGCCCCCATCAAATGCAGCCACACGATCGTCTAATTATCTGTTAATGTCATGATTCAGCTGGCTCCGGAAACGTGGTGATGGTGCTGTGTGTTTGTGTGTCGGGAGGTGGTTTGGTGGGGGGGGCCGGGACAGCAGGGCTCAGAGCGAAGCCCTTTGATGTGAAAGATAATTACTTGTGTAGTTAAGATAATTAGCAAAAGTCCAGAGTAAAAGTAAATAGGCTAACTGTCGCTTCCACTGTAGCCTGAGCGAACTCAAGCTGCGAGCCAAACAGCGTGTGATTTTCCTCTTTGCTGGGAGTTAAAAATAGATTTAGGATGGGTGTTTTTGGCACAGGTTGGGTGTATGTATGAGTGTGTTTGTTTGGATGCATGTTTTTTCCACAAATTTTCTTCAATGTTTTTTTTTTAAACACTAAAAGGGGAGCTTCTCCAATATCTCCCATCAAAGTCTGTTTAAAAGTCTTGGGAAATACTGCTGCATATTTAAGAAAAGTTGTGTAAGCCTTTTGTTGCTCCAAAGGGTGCTGCATGGGAGCTGAAATCACTTCAAGTGATGCCACGTGTGTCTGCTGCAGTTCGGGCTTTAGATTTAAAGTGTGAAAATGAAACTTTTCTAATGGGATGGAGTTTGAAAGAATTAAGTGTAACAGACATTTGTGCCTGGCTCCTCACCTTTGCTTCATTCTGGATTGCAATGTTAGCTACTGCTTGCATAGCACAACCAAATATCAGACTGAACTTTTAGTGACTGAGGTTTCTTGTTAATTATGAAAGCACCAGATTTTGCAAAGGAAAACAAATGTGTGAAAAAAAAATGTATGCTGTATTAATTTGTCCATGCCAATGACATGAACATGACTTATTCCTATTTTATTATTATTTTAACAGTTTTTTCTCCATAAATATTATTTCCCTTCATGAAGGTATCAATGCTTTAATGTCTTCTCATTCTATACTTCTTTTTTTGTAGGTCTACAGTCAGTAGGACAAACAGTATAAAAATACTTGACTTAAGATGTAGACTTATGGATCATGTCCTGCCGTTGCACGTGCGTCTGGGCAGGTTTAAATATGGTGACCCCTCGGGTGATGGGAATTTGTGCCTGCACAGATGTGTATCTAAGTGGCTCTTGTGGAAAGGAGACTCCCCCGCCATTCTCATCACCATTCCGCCGCATTCCAAGGACACTGTTGTGATTGACGGGGCTTAATGTGTATCTTGCCAGAATTGGATTTGATCCTAGGGGCTCTGCCACGGGGCCCCAATGTTAGATTTACACTCCCCCCCCCCACACTTTACTCCCATCTCCTCTCTTTTTTTCTGTTGAACAAACAGAAACAGAATTACCTCTTCTGGAGCATCTCCTGCCTCCCCCTGCTTGCTGCATTGTGGCGAGATCATGTGCGGATCTGTGTCGCTTGGTGATTGTGCCGCCTGTGTTTTTCCAGGAATTGCAGGGATGTAGAGGAGGCTTTGTGCATGTGAAACACAGACGGAAAAAGAGCAGGTGCGACCGCGTGAGCCCCTTTTGATGCGTGCGTATGTATTTTATGTACAGGTGTGTGTTGAGGCATATGTGTCCACGTTTGCGTGCCTGTTTATGCCTTGGGGGGAGGTGATTGTAGATGCACCTGCTGCCACAGAGCTGTAATTTCCCTTGCAGAATTTAGCTGAATAATCGCGCTTCCCCCGCTGGCACCTCACGCTTCAAAGCACTGATGAGATGAAACAAAACAATGATTTGTGGCGGGCTTGTCAAAAACCCCACACCCTGCTCTGTCTGGGGTGAGGTGGCGTGGCAACTCCTGGTTGCATAACAGGCAAAACTTTTCCCACTCTGTATACATCAAGGCCTAATCACGTCCATAAATGGCAGCATGGTGCCTGGAATAAAACTGGGCTCAAGTTTGAGTCATTTGAACAGTCTCCACAGTGACATTAGCTGTCACTGTCTACATAAAGAGGCTGCATTTTACCCCAAGCTGCTATCAATCCCAAAGATAACCAGAATAAAGATATCTTGAGCTTGTTGTTACTGCTATACCATTCAGATCTTTGAAAACGGTGGCATCGGTTCACCATGCTCCATGTTGTGAAGCTAGGGGCTTACGAGCGGGACCCCATTCTTCCCAGCTTCTAGAATGCTGATTCTTGTCTCCCACAGATCTGTGGCAGTAACATCCTTATCGCTGGTGAAAAGCCTGCCATCCAGGTTTTTCCATTTGGCTGAAGACTGACATTACCGCAGTAGCGTCCCTCCTTATCTCCGTCCGTCTGTCTGTTTCTGAAGCTGAGGAAGGGAACGCAGACCGAGACGGATTCCCATTTCAGCTGAGAAGGAAACAATGGGATTCTATCTTGCTTCCATGTGGAGACACTGTTGAAGTAGCAGCCTTTATCCATTTATACATGTGTGGATGTATAAACAAACACAGTGTGGTGTGCTGGCTTTAATCTGTTTTTGTGTCCTATAAGCTCCTTGTCATCACCTTGTGCTTCATAAATAATTTACATCACTTGACCATATATGAGTCCCTCCTGGAGTCTTGTTCAATCATACAACTGCATAATTTGCTTCAAATGCAACCATCCTTGAGTATTTGAAAGCCCCTGCAATTTTTCCAAGTGTCTACATTTTTTTCCAAAAAAGAAAGGAAAACTGGAAGAATGTAAACCAGTGTTGCCATTCATCAGAGTATCATTCTGCACAGGCTTAAAATATTCAAACCCAATTAGGAACTATATTTCTGCTTTATTCAATTCATTACTGATCATTAGCTTGCCAGGCTAAATTGGCATTGTCTCTGTCCTTTTCCTCTTCCGGCTGGACATTGTGCATCTACTGTCAGCACATGTAAAATATGGATGCAGACAGTGATTATTCTTAATAAAACACATTTGAAAATAGCCAAACCCAACCCTTGTATGACGCTTTACGAACAAAAAGGCCTGAAACCCAGTACTTTGTCGTGACATGTTGGATTCTGGTATCAGAATTCCTCGTCTACACCACAGTTTCTCTCATGACATCCACAAATAGCTTTCTTTCACTACAGTTTAAAAGGGCAATAACAGTATTGGCCTCTAGGCTATGCATGTTTCAAAGCTTCTCAGCTTTTACAGTAAATTAACTTAAGTTTTTCTGCTCTAACTAACATATTAGTTAAAAAACTGGGTGATGCAAAGGAAAGTGTCACAATTTTGATAACTGATCAACCAAATATAAGTCCCACAAATTCATTGATATCAGCTTCACAGATGTGAATTTTGTCTGGTTCCTGCATCTTATTTGATGGTTTTTTAAATATGATATGATATTATTTATTATATTATTGTCATATTAAATATATTGTCATTGTGGCAATAAAATGAGGAGGTCATCTCTAGCAACAGGAAACTGTGATTTTTTTCCCAATCATTTCCAGAAATAATGGCAAAAATTAATACTATTTGGTATATGGAGCTTGATGGCAGTGCTATGTAGACTTGTAAGCAGCCCCAAGGTTAAAGACTCAATTAAGGGTAGCACCTCAGGCCAGTTGACAGCACGCAGCAATAGATTTCCCCAAAAATGGAGCAAATAGCATTTGGAGCATTCGAGGAGCTCCAAATAGTCCATTTGAAAAAAAAAAAGCAACTGCAGATGTAGTCATTAAGACCATGATCACCATAAGAATACTCTAGGTTCTGGAGGTGATGTACACCACAGATACTGTTTTATTAGAGGGTTATATAATGAGACCCTTATTTTGGGGCAGAGATAAGCCCATTTCACTTTCCTCGCTGGTTTGTTGCTCTGCAGGGGGATGCGACGCTTTGGTGGGAGATTTTTGAAAAATGAAAGATGGTCTGTCTAACAGCTTACAGGAAGAAAAGTCATGTCCACTCTTTCCTGCTCTGCTTCATTTTTTCATTACTGGATCTGACGCTGCTCTCCTGTCAAATAAACACACTAAGTTATCTTGCTTGATGGCAACAATAAAGTTACTGCTGTTTCTTTCCCCTACAGATGGCTGGCTAAAGTAAAAGTGATTATTTCCCTCTCTTCAGCCCTCTGCAGCTCTCTTATTGTACTTTCTCCTGCAACCAATCCGTTTGCAGGGTACAGTCCCTGTTTTTCTGTAGGGGCCCGTTAATGCCACAAGATATTTCCCTGATGCACCTGACTACTTAAGTGTTTATGTTCTACAGTGTTTTTGCTCTCCCACCTTCCCACACTTGTGCTGTTAAATGATTAATGCTGAATATAAGGACCCAACAACTTTCTCGCCCTGTCTCTTCCTTTCGCCTCGTCTCTGTCTCTCCTCCTCACTCTCACCACCTCCTCCAAGGCTATTGATTGTAGAACAAAGGGGAGGGACTCGGGCTGACCCCCAGATTACAAGTGTATGGAGTATAATTACCTGCAGCGCTCTCTCTCGCTGCTCTCTCCTCGCATCCCTTCACCTGCTCCCTCTCTCTCTCTCAACGAAAACACAGCCGAGCCGATAAGGAAAAAAGCTCAGCTAAATTAAACATGTCAGTTTTTTAATGGAGTTTATTTACTTTGGTGTGTTTACCTATTAATGTCGACTATGATTTCATCTGCATACCGGTCTTGAGTCTGTGCGTGGCGGTGTGTGTGTGTGTGGTCTTGCCTTGAGGCTGAACCATGCTCTGTATAATGCAGAAGTCGCTGAAAGTGAGGCACTTGTCACTTAACCAGCAAGGGAGTCTGCATTTAGGCTTCACTGAGAATATCCATAATTGCATTCTTTTAAAAAAGTAGAGCAAAGCCTTTGTGAAAGTTTGCTAATGAAAAGTCTTCAGTGGGCATATTGATTCTTTAAGGGGGGAAAAAAGGTAGTGGTTTTGCATGTTATAGCTCATTAAGTAGAAATACTTGCATAACATTAATTAAGGTTGATTAAACTGCTGCGAGTTCTTTGCAAAACAAGGAATAAAAGCACTCTTGTCTTTAAGGTCTCTTTGCTTATAGATTTTCAGCGTTTTGTGTGGCAGTGTTAAGGTGGAACAGGAGAAAGTCTTGCCTGACACAATGGTAAAGTCCAGGAGCAAGAAAACTTTCGCACTAAATTATTGAGAAAGGCATTATAAAACCTGCAATTTCCATTTTATTCCCCAATACCCACCAACCTCAGAAGGTGTGACACCTGTCAGCATGTGTAGGAATTAAGTGTGCAGAAAAGCTAGTTAGCAGGAGAATGGGAAAGTTGCAATACTCCACTGCGTAAAAGAAATGGATGAATAGTTAAAATGGCCAAATGTAACAGATAAACGGTTAAACAAAAATCTTCTAAAAGTAATTTGTTCATAGTTGAAATAAATAGCTAAAAGTAATGATTCAAATTACTTTAAACTGTTGTCTCTGAGTGTTAGTTGCCTTTTGTGATGTAAAATTGCATTCTATGTTGTTATTTTTCTTTCCTCCGCCAAACCATGAAAAGAACCATGCCCCAGACCAAAAGTACAAACCTGATGTATTCCATTTTTTTTTACAGATATCGGACCACATATAGTGTAGCTTCTACTGCCTTGTGCATGGACTTGTGGTAGACACCATGCTGCTGTAATCTCTAGAAATAGCTCCCATAAATGAATGAGGCATGTCTAGTGGCTCTTTAATCAGCCATTACATAGTGTAGACAAAAAGAAAGACAGTGCTCAGAAAATGATACTCCTTTGTGAAGAAATTTACTTGAGAAAAGGCAAAGCGCTTCTCAAACCTTGTAATAATTTTAAAAGAGGGACAGACAAGCTTAAAAAAGTGCTCACATGTTGGACTTGTTTTTGATTGCTTGCTGAAAAATACCATATTGTGGCTCCAGCATTAAGAATGTGTATTTCTTTTCTCCAGAAACACGTAAATAATCCGAGTGAATGACACCACCCACAAAACATTTCAATGGAGCATTTTCTTTGGTGTGAAGACTCTCTTTTAGACATACTCCCTTTGACAGAAAATGGCTTCTGGTAGCTGAATGCTGTTCTGTTGTGAATTAGTTATATGCTTCACATAAAGGAACAGAGCAACCGTGGAATGATCAGCCAACTCAAAAGGCGAGACTTCAGGCCTTTCAGACTTAAAATCAGTAACACAGAGACTGTCTGCCATGTTTTTCATCATATGATGTTCGCTTTTCTTGATTTCTAACAAAATAGCTGCAAACGGTTGGCAGTCAACGTTGACATCCAGCCCAACAACGTCTGCTGCGTCGTACACTTTTGAAAAATCCACCGCATGCCACATTGTGAAATGTAAAAAAACCTGCGAATCTCACAGCCAGAGACAGTTTTATTGTTCAGATTGTAATTTTGTAACTTCCACTAGTAAAAAAAAAAAAAAATCATTTAGCTGACTCTCCAAAGCAATCATAACAACAGAAATGATTTTTTTTATCCCTTCTTATCATTCCCTCTCACAAAACCACCATGGGATTTAACACAGTGGTTAGCACAACACACCGCTCCACCTGTCAGCGTTGATGAAATATATTTAGAAATATTTTAAGGGCCACGTAATATTAAGACACAGTTATTAAGTTGCATCACTTCACTCCTGTTATTAAGCTGCACCATCCAATTTCAACAAATTATGTCTCCATTGTGTTTGAGTTTAAAAGCAGTGTTTGAGTCTCACTTCTGCGGCGTACTTCTGCAAGAAGAGGTGAGAGAGGGAAAAAAAAGAGCACTTTCCCTTGGATCTTATTATTTTGTTTATTTCATGAAATGATCAAGAAGCCTCAATATTTTCTCCACTGTTTATACCATATTGATTTTTGTTTTGCGTTCCTCAAGAAGCCAGAGATTTTGGGCTCTTGAAGTTGTCCAGATTGCATCCTGTAATGCTTATCCTTGCATACATTCATGCCTATTCAACTGGTTTTTAATTGATGCAGCATAAATGTAGGTAAACATTATTTGTGCTGCAAAATTAGGTAATTACTAGTGATTTTAATTTGGTACTTTGATTTTGTCCTGGTTGCCCCACTTAGCCTTGCATTGGTTCCCAAGTGGGCCGGCCCAGTATATTCCAGGCTAGTCCAGAATGGGCCAAGGAAAAGCAGTGTACGTGTGCGCGTCTGTGTGCGTGCGTGCGCGTGTGTGTGCGTGTGCATGCGTGCGTGCGTGTGGGTGGGGGTGCAGCCCATGGGTCCATCCATCTGCAGTCTGACAGGGCCTGGCTCGCTCCCAGCCCTTTAGCGCAGCCATTACAGCACCAGCCACCAAAGCGGTGCCACATGTATGCCTCCCCAAGATACCAGGGGAAACAAACTCTGTGTGTGTGTATGTGTGTGTCTTTTTGTGTGTGTGTGGAGGGCACAAGCCCAAGTATAATAGGTTTATAAATCACCCACTAGCTGCAAATTAATGAACAGCATATGGGAGCGAGCGCAAATACGCCGCCAAACTAAAACAATTGCAACGAATTACTTTATCTCGCAAAACCAAAATCAATTAAAGCCTGATATATATCTCATGTTGCTACGGCGCTCATGTTGCACAGGAAGACAAAAAGCAGCAAAAGTGCAAGGCCTGCGGTTTTCATGTGGTTATTTGCATTGGGAGGGAGGAAGGGATAGGGAGGTAAAAGGTCTGCTGAAGGTCAGTTTAAATGGAGAAATGCAGAAATTTCTTTCTGACTTGTTTGCCTGGAAAACAAGTTAAATCAACAAGCTGGAGTTGATAGAAATTGGATAAAACCTTCAGGGCTGCCTCTTAAGAGTATGAATTCCATATTCATTATGTTTCAATGTCGTCGACCACTTCGGACCCCCCCCCCCTTTAAAGATATATAAAGAAATAAAAGGATGCATCAGTGTAATTGTATTTCACATTTTTCAATAGAGGAGACCTTCAGTGTGACAGCAGTGCACTGCAGTGAGATAGGAAGAGACAGGCGGAGGGAGGAGGGATGGGAAAAAATAAAGTGAAAAGAGTTAGTTAGGTGGTCAAGGCGCCACCTGTGATCCGCGGTAAAACTAAACCCTCTCATTCCCCATCCTCTCCTCTTTCCCTCATCCGTTTGTTTTTTAAGGTC
Organism: Acanthurus leucopareius; assembly: GCA_029814765.1. Classification (NCBI taxonomy): domain Eukaryota; kingdom Metazoa; phylum Chordata; class Actinopteri; order Acanthuriformes; family Acanthuridae; genus Acanthurus; species Acanthurus leucopareius. The sequence goes on along the minus strand of JAQMCX010000037.1, from coordinate 866,618 downwards.
CTTGGAGGATATTGCTGCCGTATTCTTTCAGTGGTAAAATGTCCCCAGGCACAAAGCTATTTCAGATGCTTTACCGGTGGGCCTGAAGTGATAGAAAAGGCGTAATTTGTTTTGACTTTGCCTCTCACACAAACGAATTTCCCAGTGTTATTTAAGTCCCCGCTCTTCTCTCGCTCTCAGCAGCATGTGACGACAAACAACAAATCTCAGGTTGCCATGGATCTTCTCTATTTATAGGCTGTTTGTGTGTCTGTGTGTGTGTGTTGCCCATGCACCTGTGTGTGTGTGTGTGTGTGTGTGTGTGTGTGTGTGTGTGTATTTAATTGTCAAAGCTTTTTTTCCCCCCTCTCTTGTTTGTTTCCATCATGTAGCTGAAATACTGTCATAGCCAAACTATCGCAATGCAGATCATTGTTGCCAGACAAAAAAAAAAAAAAGAAGAGAGTTTTGTAACTTTGAATTAGACTTAAAAAATCCATTCATGCCGTATTCCCAATGCGCTCATATCTGGGCTGATATGATCCGAGGATGCAGAGAGAGCCTAGGAATAGTGACAAGAAGCCTAAAAAACACCTGATGGTCCCAAAATAGAGAGCTTCATTATGCCAGAGGAAGAAGGGATCCAGCCCCCGCCTGTTGATAATCAATTCCCTCTGGTGACTTCTGAACTGCACTCTTCAACCATGATGCAGGGAAAAAAAAAAAAAAGGATGGCTAAAAGAAGCACTCTAAACTTCTGCAAGTGAGCGTTCCCTGTTTACTTTGCATGAGCAGATTGATAACACGGTTTAGTTTGTTTTCCCCCTCTTTTAACTGTACTTCACTGCCTGCGCGTTTGTTCGACTCCGAGATGCTTTATTGTCAGGAAGTAATTTGGCATCCTCACTAAAACAAATAGCGAAAGAGATAGGAAAGGCATTTGATTTGACGCCACCTCCCACACAGAAGTGTCTCCCTGTCACACTCAACCTCCTTTCCAGCCACTGCAAACAGCTTTCATCCTTATTTTTTCCCTGCATCATGTGAAACAGTGGTTCTCAGCGTTTTGTCTGATTTACTGCACAGTAATATCAGAGCAGCTCAAGCAACCCTTCATCAACACCACCTATTATGTTTCAATGTTGTTGTGATTGGCATATAACCTGGAAGTTATTTAAAGCCTATGTGGAAAAAAATATGCAAAAAAATAAATAATTTTGTTTGTATAGACTGATACTGTCAGTTTGTTTATACTGACTGATTTGTCAGTATTTAAGTTGTTTTTCTTAGGTTTACTAATAAAATTTGTAGTATTAAAAACTGCTCTTGTAAATAGTTTAAAGTTTACTTTTAGCCAACTACTTCAACTATTTCACCCATGTTTTCATTACTTTAAGCTATCAGTTAAACAGTTCGCCTTTAATTCAGCTATTTCAGTATATACATATATATACACACACACACACACAAAACCACTAGCTATCTCAATTGTTTAGACATTTATGTTATTTTTAGTCATTTAATGTGATTACCCATTACTTTTAGCTAATTACTTTGTCTGTTTAGCCATTATTTTAAGCTATTTTAGTTGTCTAGCTATTACGTTAAGCTATTGGGACCATTCATTGATTACTTTTAGCTAACCATTTAAACCTCTCAGCTTACTTTCATGCAATCTCAGTCACATCACATGGTGTTGCATCTGACTCAGGTTGGTGGCAGATGTCCTGTCCAGTTATTGTTGCAAACATATGAAAAAACAGCATCACACCAATTTGTAATCCCATCTGTGTGTTAATTTGCTTCCTTAACAAAAACATGTTGATTTATTTTTTCAATCAAATCATAATTACATTTTTTTTTCAATAGTTGAGCTACTCCACATTCTGTCTTCATATTCTCAGGGGAAGAAATTGTCCTGGCTGTTAATTACTGATGTAAAACACACGCATTTTGAGATTGTGGCTACTGGTGCAGCTGCTGCTGCTGTCCCGTCTCTATATGCATTCTGGGAAATGAGGTGCTGCAGAGAAAAAAGGGGAGGTGGTGCCTTACATGAAGCCCATCATATATCCAGGGCTCTAATTACTTCCACGCTCCTCCCTTGTGTCTTAGATGGATTCTCAGGAGTCAGAAGTGGAGGATCAGCACTTTCCATCCCTCCTACCTACTCTATGTTCTTTTTCTCCTTTGTCACAGCAGGGCTTGTGTTATTAACCTTCTGTCTGCTCATGCAAATAGGACGCTGTAGTCCTTTCTCTCTTGCTGGAAGCTCATTTTAGACAGTTGAGCTCCCTTTAGAAAATTTCCATTTCTTGTTTCCCCTTATAGAAATCCCGCTGCATTCGGCTGGGATCCAGAGCAAATAGGAGAAGAGCGGGAGGAAAGAGACTTGAGTAACTGGACAGTGCAGGTCAATTTTTTTTGTCACATTTCACTTGAGAATAAGGAAAAAAATAGAAAAGAAGTGAGAAATGCAGAGAGGGGAGAGAAATGAGTTATGAAGAGAGAGCAGGTGTAGAACCAGCGAACAATAAAATGGACTTCATGATGAAATACAGTGTTTGGTGTTGCATCCGTGTGTGTTTGTGTGCACGTTGGACTTGGAAATGTTCTCTTGCACAACACAGAGGGGTCAGAGGTGTGCTTAGTTTTGATGGCCAGAGACCTTTACTCCTACGGCTAGTTCCCCATCCTCTTATTGTGCTGCTCTCTCAGGCTCATTGTTACAGCCGCTAAGCACCTCTCAAGTCAGTTATAGTACCTCTCATCAGCACAGCGCACCAATTGGGCAGCAGATAGGAAAGCCAGGCAGGGACGGCAATAATCATCAGATGTGTATCAAGCGTGAACTGACATCTTTACACAGGGCCCTCCCTTCTGATCAACGGACTGCTCCTGGCTGCAGGATATGCAGCTAACATCCTCATTAACTTGTCTCCCCCCCCCCCTCCACCACCGGCGCTGCCACCAGCTCAAACCCCACCTCTGCAATGACCAATGATGAGGGCTCGTGGCGTTGCACATAAAAGCCGTACTCATGCTCTGCTCTATAAGGGCACATAAAAATGACAGCTGCACTTTAAAGTGTTACTGTGTAGCTTGTAACAGCAGAAACAATGAGATACACAGTTGTAAAAGGCCCCTAATTTGGCAGTTATGGGAATGAAAATGCTGCACAAGAAGTGTGTAAAGGTGCCTGTTGATCCTCTGAACAAATGTCTATCTATCCATCCATCTATTTGTCCGTCTAATTGCGTGTCTGTCCTTTTCTCTGTCTGTCTGCATAATTTATTCACACATTTTGAAATCAAGTAGTTCTGTTTTCAGATTTGCAATTCAGAATCTCCTCTTCTTTATAGCTCTCACACAGTATAATTTTAAGGACCACACTTTATCACCAGTGTTTTTGCATTTTTTTTGTTACTGAACTGTTATGATATAATAGAATGCAGACTTTTCGAATTAATCTGAATTTCATCTGCATTACCACGCAGCAATAATGTAACAGATACAGAAATAATGCAGACATGGTGCATTCAGTTCTAGTGATGGATTACATAAGTCACTTATTCTTTTTAAACCTTAGAGAAATGAATGGAAACCAACAGTAGCCTAAATCAGTAGATATAATACATACAAAACAAAAAAAATCTACACCGCATAAAAATAAATCTGCAACTATTTTGTTAATCAATTGATCTTATGATCATTTTTTCAGGCAAAAATAAGCAACTTTTATTTCCAGCCTCGTAGCTGTGAGTAATAGATGTGAGTAATAGATGTTTTCCCTTATTTCAAAAAAACAGATTTTTTTAGTTTTGGATTGGTCAACAGGACAATAAATTTCATAATGTCATGCCAGCTTCAGGAAAATATTATGGACATATTTTTTTCTTCTAAGGAGCATCAAACAAGTAGAAATTGAGTTTCTGGAGCAGTTGTATTAAAAACAACCAATTGCAAATCTGCAGCCTTGGAGACGTGGTGCTCTTGATCTGAGAATGATCAGAACTGCTTGTGAGAGACATGAAAAATAAGACCTGAAAAAAGGACCATATGTATGTATTTTTCCTTGTTGCAGGAGCTCAGTAGCTTCATCCGCAGGACATTACTGGCTGTTTTTGATGAAGATGAAAACAAAACAAACTCTGTGGAGTGGTTATCTCAGTCACCAGACCTCCACCCATTTGAACACAACTTGCTCTATTTTAGTTTTTTTTTTTTTTTGTGCAATCAACAAAGCAAAAAAAATAATGGAATTTCTCCCTAATCTCACCCTTTCTGTCTCTCATACACACTCTACCTCTCGCTCACACACAGGAGAGTTTAGCGGTTTTCACAGGCGGCAGCGAAATGTTTCACATGTCTCACTAAATTGCCCTTGACTAAGACACTGAAACCTCGCCTCCTCCTGCTCTTATCTGTCTGTAGCTGAAAACAAAACAGAAAACAGTAGATGCTTTAGGAGTGGTAGCCTGCATTATCTCAGCCTCTCAAATACAGATAGACTTTTTTCATATCTGTGCTGAGCTACAATGAAGTGGCTTTAGTGATCCAACAGTCTGCTCTGTAGATATACATTTGAAGCATTTAGAAAGCCTCTTTATCAAAAGAGACTTGCGAAGAAATGAGCATATTTGGTTTTAATTCCCCATTTTCGACATTCAAATATGCATTTTTCTGATATCCTAAACTCTTTTCTCACAAATGTATTTGTTTATTTAACTTAGATTGGTTTGTTGTTATTTGTAAATGATAAATAAAAAAAGTTTCAGTCTTTTTAACCAGTCTTCTATTTTTTACTTACTGCTGGTGAAAATATAGCAGAGGATTAAATGACAAATCAACAGAATAAACTTCTAGGGCTTGTATTAAGACACTTGATATTGATGGTGCCTTTAATTAAGTGGCTACTTAGATCAGAAAATGAGCTGCCTGCTCTATTAACCATGGTGTCTGAGATGTGTCGAGAAAGGAGAATTCTGACTTATTTCAACGTCAGTTAATCTAAAGTTTATAAAGCAGTGTGAAACAGAAAGATGGCTGAGCACGTCAGAGAAGGCTCTGCTACCGGACTACAGCCCTTAAACTGCACTTCCTAACAAAGATTTCTTTTTAAAAATTAATCTCTTTACCTACTGTTTTGTTATGTTATCGACAGAAATTGTTAAAAACATAAGATAGATATGCTTGTATATGTTAAAATTATTGCATTAATATATCAGCTTTGGAGAAAAAAAGCAAGTCAGTAAAGATTCATCATTGAGGATAAATATGTATTTATTTTTGGCCAACTAGAAGCATTTTCATGACTTTATAACATGTCAAGGTGAATAGGTGAATAACTTTTGAATTTGACTTTGATTTTAATCGTCTTGTCTGGAAGTGTAGCTCATGTTTCCTGTCTGTTTTGGATGGACAAGATCTGTTTTTGTTTTGTGCCAGAGAGATTTGAAGGCCTACAGGAATCCAGATATGAAATGCAGAATCAAATCAGGCTCCTTTTGTATTTTTTAGCAGTGAGTGAGTGCTCCTGTAATCATACTCTTGTTGTTTTGCCATTTTTCATTTTTATTTTTATTTCTTTAAATCATTCTCTTTTTTATTTATTTATTTACTTAACTTTCCGGACACTACCACTTAAAGGCATTTTTCTAGATGTGTGCAGGGAGACAGCCGAGGTTTGGGTGGGCTTGAGGGCTTGAACATTTTCATGCATGCAATAACTCTGCTTTTGTTTCCCTCTTCGCTAAAGCATTGTTGCTATGGTTTCAGCCCTGACTTGTGTTTAAAATACATGCCAGTGAATTCTGCAGCGAAGCTCTTTTTGCGCGCAATCAGCCAACATATCCTGTGTGTGGCTGGATCCATCTCGCACGGAGTGGATGTTCTTTTCCACACTGTTAGTGGTACTTATTGTTTACAAATGTGCTAGTTAAAGATGATCAAATTCAGGACATTGCAAATGGGAGTATGCATGTGCGCAGGCAGGCAGGCAGGCAGGCAGGCAGGCATGTGTGCAGCACACACACGCACACAGTCACAAGCACAAACACAGTGGATTACAGCTGGCCTCAGGAGCTGAATGAAAAGATGAATACACACAACTGGAGCAAAGAAGCTCTCCTTTTTTCGTCCTATCACAGAGTACAGTGCAGTACAGTACAGAGCACATCGACTATAGTGTCTTTTATAGTTTAGATCATTCTTTTCATTTAAACACCTCGAGGTGCTGTCAGCCTTGCTCCCAATGGGAGATTTGACGGGTTGTCATAGGAACATACACTGTTGAATGTCACTGCACTGTTAGTGTGCATGTGAGTGGCTGTTGGAGGGAGAGAGAGAGAGAGAGAGAGAGAGAGAGAGAGAGAGGCAGAATGTTAACCACTCAATATACTTAGTGAGGCACTTCATGGTTAAATATAACTTTTTTCCTTCTTCCACCTCAAAGCGATCAATATCCCATTTGTGGGTTTTAGGGCCAGTGTGTTCCCCAGGCTTTGGGCTCCTCGGTCCCTCACTGCATCGATAAATTACATTTGCTTTCTGTGTCCAATTGCTCTCCAAGTGTCGGCAACCATAACAGAGAACTTCTCTATTTCTTGTACTCAAACGGCATTGATGATTGCTCAATAACTTTCTCTTGTCACAATTATATGTAAACACACTTGCAGTTATCAGTTTTAATAGTCTTTGATCTGTTTCATAATGCACCATTCTACTTAGTGCACCAAAGTTAGCCTTGAAGGGAGCGTTTTCTTTAATATGAGTCTGTATGATATATAAACACAAACTCTTTTTAACACGCGTGCATGAAAAAAAATATCATCTCCAGCATCAGATCTGATGTAGTCAGCGCACTTTGGCTGCAGTGAGGACAGCTTACGTATTCAGTTTAAAGAAATTACCAAATAAAATGACACGGCGGTACAACTTTGAAGTTAGGGTGCTGAATAGACCTGCTTTTATGATCTCCCTGCAGACGCTGGTGCACACCTATTGGAGGGTAAATAATATCCCTCTCCGCAGCACATAAAAGCACATCTAAGCAGGAGGCAATTGGCAGTGGTGGTGGGTGAGCCAAAGCAGCAGAATTGTCGTATCATGCAGCAAAAGTGAGAGCAGATTGCACAGCAGTAGACTGAGTGGGCAACAAATAAATAGTTTGCTTTGTTCAGGGGAAAGTGTGTGTGATTGGTGGTTTATAGTGATGTAGCAGCAGAGTGGGCTAATGGACTGCAGCCAGCTTGGGATTCCTGTCTGAGCTTTCATGGGTCATTATAGATATGTGCTGCTATGTGTATGATTAGCATGGGCAATCCCATTACCTGAGGTGCATGTGCTGTAATTTAGCTCTCAGTCTTCTTTTACTTGATGCTGCTAAATTTTTCACCAAGGAAGGCCGCTGACCGGAGGGGGCAAATCTGAGGCAACACTTTCATAACTGCCTTTGCAGGGGCCTTGAAGACCACATGTTTTCATTTCTGACCTGACATGGACCCGCACGCTGTAATTCCCCCTCTTGGCGGCTTCCCTGTCTCTCTCAATTTTGGCAACAGCAATCAAGATATATCAGATTTGGATCAGACAGAGCATCTATTTCCAACGCGGCCGTCGAAAGCAACCAGCTTGTCTCCTCGACACCAAACAAACCCTGTCCCTCCCTGCCAAACGCAACCCTATCCGTGATTACCAAAAAGATGCAGCATCGAGCCCGGTCTATTATTTCCAATTTCTCCTGGAGAAAGTTAATCTAATGAGCATTATCGGCAGCTAATGGGAATTATAATTAGTCAGATGCAGCAGATTATCTGCGCATAATTAGCTGTGTCTGTCAGCTCCAATTAGCATGACAGGAATTAGGAGACTTTAGAGTTTGTAGCAGGAGAGGAGGGGAGGGAGAGAGGAGGGCAAGGAGACAGAGAGATAGAAGAGGTGGGGGGTGGGGGGTGGGGGGTGCAGGGTTGGGGGGGCAGAACAGAGAGAGGAGGGGAGGTGTGGGTGTTGTTTGGGAGAGGCAGGTTTTTGGCTTCGAGCTCAGCCTTGTGCTGAGGAGAGGGGATGTGCATTGAAAGTAGGACGAGCACAAATGATTTCTGGCGTGCACAAAGGAATGGTGTTGATAGGTTTCAGGCAGAGACTATAGAGAGGCTGTGAGGAGAGAAGGACGAGTAGCAGGACAAGTTGCAGGGTGTCCAAGCAGTTTAAGTAACATTTGAGACTATTTAAGTGCTTTTGTAGCAGCAAAGAAAACAGTGAGGTACTAACCGATGAAGTAATGAAATGTCACATCATTTATGATAACCTTTTTCAAAATATTGTCAAAAAGGATGATTTGAATATTTTAAAGAAAATCAGGCGCCACTGAGAGTTACAGGTAGGTTAACTGTCCTCCAACTCGGCCATATAGAAACAAGGCTAGCAAAGGTAACTTAACTTAGCAAATGTCAGCTCATTTATTTGCAGGCAGAAAAAAAAAAACAAGCAGCCAAACAAAAATGTTAATAAAGACTGTGTCTCCCATCTTTTACTCTTGTACAGGGCAGGAATTAAAATTTTAACCACAATAACAACAACCAACAACCAGCCAACACTCTGGATAGATAGGCTGTCCTTTAAATCTGCATTAATTGATTTGCTGCTAAGCAACAGTAACATATCACCTTTTAAAGCTGATATGGGAAATATGTTAACAAACAGTGCAGTCATGTTGCAAATTTAAGTCCAATATATTTACCCTGAAAATGGTCTCCAATAACTCCCAAGGGAACTATCTGCCCCTTTAGCTCCTAATTGACCCACTGTGTTCCCCAACTAATGGCGAACATCAAATGATTCTTGTCAGGCTGCTGTTTTGTGCCAGGCAGGTAGTTTACAGTTTGTTTATCAGAGATTTATACTGAAAACAGCCACCTGCTGCTGCTGGAGACAAAGTGGAGAGTAAACATCAGCTGATAGTGCAGCAGTTTCCTGGAATAATTTGCAATGTTTCCTAAAAATCAAAACACCAATACCTTTTAATAACTAGAAGGACTCTTTTGAATGTATCGTCTCTGTCTGTGTCTGTTATTTTGTTGATATTTTTCTACTAAACTGCTAACAGAGTGTTGCTGTGAATATTCAGCCACCTGAGAGATTAGGAAAAATGTATAAAGCTGCATAAAGCTGAGGTGAACTGCAGAGTCTGGTGTTAATGTTTCACCTTCACATTACATATTGTTGATATAAAAATATAGATGCAGCTGATTTAACTTCATCTCCCTCAGAAAACCTTGATTTTGCAGGTATGTGTTCTCTGTCTAACAGGGGGAATAAATAAACAAGCATCTTACATCCTTGTGATATTGCATTCAAGTTACATTAAAAGAACACAAATTTGTTTGGCGTTCTCGCAGCTAAACAAACTACTTTGTAATGTTTTTAATCAGTCTCATATCAACAAACTAGCACCACTGGAAGCCCTCTGGGAACTGTCTCAATGAACACATACAGGAGGATACACAGGCAGCTAAATAGCTTTTGATTGAGAAAACACTGTGTCACATTTGCATAGATTATCTCTATCTATTTGTCCAGGCTGGATGTGTCAGTAAAGCAAAGTCAGTAAATAGTTGTAGTCAACAGCAGGAAGCGAGTGGAAGTCTGAACCGTACGCGACCTCAGCCAACGTATGTTAAACAACATAAACAGTGGCACACACAGGCACACGTACAAACACAGTTAAGCTAACATGCCTTGCCTGTAAACAAGCATCCAGGTTTGTGCACAGAAAGCATGCAAGCACACACACTGGAACACTGGGGATAATAGAATTTGGCAGTGTAGAGTTAATATGGTAAAACCTTAAGCTTCTCTTTGCTTGAGATTATTGATCAGGATCAACTCATATTTACCAACAGATACACAACCCTGTGATGTGTGTACTCACACAGATGAATACAACACACCCCAATCAGTCAGGCACACATGAACGCACGGTGGAAGCCACATGATTCCATGCGTTTAATACACAAACATGCACACATTTCTCCGATCACCGCTCAAGGCTACTTCCCTCCCCAACGACTCATGCTATGTCAGTGTGCTTCCTGTCGTCCCTGTCTTGCTGTGTTGTTGTCTTGCCTCTTTGACAGGCGCACTGAAACTGACAGCATGATTTGTACTCCAGAACAAACATGCCTGGCAACATCAGTTCCCATGATATGGCTGGGGAAACGCCTGGGACTGCCTGTGACTGTGTGTCTTACACTTTTAGGTTGAACTGCAGAGTGACGCACAGCAGGCGAGCTGCTTCGAGTTCAACGTCTCACTCAAGAGCGCTTTGTTTATTGTTGACAATGATTGTCATTTTATACATTTGAGAAGGGCTCTTGGTATTTAAATACCATTTTTTTAAATGTTTTTTAAATAATAGTTAAGCAGTGTTATTATAATCAGTTTAAGAATAATGTGTAGTGTCTTAACCCAATTTCGTTGTACAACCCAATTTCGTTGTACTCTGAGTACAATGACAATAAAGGTATTCTATTCTATTCTATTCTAATGTTTAAGGGTCTTTGTTTTAGGTTGTTACCAGTTATCACTTTAACATAACCTACTGTAGGAAGACACTTATCACAGAAGTGTAGAGCAGTTGTTCCCAATTTTTATGTGTCTAATGTGCCCTCATTGAGTCATCAGAAGAACATAAATGTACAGTATAGTATGTGTCATATTATACTGTACATTACTATGCTCATAGCTAACAATTTCATTCTTTTATCTGTCACTTTTAGCTCTCTGTTCATGTATATGTATATCTGTGTATGTGTTGATTATCTCCTAATTACAATTGGGCAGAAATTTTTATAATTGACTAATTTTTTCCAATTAGATAAGAAACTCCACGATCTGTCCATGTAGCCCTTGTCAATAGCAGAAGTATCCACAGGCTTAAAACAGGAGGTTGGGAACCACAGGTTAACAATGGCTGCTTCTAAAGAGCACAACTTTTGTCTTTTGGTAACACAAAATCATAATGTGTAGGGGAAGCAAACTAGCTGCTAATTACATCCAAGTTAGAAAAGTGTTTGTGCTCCAAATAATACTTTTTGAGTTTTTTTAATTGAATTTTTAAAAATTCATAAAATATAATGTGTAATATAGATAAAGAGGCCAGTGAACAGTTACATAACGAATCCACATTTGTTTTTTCACTTCTTGTTGAAGATAACATCTGAAACAAGACAGATTTGTAATATTGATAGATTTTCAAATGAGTCCCTGGGTACTGTAAGAAGGAATTTACATCACCAGTCAAAATGTTTGAGCATTTTGATTGGTAGGCAGGAGAAGGCTCGCTACGAATCGATTGGTGCCTGCAAGGGTGGGCATGGTTCAAGCTGCACTGAGCCTCCCAGAGTCGAGTGTGTGTCTTCTGGGCAAAATCTGTGGATTAAGGGAGGCCTGAACTTGAAACAGGAAAGGACAGAGCAGTCAATAACACACTGATTAATGATAATGGCATGCAAGCCAGGGGGATAATCTTTCTAAGCTCTTTTTATCTAAGGACCGATTGACTGAAAACATGGAGGACAGAAAGAAAATGCACCAATCCCCAAGCAAACCAGGGGCTTCCAAACAGGGTAAATGTTTGTTTATATCTTCAGTTTTTATAAGCGTGAATAGAAATGCATCCGCTGACACTGCAGGGCCACTAATGAGTCGGCTTAAAACATAGCAGCACAAAGTTATGTGTGAGCCCCTTTCAGGTAGAATTCCTTTTCTTTTCTTGGGGGAATATCAAAACAAAAACAACTGTTGCATTACCTCTTTTCACCATCATATGTTCCTGAAACTGTCTGGGTATGAATCATTGTATTCATGAAGTAATACTTCCAGTTACCATCTATTTTGATATCCTCCGATAGTTTTCTCCACCAAATGTCCACATTATTCCACAATTGCATCGTCTGTCTGCACATCCATCAGTGCAATTTTCTGTCACCTTGCTGCAAAATATGATCGTAAAAGCCTCACTTATTATAATAACAAATTCCCTCCTTCTGTTGCATCTCCATTATCAAATGCTTATTGACTAGGATGAAATGGAAATGATGGTTTATCCTGGCCTCTTCCCATCAATCTGGCCCATCTGAGACCTGGAAGCTCTGCTCAGAAATTTTAGAGGCGCTTATCCTTGTGCTCAGTCCTCATCCACTTGCCTATGGATTTGCCACAACTGCCTGTTAATTTATGCAGCCTCATGGACGCAATTATTCCCTATGTCCACAGTCCTGAAGAACGCTGACAGTCTCAAGACAGATTGGATGCTGCTTCGAGTGTTTATCAGAGGAGCTTGTCATCAGTGTGGGGATTGGAGATGTATACTCTGCTCTCTCCTCGGTGGGCGAAGCCTGCTGAGTTTTGTGAACTTGGTCTCCGCGGGAGGTGCCACCTTCCATCTCTTCATCCCTTCATCTCTTATTCTACCACTTTTTTCTCCTCCCCACCCTATTGTGAGCTGTTTCTCTGATCTTGCTGAGAACTATGCCATTTGGCTGCCCTCTTCCTCTTCAGTTTGCCTCCCAAGCCCCCTGTTTCATCTCTCTTTTCTCTCACACCTCCATACCTTCCTCTTTCACTTTCCCATCCTTCCGTCCTAGTCTGTCTTGCATTCAAGGGCCAAGCATTGGCTCACCTGGCCCCACGCTTCCCGTTCGATTGGCCCAATAGTTTATTCACTTCACCCAGACACAAAAGACATCAAGCTGACTGATCAGCGGGCAGGAGCCAGGGCACGGCTGATCAATGAGGCCTTGGGCAGGAGGGAGGGAGGATGGATGGAGGGAGACGAGGGAGGAGACGGGCGGAGGGAGGGCTGGACGGGTAGGCTGACAGACGCACAATCAGCCGACCAATCGATGGGAACTTTTGCTGAGCTCAGATAAGAGGGTGCAGCCCGTCCAGGACGCACAACCAGGTCTTCACTGACAGGAGCTTTTGTTTCCCATGCTCATGAGCTTTATGCTGCTCTAGGTGACACCGCTGCACATAAAAAACAAAACAGCAACAACAACAGCAACAACAAAAGGGGCGATTCATGAAACAGCAAGATAGCATCTGATTCATTTGTTTATTTTAACACCGACTCTTCAAACCCATATTCCCATGAACAGGTGCAGAAAATCTAGTAATGTGTTGTGATAAATGCCTTCTCCGTAATGAAATTGTTTGTATGTGTGTGTGTCAGAGGGAACCATTGATTGGGGGCCATTCATGCCTTTGTTTGTCTGTCAATCACAGTAATAGCGCAGACGATATTGATTTGATATATTGAAAAACAATAGAGGCACCTGAGTGTTTACAGTTGTCTTATTTTACCACTTCCAAAAGTAAATCCATCCGTTAAGAGAGTTTTTCAAGTTATGCTGTCCTGAAATAAAAGCATTGTATTTGTATTGAGGCTGGAAATCAATACTAAGTATATTATTAGCACTGACAAAATGTGTCCATTGCTGCAGAAGTAGTAATATTTTTTATATTGCTGGAAAGAGTGTGAGTATTATGTTTGCATTTTTTAATAAGATCGCTGAGTTTTTTTTATCCTAAAGAAACAAAATAAACTCACAAAATTTCAAAAAGTTAGTATTTTTAAATCTGTTCTTCTTTTCAGAAAGAAAAATACAACTGTGCATACTCTAAATTTAAGTTTCTCTCCTCTAACACACTAAAACAAACTTAATTTCCTTGTTAACTCATTGTAAAACACACTTCAGTCAAACTTGACAGAAACAAACAAAAAGTTACCCAAACCATCTTGGTTTGGTCTCCCCTGTTTAAACAACCACAGACTCTTGTTGGGTTGAAATAAACCCTCAATCAATTCGCTTCTCTTGCTCATCTCCTGCTTTAAGCCTCTCCTGTCCCAACCTGCAATGTCTTCATCTTCCCCAGAGTTAAGAGTCCTGGTCCTGGACTTAGATTTAAATTAGCTTATTATCAAACAGTGATAGGTGTCTGCTGTGTTTAAAGCATTTTCTACCGCCCCCAGGTGGACAAATAATCAGTTAATAATGCTCAGAGAAGTGCTTAAAAAGTGGTCTCTTTGCAAAAAAAGGGTACTATAAAATCTTTGGACTTTATATGTAGAGAGAAATGTGGCAAACAGAAGATTTACAAAGCAAATGAAAGATTTACAAATCAAATTGAAAGCAAAGGAAAAAGACAAGAACTACAATCCATTCCTTCTACTCTCTGTCTTCATAGTCGATAAGGTCATCAGCAATATCCCACTATTTTGTTTTTACCGCTTGGGCTTTAACTTTCCCTCTCTCTCTCTCTCTCGCCCTGTTACTCTTGGGTGTAGACTCACATTCACACACACAGCAACACGCTGGAAGCTGATGGAGGAATTGTGTTTGACTGTGAGAACATCAGTCTTTTACAGTGATTTTTTTTTTCTTCGAGACACTAGTGGAAATGGCTCCCTCGAAGCAAAACACAGAAAGCAAATGTGTTGCATCTGATGCTTCCCTTTGTTGTCAGTAAAGTTAGATTTATTCAGTAAATGCCAGGAATGACATGCAAAAAAAAGGGCCTTTATATGGAATCAGCTGTCACACTCATGTTACGATCACGCCAACCTCAAAGACAGCATTTTTTTTAGATGAGGATTTTTTTTCATTTCAATACATTTTATTAAATGCACTTTAATGAAATGTTTTACCCCTAAGACATGTGGTAACAGATGAAAAGCACATTACAGCCAGATTTAACTGTACACCTTTGCAGCATACCATGATGGTTTCCCAAGCAAGTGTACTTGTCCACCTCCAGTTTGTGGTGCAATCTCGACAGGACTTGGACAGGGAGTGGCGTCAAGCCAGATCAGAGAAAGGCACAAGGCAAGGTAATCGATCGCGAGCTAATTGGAAAATAGCGCCAGGAAATGTGATAATGTGGCTGCCCGCTCTGGTCTCACTCTGGCTACACCCCTCCGACACAACTTCCCCCCTCTTTTCCTGCTCTTGAGAGTCTGGGTCCTCCATCTAATGGTTCTCTAATAAGGCCTGAGCCACTGGTCAACCCGGATGAACATCACAGCTGCTCTGACTGAGACGTACATGGATGCAAGAATGCCACCACATCCTTGCGAGCCCATTTGTTCATGTGTACATGGAACGCAGCAGGAGAAGCTGGTGAGAACATGCTTGACGTGTCAGGACCTACCTGCCGTTTAATGGATCTATCTTTAACCACCAACATGTGGCAATACTGTACAGAAGGTAAAGCAGACTGGCTGTTATACTGAAAAACACAAAGGCAGTGAGAAAGACAGAGGCAAAATGGGTGCGTCAAACTTTCAGAGGAGGAGAAGGAGGAGTGCTGAATCCATTGAAGGGTTCTCTGTAAAAAATACAGCTAGACAGGGTTTCTCTGAGCTTGAGGACAGCAAACTTCCAAAGCACAAACGGGACTCAAGCAGTGTGCGTCAGATCCCTCGTTTGATTTGCAGGTTTCAGAGCCCTCAAAAACAGACAAATACGGCAGGAAGGAAAAGTTGCACGAAGCTCAAAATGCATCTTGATTGAGAAACTCAAATTGAGGCCATGAATGAGCAGCTACAGGGGTTATAGTTTGAATGCCATTAAAGGAATTTTAAGAAAAGTTTTCTGACAGAATTCAAAGCAAATATTAGCAGTGGTTTGATTGCAGAGAGAGTCAATAGGAAATTGGAATTCACAAGGGAGGAACTGTAGGCTGCAAAAGTTCAGATAAGGATACATCTACATTAGTTGGGAATATTTAATGCTACACAAAAAAACCTCCAGAAAGTAATACAGCAGAATTCCCTTGAGTGTCTTTGCATAATAGTAGCTGCAAGCATGATGATATAAGACTAGCTGAACTTTTGGTCACTAACAAGATGGTCAGTTGAAGCAGGTAGGAATATGCAACTTAAATGGTAGTTTTCTTCAGTTCAGTCTCTTTTCTTACAGGTTTGCAAAGCACAAATTGACATTGGTGGGTGAAGCACTGCATGAATTTATTTCTATAAGCAAATCCACTGATCGTGGGGATTGCAATGAAAGGAGATCATTTTGGTCCAAAAATCCGGTTTTATATAATGACTGGTCCTCAGGAGAAAAAAAAAGAGAGGTTGAATGAAGTGGAAAGGAGTTGGGATGATGAAGAAACAGAAGGACTTGGGAGAAACAGATGAACGGGCTGGAAGCGGTGTGGGGGGTGTGGGGGTGGGTAGGAGTGGGGGAGGGTCTCTTGTACCATTTTTGGACTCAGGGGATCTCTACATGTCACCAGAATACGTTGTACTGGCAGACATGAGTGACAGTGATGGGTACTGTGGGCCTGGGATCTCGCGTTTTCCACTTCTCCCAATTCCCTCGGCCAGGCCTCTCCATCCCTGTGACAAGACGAGGAGACGTGTCAGCTGAAGTGCGACAATCTTTGTCTTGGTCTCACTCACTCACCGAACCACTTATTCACTCGCTCACAGTATTATTTTTTTTTCTCTTACTCCAACCTTTTTACTGGAGTTCTGTGTTGCTTTCTCCCTTTTTTTTATGTTCAAGTTTTTTACTTGATTCCTTTCTATTTCTAGCTTTCCTCTTACTCTTTTGCTGTTTGAAAACTCATGTTTCACATATTTTAATTCTGTCTTCTCCTCCCTCTTTCTTCTTGTGCTCTCTCTTCATTACTTCCGTAGGCAGTCCTGGAGTGGTTGGCTCAAAAATAAAGCAGTCGGTCAACACCTGCCTGGTTTCCGATATCTTTTTTTCTTTTGATAAGCCACCATTTGTCCACATCAAAGGCACTTTTTTAGAACATGCTTCAGAGGAGCTTAGGGCACCCTGCAGAGCAGCTCTGTCACCCTAGCTTTTTGCTGTCTACACTTTAGATTTCAGCTTTCAACTCTGGGTCGTGGCAGCTCTAGATGTTCTCAGGTGGCACCTTTTTGTCTGTGAAAGCAAAGAGAGGTGACTTGAAAAAAATGTTGACATCCAGGGAGAGATGGTTTTCCCACAAGAGCCTGCAATAACATATCCTCAATAATGTGGACTGATTTTAAACCCAAGAGAGTTGCACAAGAGAGTGCAGAGTAACCTCTTTCTGTATACTTGAGATATATTATTAATCCTTCCACTGTGCTTTGTTGATGTGCTTGAAAGGCAGCACTAAGAGGTTCGGTTTGCTTTAAAAAAAAAAGAAAAAAGAAAAAAAAGAGGGGTCCGTACAACATGTTGTCTGACAGCACTTGAAGGTAGGGTGGGAAACCTGCCGTTATCACTTTCTCCGGACTGCATCGCACTCCTCTCTGATCTGCCTTCAGTATTGTGTTGTCCAAGGACCGAGTTGTGTTAGAAAAGAACTAGTTTGTGCGACATGTGTCTGATCACGTATGAAGTTAAAAGTCTTTAACACTGTAAGACAGAGTGAAAAGCAAGTCACCGCATTTTAAATATCAATGCACAACAGTCTCTTATGGGAAGCACTTATTGTGTTACCCTCCACTGCACACTGATAAGTGATAGATACTGTTGTGTAGAGAATAAGGACAAAAAAAGAACTTGAGAGAAAAAATTGGAACCCTTCACACAGCTTGCCAATCACCCTGTGAAACTGATGAGATTGTTCTGTTGCTGGTATCCGCAAGTTGTAGAAAATGTTAGACAGCACCCCTGATTTCAGCTTTTAAAAGATGTGGGAAAAGATATTCTGCCATCTGACAGGGAGTTCTGCAAGAGTTCATTGCACCTCAGTCTCAATGCAGTAATATAGATAAAGAAAGGAGGGAAAAAGGCTCATGCTTTGGAACAGTCTTTTGTTAAAGGCATACATGTTTCCCTTGGTTGTACTTGTGAAGAATGACAGAAACAGTTATGAGAACAATGGGGAAAAAAGAGAGCTCGTTCATGCTCCTAACTTTCACTCTGAATCACACCTGACCAATTGTCTCGAAAAGTGGGTCTGATTGTCTGTCTGCATTTCAGAGTCTTAATGTTCTTGGATGCATCCCCTCTTAATTTTAACTTTGAAAAAAGTAGATGCTGTCAGACGATTTTACAGGCACTCAATTTCAGGCATACTAAGCCCTTACAACAGGAGAGGTATGCAGACTGAACTGATGAAAGGGATAAGAGAAGTAGCAGAGGGGATTATTGACAATAAACTCCATCCCAAACTATAAACTTATTGAGCCGATGCAGCTTTTCCTCCCCAAAAACTTTAAAATAGCACATCAAAAGTACTTTTGGAGGAGTAAACAAAGTGACATCGGGGATTGTATATAAAAAACTCAGAAAACATTAGCTTTTTTTGTGTCTTAAATAGCATTCGCTGACACAGTTTGTAGGTCTCAACATAGAGTATGAGATTCAGAATTTGTTGCTGATTTTCATTTTTTGTTAACACATAGTTTACCTCTGAAGATTCCTTCATTTACAAATATAATAATACTAATGTTATAAAGGCAGCTTGTATCACATTACTGCATCTGTACATTGTCAACTTATGAGTATTTCAGTCAAGTTGTGCCTACATTTTAAACTACACGTACTCTTTGTACACCGTGTAACCCATAGGCTCCAAGCACACTCCAAGCTAACAGTTAGCCATTGTTGTTGGGCCATGGTGAGTGTCTGTACAGCACCATTGGCTCTAGTCACCCCTTGTTGGTAGTTTTTGGGATGATTCAGCATGTTGAATCGGTGATGGAGTAGGTAAGTTAGTCAAATTACTCTGATTTTTGTTCTCTGATGTAAATACAATGCCAGTGGTTACTGTTTTGGCTCTGGATGACTGATAAGTTGGTCCAATATGCGAAACTCAACAAGAAATAGCTGAGCAAAGATTTTGGAAGTTGGAGGTTTTTCCCTTAACTCAGGATTTGGAAACTCCCTTCAGCTCTTTTATTAGCAGTTTTATCTTTTTTTCCTTGTCAGCCTCTTCCTTACTTCTTACAAAACAAAAAGACCAAGAGCTGAAAACTGTTGTGTTATTTTATAGTATAATTTTGCGTGTCGTATAAAGGGTTGATCAGCGAATCATGTCAAAAATGTCTGAAACAGTATTATATAGCACATCATGTCAGTGTGCAGGACTACTAAGCTTACAGCTCAAGAAAGTTCTTCACAGTTTTCCATCAGTGAGAACTGCATTAAGCTCTGTTTGCCTGCTTCCTTTTACCTTTTTTAATCACAGTGAAGCCCTTATCAAGTGGGCTGAACCTTAAAAGCAGTCTACCCCTTTTCTTCTTTGACTATCTCAGCTTCAACAACACCATTTATTTTGCTGTGAAGACAAGCCAATCTTGTTTTGTGTGTGTGTTCTCTTCCTCAAAAGCTGCCTGGCTTACCTGTATCTCCAGCTTCATCAACCCCCTGATGAAACCCATACTGGCCCTTCTGCTGATAACGTAAGCCAGGCAACGAGATATATCCATCATTCACCTACTTAATGCACACACAATCACACACTCAGGTAAGTGTGTGTGTGTGTGTTTGAGAGGATGGATTTGTGTGTGTGTGTATGTGTGTAGAGGGGTATACTATTACAAGATTAGGATTAGAAATGTGAATGAAATCACACCCTCTGCTGCCACCCAAGTAATCAAACAGCCTCAAACAAAATAGCAGTTCATTTAGTGCTACTAATTCCTGCTTGGTGGCTTCACAGCATTGAAGCCTCATTATTGTATTAACCCCCACACCTCCTCCCCATCCATACACACACATATACACACACACAAATGCACAAAACCTCATAAATTGTGTTGTGGGACTGCTGCCAAAGCGGAGCCTGGGTTCAGCTGGGTAGTTAATCATCTCCTATAGCATGTAATTCGTGTAAACAATGTTTGTTTGCGCACCAAGAGAGCACGGGCCCCCCTAGGCTCTAGTTAGCTGTGATGAGGCACCGTACCTGGGAATAGTAGTTCATGGGCTGAAGGGCCAAAGGTCACAAGGTGTTCATAATTGACTCCCTGTGCCAAGTATGAGTGGAAGCATGGAAAAATAACTCGCCGGCGTAGAATCTGTTGTCATGACGGTGTTCCTGGGGGTTTGAATGGTGCAGAGCGTGAATATGAACAAAGTGATTAATTACACTCAAGAGGGAAGAGTTGATGCTTGTGTGGGCAGGCGTACATCTAGTATGAATTCGTGTGTCCTTTTGACCATGTAAAGGCCCAATGGCTTCAAATAAACATGCAGACCTGCCAACCAGTGTGCATTTTAAGAAACAGGTACGTTTTTAAAAGTTATTACAAAGAAATGATTTGTCACTCTAATACTACGCAAAAAACTTGTGATGCCTATGAGTTCAGTCGTGCACAGGCAGGATGCAAGCCCAACAGGGAGAGGCAAGAGTGTTCAGCCTGATGAAAAGCAAAAGAAGAGTTTAACCAAACACAGTGCAGGATTAATACCCCTGCCTTAACCCAAGCGATTATAATCATGATTGACAAATGTGTAATGTCATTTTAAGAGACTACAACATTGATTTTATCCCTCTCATTCCTTCTGCTCACTCCGGCTGGCTGGTCTCTCAAATGAGGACGGTTTCTTTTAGCTTCTTACAAAATACAAACAGACTTGGGTGGTTGTTTAAAGTTGAAAATGTGAACAGAGTTAACTTAACACAAAAACACAAACATGAGAGAATATTTCACAGCAATGACATAATGCTATCGAAATTTGCAAGCAAGCTCGCTCGTTCACCATAGTTTTTAACTTGGTAAAGTAATGTAAAGTTTTATTGTGCAATTATGATTTCTTACATTAGCCGCCCAGGAGTTTAAGATACTTTAAGGTAGCTCAACTGTTATTTTGAAAGGGAACATTCCTGGAGAATTGAATAGGCCACATTTCTTTCATTAAGCCTATATACTGTGTGTCTGTTCAAGCTGATTCAGATTTTAATTACTGAATCAAATGAAAAGCTTGAACACAAACTTAGGTTTAACTCATAAATGACTGTGTTTTTCATCAGGTGTATGATCGTTTTGTGTCTTCTTTGCTGATCTATATTTTGAAGTACTTGATGATATGGCTGTGAGCAGGTAAATGATGCTGTGTAGCACAAAGGGTTGTGAACTAATGAGAACTAAGCGTTGCCCTTTTGTGGTACTGAAAATATTTTCCCAAGTTTGGCAGGTCTGACGTTACCATGTTAAACCCAGTATGACCTTAGAATGATGTAACTTCTTCTGCATCTCTTGATTGGTTTCCACAGTCACTGTGTACACAAGGTCATTTAGCTTCTGATCAATAGCTTCTATCGAGCCTACACTCCCCACACCACCCCCTGTTTCTGAAATGGCCGTTAAATCGATGGGAACAAATGAAATTAAGCTCCTGGGCGGCTCGGAGGAGCAAATGATCTTTCTGTGATTAATAACACACTGTAAACGCATCCGTGCTGGGCATATCACATCAGAGAGTATTTCCTTGCCTCGGCGTGTTTCCTCGGGGTGAGACTAAGAGAATAAAGCTGTGGTAATGATGTTTATCTGGGGAAGCACCATTTGGTAGAACATTGAAACGAGAACAAATGGTCTTGTTTGTACAGATGTAAGCATGTTACTTTTAGAGACTGTGATTATGAAATTTGCAGAGCAACGAGAGGCTTGTCATATCAGAGGATGGGATTTACACACCTTGAAAATGGGCACTATTTCGCCTCAATCTGTTTAAATCTAGTTGTTTTTGGCCAAGATATGGAGAGAAGAAAGGAAAAATGTCAGGAGTTTGGGTTTTGAGATTGTTAAGGGTTTGTTACTTTATTATCTACACGACTTAAGGATACTATTCTTAATATTACTGATATTGAAAACATAATTAGAATTTTGTGGAAGTGGGATTTATGTTGTGGACAGTTAAAAATGAGCTAAATCGAGCTCTCTAGCTGTGAATCTTTACCATGTGATATCTTAACCATTGTGTGACATGTGGAAATCCTGACATCATGACATCTGAAGCATTTTTATATCAGTTAGCATAGACATTTTTTGAGCCTCAGTGAGGCACCTTATCACTTTAAGTTCACAGTGAGTTCATTGAGCCACACATTCTCTTTATGGGTTGTTGTAGCAAAGCAGTTGAGAAGAATCATGATAAATTTAAAGAAATGGAGACATCAAGAAGAGGTTATATTCTGTAGTTTGTTTGCAAGCTTGGCAACATTTTATATCACTGGTATATTATTGCAACAAGTTCCATGATAAAATGGTCACCAACAATGTTTTAGTTTATCTTAGTTCAATTTAGAGGGTTAGATTGTGACCATATTTTGTATTTAGTCAAATACTGAATAGGGGATATTAATCGTAGGAGACAAACTTAAAACTGTGCTGACTGTTCCCATCATCTGTGCTGCCAGTTTGAGGATGTGTGCATTTTAGAATTTGTAGCTTCTTCGCAACAACATCCATATTTGAAGCTTTGTAGTCCACCACAAGGCCATCGCTTTTGCTGATATTGAGCTCAATGTTATTGTCCTTTGATTCTCTATCAGTCCTCTGTGTGAGGAGCAGGATGGTGTATGTGGCATTAACTTAAATATACAGTGGCCATGTTTATGATAGTAAAGGAATGTGTCAGACAGAGCAACAGCAGGGTTTTGGATAACAAAGAAGAGGCTCGATGGAACAGAGGAATAAGATACATCAGGCTTTGGCTGCTCAGACAATACCTGTAACTTGGATCGATTTTTTGTGGTTTCGGTCTTTCTATGGGATTTGTAGACCTTAAGAAATTTCTGATTTATATCACTCGCCTTATCCTTTCAAAATAGTATAGAAGTTAGAATGTAGCATGTATGTGTTGCAACTGTGCTGATGATGCTCTAAGTAGTCTCACTAGTGATTCCTTTACATGTCTTTTTCAGGTCTAGATCTTGCTGTGTCCTTAGCAGTTGATTTAAAATTATAACAGATCTTTGATGCTGAGGCATGTGTCTGCCAACCGTAACAATTTCCTGCCAAGGCTGAATCAGACAGAGGCTTGTCAAGCTATGTTGAATTGCTTTTTAGGAAATTTGCCTTAGGCGTGATTTGTGTTTCTTAGCATCATAAACCCTTTTCCTCTGCCCTTTTGGTAGAGTGCTTTGGTAACAAAAATTGAGCAAGATATAAGTTTCTGTGCCTTTTTCTATGGTGAAAGATGTTTGTCCATAGAGTCCATTAGTGGTGTAAAGATAAACCGATTTGAATCGGTCATCGGTCTGTGACGTATGAGATCCGAGTGCATCGGTCGATGGAGCCCTGGATCGGTAAAAATGCACTACGAACGGTC
>JAQMCX010000037.1:817577-843242 GCA_029814765.1 Acanthurus leucopareius | reverse complement strand
GTCCCTGAATCGGATCGTAGCCTGTGAATCGAGATTTGAATCGGATCGTTTTGTGAGTGAAAGATTCACACCCCTAGAGTCCATGTTCTAAACAAGACAAGTTTTAAAGGCCTAAAAAAAATACAGGGAGAAAGAAAGAAGTCTGACAACAGAAAACAGCAACCCTGAATCTATAACATCTAATTTTGGATGTCCACTTCTGTCATTGGTCCTGTCATTACATGGGTGAAAACAAAGAGCTTTGCACTAAACTGTGGGATTTGCAACCATCTCATAAAGCTTGCACGGCAGAAAACGTAACTTAGGTAGTTCTACATTGTTCTTATCACACTGGTGTGTGTTTCAGTGTTTATTTTCTGAGAAGTTTGGTTTAAATTAGTTGTCTTATGCTAAAAAGGGGACGACAGCCAACCCTACCAATGACTGAGTTGGGTGGCTGTATGAGCCGGACCTTGATATGGTGCTTTAACCATGGATCACTGCTGCACACAGTCTGTTTCCAAATGACATCATCGGCGCAGTATGACAGCGCTAGTAAACAGGCATATTTTGGCTTCTTTTTACTACACTGAAGGAGTTTGAACCTTAAATCTTGACCTCTGAGCTGGTAAAGATCAAACAGTGAATTTCTCTCTCCGCCTGTCTTATTCTAAAATGTCATCATCATCATAATTATCCCTTCAATGAATCAGAATGGTGTTTTTCACGAATTTTGAAAAGAAACTGACTCTGCGGCTAGTTGCCAAGAGAAATGGCAGGGCTTGCGGGTTCGGTCGTGCGAGGGCTGGGGGCCACTTCGCTACAGGCTCTCCGAAGACACATGGATGTGTAGTTTGCTTTGCTTTATCTTTCAGACATACTGTAGGACCCCTCGCTTTCTGCAGCTGCACAGATGGGTTGTGCTCTTTTATTCATAAGGGCTACACTAACTTTGATCTGGCTTTGCATTTGCAGCATGTGTCAGATTGAGATGGAGGGCGAGTGGGTGGGAGGGAAAGAGCACTGAGGTGGAAGCGGAGTGGGAGGTTGTCCCACTGGCCAGACACCATAACTGCTCCCTGTGCCTCTTTACAGTGATTCTCAGTTCCTTGGAGCCCTGTGTGCTTTCTATTATGCATGAGTGTCATAACTCGTAGAGTCAAACTGTTGGCCACAGACAGAGAGCACACATCCCCACACCTGTTTGATACAGAGAAGGAAAAACCGCAGCGTAGCATGGAATCTGCTTCCTTTTTACAATAGTGAGGAGCTCTAACTTATAGCCGGAGGAAGTAAATCCTTGAATGTTCATAATCGCTGTCCTAAAACATTGTTGCCTTAGCGACTGTTGCTATGGCTGTCAGGTTTTCCAACCTAGGTGGGCACTTATGCAGTTTGCAGTGATATTTTTGGCAGATGTACCCTTCAGTATTGATGGTAATTTTTTATCATGTGGTTCTTTGATTTCAGACAAGTGTGGAGTTTTTTTTTTTTTTTAAGGTACTAGAGTATATTAGGGTTTTTGAAAAAAAAAAAAAGACTCAGTCTTCTGGACTCTTTGGATATTGACTGTTGCCCTTACTAGAGCCTCAGACTGGTCAATAAAGCATTCTCTGGAGGAGATTGTGATAAAGACTAGGTTGATAACGACAATATTCTACCATTTTTACTCAATTGAATGACACTCAGCAGAAATAAGCACAACAACAGCCAGTCAGTCTGCAAGCTTGCACTTTAAAGTACGGACCCATCTCTTACAGCAAAAATTGTTCAAGCTATTGCTGAAGAAAAGGGGGTGCGGACATGGATGTCCTCAGGAAAAGGGGATAAATCAGTGGAACCGTGGGGAACAAAAGCGACTTCTGCCTCTCTGCCTCTGTTGTGTCGCTGCCTGTTGTCTCCCTGGTTGGGCTGCTAAGCTCCTCACGCACAGACAGTGGACAGCATTTGCAGCAGAGCCAACAGCAGAGGAAATAGAACAGACTTTCCTTTATATTTTTACTGGAGTCAACAACGACAATGCTCATTATTCGGAAAAAAAAAGGACACTGGTGGCAGCAGGCAACGCTTCTTCTCTAGGCGGCCACTTGCTGCCACGAATACTTTCTCCTCATTGAGAGCAATTGAAGAAAGATGCTAGCACTCATGTGGACATGGCAGCTAATTCTTGCTTCTAAATAAAAATGGAAGCCGATGTTGTGATTTAAATACTAATTATTTCTCTTATCATCTTTAGTATTCTCTGTGTGTTTTGTACTTGTTCTGTGGTGGGGCCTGAAGATAGAAATGCTTTTTCCTCTCTGCTCCGAGCCCAAGCTCATTTATTAAGGTGTGTTTATCATTCATAGTGACCCAGGTTAAGTGTCCTGAGAATTATATTTAAGGCTGCGGTTCCCAGTTGGCAATTAAGTACAATTCATTACAGCAGACACACAGCCCTACAGGGGAAAATGCAAGAGCCGTGGCAAAACACTGGAGCAAGCAGGGGAGAAAATAACAGATGAGAGGAGGGAGAGGAGAGTAAGTGTGAGATTGATATAAAAAGGGAAAAACAGGAGGGATATGTGTAGGAGGGAATAAATGTGAGAAGAGAGGCAGATTGTTTGTGGAGAAGAGGTGTGTATTGAGGACGGAAGGGTATTAAAATAAAGAATAGCAAGATTCTCGGTAGAAAGAGTTGGATCAGAAGGAAGAGTGGTATTTACCAGTGATGGATAGCCTGGCTGCAGCCTCACCTGATGGTGCAGTCTTGTCAGTGTTAGCGCTCCTCTCACAGAGAATTTCATGCCTTTCATTTGTTGCATTTTGATGTTGCGAGTGTAAGATGTTCTGGTGTTTTTCTTGCCCTGCAGAGCAGTGCTCCAGTGCTGACACTCTTTTGAATCAGCGACCCCCAGCTGGTTGAGGGTGGACGGTTCAAAAAGTTTTTCTTTTTTTTTTGTTTACCATATGAAACAGACCTAAAGCTCTTGAACTAACCCAATTACTCATTTATACTCTCACTCATGGTCTGAGAAGCTGACGTACAAGTCCGGCAGTGGCTCAAGTGAGTGCAGTTGTATTGATTGCCCTTTGGTACGAGGGTGTTGACTGCCTTCAAGTTTTTGTTTCATGTTTTTAAATTACTTTTTTTTTTTTTTTTTTATTCAGGAAAATGTCTGGGGTGCTACTCTTTGTGGCTGCATTATGTAATGCAATTACATAGGTTCTATGTTTGCTGCATTTGCTTACGTAAACTCACACAGTCAGATTTACAAACCATTTTGAATCTCCTTAATGTCACATTTTCTGAGTCTGGAGTCATGCATGTTATTTAATAGGCGCATCAGCCTGGAAGCGCACTTCCTGCCATCTGAGGTGCACTATGCATGTTAAGTGGTTGGGGGATTATTGAATATGTATGGGTTTTGGCATTCAAGCAAATTGCATATTGCAGCTTTTTTACAGCCCAAATCCTCACTATTGTAGCTGTATTCTTTTGTTTTAAATTGAACATAAATTACATGAACTTGTTTTCTCCCTAGTTGATATACTTTTTTAGATTTGGTGCGATTACAATTACCCCAACCCAAAAAAAGTCACAGGAAATTTTATTCCAATCCTAATTTTTAAAGATCTTTTTTTTTACTTTAAAAAATATAACTTTGTTGGAATGTGCACTAATCCTTGTTAAGCTCAGAGTCAACGAACTCGCACAATAACAAACACAAACTAATTGTTAAAGGCTTTGGCTGACTAGCAACTCCTGTGTTCTGTGAAGTAAAATTACTGCTTTTTATCTAAGGAGTCTGGTGGCTTTGGTAGGAGCAGTATAACAGCTTTAGTTTACCATTGGAGGGGGCTTTGTGACGCCAAGGTAGAGCCATAAAAATACTCTGAATATAGCATACACTTAAACTGACGTTGATTTTTGTAGCTGAACCTTTTTTAAGTGGCTTAATAGTGTTTTTTCTGCTGTCCACATCCAAAGCAGTTCATAGCTCAGCCTCCAACACCAGTCTTCTTGCTGTCCCTCCAAACTGGGGGCGTGCCGGCAACCATCTACTATACACTGACTAGGACTAAGTATCTTAGACATTTCCACTTCAAAAAACCTAAACTACCCCGTCTACACATCCATGCTGCGGTCAGAAAATTGCCTTGTGGCAGCTGTAATCACACCCAACAGTGATGTCACAGGGTCCTGGAGTATACTACATCATTGCAGGCAGGTGAAAAGCTAAACCACTGGAAGTCAGAGGGAGAAAAAAGATTTTTAGGGTGATGGTCTTTGTGGATTGCCTGCAGGTGGCTCTCCTTTCAAATAAAAGCAAAGACACAGCATCACCAACCAGTCCACACCACATTAAAATAAGGTCTGTGTTTCCTAAGATGTCAGACCTTGATCATATTGACTTGTATCTTAACAGTGACAAGTTTTGTCACTAGAGGTGTTTTCACATTCCTCCGCCAAAGAGGGGAATCTGAAATTCAAATGTATTATGGGCAAGATTGATTTTATAAATCACAAATATGTAAGTCAGTTGCAAAGAAACCAAAAACCTCCCGAACAGAGACTTACACACCAGAGAGAGAGATGCTTTAGCACAACTGCTAATGCTGTGTCAGCAACTGCCAGTTACAAGCTAACAAACAACATAAATAAAAGATGCTAACTACACCTACCATTCATATACGTCTGCTAGTCTCAAATTGTGGTGCAAAAACAGCCTCCTCTGGAACTCTTTTCTTTCATTTTTGTAATAAAACAATGTTATACAAAATATTAAACATATATGAGTATTCTTATACACTTTAAAACATGTCTCGAGAGGGACTCTAGTACAGGTTGCTAAACAAGACCTTGTAGTTATTTACGATATGAATTGCTTGTCTTGATTAACATGTGAAGGTAGCTGCCCTGAATATTTACAGCTGGTGTTGAACTTAATACTGTATTCCAAGGTAATGTAGAAGAAAGACTTCCAATTAGACACATTCAAGGCCCAGAGTCCTCTCACACACCATTCCCAGTTCAGCCCTATGTTCCACATAACATGAACGACACCAACGGTGTGAGGAGCTATTCATTTTCCTCAGAATGAAATCAATAAAAATCGAGCTCCCCGCGGAAAGTGAATTGCATTGCGTCTGCAGCGCCATATTGCACCAACTACGCCCAAAAGTAAACAAAACATTAAAATGAAGAAAAATCTTAATTCAATACAGGCCTTGTTCAACTATTTATTTCACAAACCTTTTTTGAATTATTTCAACGCTTCATTGATCTGATTGTAAATAGGCTTCAGTGTATTCATAGAGCCTTCATTGTGATAGAAAGATCCCTTTCTTCAGAAGTGTTCCCGTAAAACTTATTGAGCCTCCATCATCTACAGATCCCACAAAGGCCTCTTTGGGTGAATATGAAAAGAATTGTACTGATCATTCCATGCATTATTGTGAGACAAAATCACATCCATCCATACAGTTCATGAATACAGCACTATTCATGAATGTTAGACTTTAAATACCTGTTTTGCAAACCTACCAACCTTCAATCTCCTCCTTCCTTCTTTTTCTTCCTCTGCCTCACCTTCCTTCTGGCTTCTATTTGCCGTAATTATTCATTTATTCAGCTTTCTCTGTGCATGCACATTGGCTAAGAGGTGCTGTAATCATTTTTTTGATAGAAGGCATTTCCCCCTGTAATCCAACCTAGCGTATGCCAGGTCTCACTCCGGGTCTTTTCATATGGAGGCAGAAGAGGCTGTGCCTCTGGAGGCTTAGCATTCTTAATCTGGATAGCTTTTTATGTTTTCTGCCGTCACTGTCGGCCCTCTCCACAAAATGCCACACAAAGCTGAAAGTGTTTGAGCCATGTTTTTACCTTCAGGTTAATGCTCTATGAGGTTCTCTGCTCCGAGTTTACTGCTAATAATGTAATGTAGCCTCAACAATTGACTTTTGCTCTTGCCATCTAGTAATAACTTGTCTAACAAAACTAAGAGTCTACAGTCATACAAGCAGCTCTTTGTGGTTTTTTTCTGTGTAGTACGTTAGCATGCTTACTTTTTTAGCTATTGACAAAGTACAGTTGTGGCTGATGGTAGCATGAATAGTTTTGCTGTTATGTGGTTAGTGATACATTTAGTCATTTGATACCACAAAACCAATAGCTCTGTGGTAGTGATGCACAGTATTTATCAGTCACAATAAATTTAGGCTGATAAGGGTAAAGTTATATTACTAGCCTGATTTGCCTTTATGAAATTAATGTCAATATATATATAGAGAATAAACAAAACAAAATTGCCTAGACTGACTTAACAAGCACAGCATCTATATGCTCTGATACAATAGGTGGCCTTATGTAACTTCAGTGTTGGTTTATGACCCACCAAGAAGAGATACAATCAGAAGCAGGAGATAGGGAAGAAAAAATGGAAGAATCATGATACACATCAAACTGCTCTGCCTGGGTAGAGCTATGTAGTGTAGACTACAGAGCCAAATATGTTAGATTTGGTTAGGTCAGTGCTTTGGAACATGAAACCGTTCATCTTACCCTAAACCAGTGGCTCTTATTTTCAGGTGTTCATAAACTACAGTTTATGAATGGCCTTTAAATTGCATAAATAATCAGTATCTTACCAATATCAGCCATGAGAAGCAGGTAATTAGTGGTTATCACCCACAAAAAAATCCATTTTTGTGCATCCCTACTCTAGAGACATTTTACTCAAAAATAAATTTCAACCTCACGGTGGAAATACAGGTCAGTAACAGTCAGGAGATCATCAGTAGTTGTTTAGATCAACCTCGCATTTTTTGCTCTTTGGCTGCTTCCTTACTGTTCAGGTCAGGGCTGTTTTTCCTAAGATAGGCACCAATTTTTTTTATTGAATCTGTCTGGCTTAGATTGTTAAAACAAGCACACAATGAATAAACAATGCTGTACTTGCATATTACAATCCGCATATTGGAGATTGTCCCTCCTGATGACATGCATACCTGTCCAATCATTAGTATTGTTTTCCTGGCATGAACTTATTTGCAGTAGGCTGAGGTAGCAGAGAAAACACAGCTAACAGGTGTCTGTTTTTTCTTTTTAAATGGAAAAGCAAAATAGCTGGGACAACTTTAATGATGTCTCCAGCTGTCAGAGATGTCTCATGTTTTTTGTTTACCTTTTCTGCAAAGTACGGATGGGTACTATTAGTCTCTATTGTTGATGCTGCAGGTCTGAATTCAGCTCTCCTGGCTTTACCTGCCTGTTCCTGCTGCCGCCACATCACTTCAGGAATCTGATGAACTGTACCAACCTCAGATTAACCTCCGACCCCATCTTTCTTTTTTCACAATCCCAGACCATCACTGGAGGTGAGTCATGCACTCACACGCTTGGCACATGGGAACTAGTGCACACACACCCACACACTCTCCCCCATACATACACACAGTGAAGCGAGGTTGCTCATTGACAGGGTTATAGAGAGGTTTAAAATCCACCTGCCCTCTGCTGTCAGACAGGCCCTGCTAAGTCTGAAGTTTAATAGACTCAGGCAGCCTGAGCTCATGGAGCAGTAGGGAGGATATTTTGGGATATTTAAGCACAGGCACTCTCAAAAGTCTGAAATACAAAAATAATTTAAAAGCTCTTGTAATTGAAACATTTTTCTTAAATAAAAAAGAGGAAGAAGAAGAAACATTTGAATTATTTGTAAACCTCAATTACAACATTCTTCTGAGCTTTAGAATTTGTGGAAATTTACTCAGGAGTATACTCTCCTGAATTTAAATTCAGATTGTCTTGTTTGTTTGTTTTTTTGGCAAAATATACTTTTGGCCAAGAAGATTGGAAACATGGGAGTGACTCTGTTTTAACTGTATTGACCTGATAATAGACGTGCAGATACATTTGACTCAAGTTTGGGGACAAATACGCCAAATTTAGTTGAATAAGAATTCATATTTTATTTTTATCATTACTGCCTGCATCTCCTCTGAGGATGAACATCAGTAAGGATTTGGTGTTGGCTGAAATGCAATCTGTGGTTTGTGTGTTATCATAGATCATTAACTGTTGTCCCAAAGGGGATGAACAAAATATTACATCCCTATTATCTTATCACTAATTACATGGCAATCAGATGAATTTATTCATTACTTGCTGCTTTGTATACGTTCAGACCACACTGGGTTGTTTGTTGTGTAAAATAATTCTTCATATTCCTTTAAATGTGCTCCCTTGTTTTACATCAACAGGTTATCCAGGCATTACATTGGATTAGTAAGACACATTAAGTATACATAAAGTGTTAACACTAGCAAAGATAAATACATGTAAAAATGAAAATGAATACAACAAAACAATAAAATAGCTTATAAAAGATTATAAGAAACAACCTTTGAACTCTTTATAGCTTTAAAAAGATATACAACTGTTGAATACACAAATTAAAAAACATACCAGAACGCACCAAAAAGGCACACAGTCAGACAAAATATAAACATAGTATAACAGTTCTTTTACTTTTTTACTTCTTATTGTTTTAGTCTGGAAACATGTGGAATGTGTATCTGTGATGTAAATAGAGGAAACTCCTTAACTAAAATTATAAAGCAGCATGTAGCATAGATGAGCTAACTGTGGCTAGCATTAGACACACAACTGTAGTTGCAAAAATCCTGTGAGTATTAAATTGAGGATATGTGCTTTTTTCTTGGTGCTAAATTGTTGAAAAAAGTAACTTAAACTTCATCAACTAACTTTAAAAATTTAGAAAAATTCTCTTTTGTATGACAGTGTGTGGTTTACCTTTTCAAAAGTTTAATTATTTCACTTGTACCAAAAGGAATAATATTGGTATAAATAAAACCAATAACTAATCATTACAGCTCATACTTAGTTCTTAAATATCTTTGTGGGTAAATCATTGTACTAAATAAAACAGGAAATAAATTATCCAAAATCAGCTGTATTTAGAACAAAGCTTTTCTTCAATATATTTTTTTTCAAACCTCAGAAATAATCTTAAAGGAGGACACAGCTTTTTAGACTTTTTGTATGACTCATTCTCTTATCAGTTTTTTTTTTTTTTTTTTAAGGTTCACCTTTACTGGTTTCATCTGAACCTTGACTCAGCTCCTTTGTTGCAGATAGTAGTTACAAGCCAACACTTCTGCCAAACGAATAATGGGATAGACACTTTGTTCCGACGGAAACAGTCACACTCAGAGATGAGGAGATAACCTTCACACAACAAAGGTGATTCTGAATTGTCTAAACTTCAAAGCTGTGTGCTGCGAGTGTTGAATTTCACACACAAGTTGGGTATTTTTAAGGCACTGAATAGCCCATGTGGATTTAAATTTTTATTTGTTGATAGTGCCATTTCACCTTTGGAGAATTCCAAAGGTAAAATATTGAAAACATTCAAGGACACCTGCCAGAAGTTAAACCTAGCAAACATGCAATAAGCTGAGACATGAAATGAGATTAGTGCCCTTTCATAATTGTCCCCGACAATGAAATCAGGAGAGCGACTATGTATCGACCCTGGTCTGTCTATCGAAAATGTCACACGCAATATCTGGGATGCCTGTGATTAGATTTTAATATAACTTTGCTTGGGTAAACTGGGTGATGACTGTCATCGCTTCATTGTGGCATTTTACAAATTACAGCGTTTAGCCAAATGAGGCTGTATAACAGTTACATGATATTGATATGGATGTCATGCATAATGTCTTGGATAGTGTTGGACACATTGTTGCAAAAGGTAAAGGAGTTATGCATCATCTTACTCATTTGTGCAATTTTCTAAAATCAAAAAATTGCTGCTAGTGTCTTTTATCAGTTAGTATGATGATAAATATGAAAGGCATAATATGAAAGAATTATTAAAAGAAATTCATAGACTCATGCAAAAGTAATCCCCCTCAATAATCACTTATGACTCACTAGGAGTGGGTGCAGGTGTTTACATCTGCAGGGACTCTGCGCTCTCCCTGTTTTTCTTCTTTTTCTGTTTTCGGGTTGTTTCTGGTGTCAGCCTATGGTCACAGCACAAGATCAGGGCTCTTCAATACATATATTACAGTACATATGTTGAACAAATAAGCACACCGATGCGTGACACATCTTTGGAACAAACACACTATAAGTAATTTTTAATTACCCGTTTTTATGCACATTTTTAATTTGTGCATATAAAACCCTGAGCACCACCAACTGTTTGTCCCCTAACTCATAATATTCCCTTAACAACAGTGGATGGTAAAGCACAATAAATGACATTTGCTTCGCCAATTTTATGAAAATATGTTAAAAAGGACTTTTTAGTGAATAATTGTACATTTAAATGGAAACATTTCATATGATATCTTGTAGTTATATTTACATAGAAGTCCAGGCTATTGTTTGTATTCATTTTTCATTTATTCACTTACAACCCCAAAACTGACAAAAAAAGAGCACCCAGCATGAGGTGAAATATTAAGCCAGTGTAGATGACAGGTCTTGAAATAGCTGAAGACACAGCACTGAAAAAGATAACCTAA
The DNA here is from genome assembly GCA_029814765.1 of Acanthurus leucopareius. NCBI lineage: Eukaryota > Metazoa > Chordata > Actinopteri > Acanthuriformes > Acanthuridae > Acanthurus > Acanthurus leucopareius. The sequence continues at coordinate 832,721 of JAQMCX010000037.1, read as the reverse complement.
GTTTAGCTTCCTGTCGAGCATCTGTCTTCAGAGCTGAAGCTCCAACGAGACTCAGTTCTGAGTGAGAGATGATGCAGCTAATTGTTTTCCACCAGCCTCACAAACCGTGTTGACCAGCTCACAGTAAGGGGCCGTGACCGCTCACTGGTGTCCAGGCATGTGTTAAAAGCCTTCCCACAGTGCAACACGCCCTGGACTCATTTCACACCCTTTTCATTGTTAGGAAGCCCAGTCGTGTGTGTGTGTGTGTGTGTGTGTGTGTCCACACATTTGAGTTTGATATTTAGTTGTTTGTGTGTGATTGAGTGTGTACAATCTCACCCACATTTCTGTGTCAGCGCCTGTGTTTGGCTTCCCTCTGCGTGGACAGCACATGCGTCCCAGTGTGTTCACCCTGTGTGTGCATCCTGGCACGGTGGCCAACGGTAAAGGCAGCTACGCCTCTCAGCATGATTTTTGTCGCCCATGAGATTCCTTGTAGTGAAGAACATTTTCCACACGCCTGCTCCTCTCTCCACACTTGGTGGGAGAAATTTTTCAGCTAATCCAATTTAGAACTGGGAGAAAGAATTCGGTCATGCCGTTCCACTCTCAAAATATACCATCTTTCCATACTAATCTGCAGAAAAGCTGTGCCAGTGTATGCTCCTAGAAAACTTTGTCTTAAAAGTTTGATATCTTTGTTTAAGAGCTTCATGTCTGACTTAAATTTTGGACATATAATCTGAAACAAAAGTGGTACAAGATATCAAACATGTTGTATCTTTGTCAGTGAATATGAAGAGTGCAGATTGAAAGACAAACCAAGCAATGCCATAAAAGGGAAATATGGGTTAGAGGGTATTTTGAATCAAAGGCTTTCTCAAATAACCTGCTTGGGTCAAACCACCTGCACTAAAGGGCTCGATGTGCTGTCAAGATCTTTAAAGGCTCCTGTGTGTTAAGTGAACATGTAGAGTAGAGGTTAAATGTCATGGTTACATGGACTTATCCTGTTAACTGCCTGTCCATTACGTTAAAGGAAGCGGTGGATCCATAGCCGAACCATCAAATGAAAGGTAGGATACACGTTTGTCTTCCTGTGGGATGGGAAGCGTGCGTCAGTGAACATGTACATCTTATCTGTTCTGTGAAGGAGTCGGCTGTAGGCAGAACGGAAAACAGGATGTAATCTAATCATATTGGTTTGCCTCCTTTGAACATAAAAGATGGCTTTATAGCTTTGGGACAATTTAACAATTCTTGTAGGTGGGGAGTATTTATCTGGCATGTGTTCGGTTAGATTCTGCAGAAATATGCATTGGCTGTTATCCACTTAGTTGATATTCCTGCTAGTGTTTATACCAGTGCCTGCACAAAAAAACGGTCACCTTCAAACTTAGATACTTTGCGTACAGTATCTTATTAAATAAATATGTGGAAACTTTGCTTTTCCAGTAAGTTATGAGAGTTTTATTGTTGGATTCATTTATACGTATGCAAAAAATGGTCCCGCTCCACAAAAGTGCAATGCGTTTAGACTTTAAACTTTTCTTTATTACTGATCTCTGAGAGGAAAAATCACATTTGTACTTTTATGATAGTTATTATTTGGGCCATTGGAGGTTTCATAGTCAGAGAAATGAGCTTGTGATCAGTGCAACAGAGGTGAAGTCAACTTTAGAAAGGCCAAGGAGGGACAGAAAATCTCAAATGGATTTTGGTGTTTTGCAGCATCTGCATAGACTTAATTCTTCAGCTTGTGCACAGTCCCTTGCAAAAAGGTTTTCCACTTCACAATTGCATTGTGGTTAAAGGGATGACATCTCCTTAGAAACTGCCAAAGGTGTCCTGTCTGCTTCTGTGCTCACATGACTGTGGCCTGCGCCTTTGTCTTTGATATAGGCTTGGCAATCATTCATTTTGCCAAAATGAAATGATCTCTACATCACTGCCAGAGTTCTTCTCTGTTGAGAGTAACCATTTCACCTCAAGGTTAACCTCTTAACTTTGACTGCTCCATCTTACTCATAATAAATTCCTCTTTTTGTCTGCTCTCACTCCTGACTGTGTGCAAGTTATGTAATATGAAATTCATGCTTTGTCACTGCAGCATCCCCCTGGATTACTCCACGGCCTAAACCCCATCATTTTGCACAAAATGACCCTTGACTTTGGTAGCAATGCCATTATTTGCCAAGGCAATGAGGGGCATGATTTGCTCAAGCTTAACATAAACTCCCTTTCTAAACCCCCTTACCTTTGCTGTCGAAATCTCCTCATTTGCCACATTGTCTGCCTTATGTGTAGAGGAACCTGGTCTGTTCTACAAACACTACTAAATAAACTCTGAGCATTTTGATCTGTGGCTATAGTAACTCTCTCAGACACTCCTTTGATAAAACTTAATGGTGACTCTAACTGTTTTGTTACCTATCCCTAAACTTGGAGGAATTGTTAAAGACACTTTCAATAAAGTTGGTTAAAATCAAATTAGTGAAAGTTAAAATATCCTGTCTTTAGTCCCTAGTCACTTCAGCAAAGTTTGATCCCAAAATACAACTCCAGAGCAACAGATCCCACTCTGCCTGATAAATATCTTAATTCTTCAACTCCACCCATATAGTTTATATAATACAGCTCAAGCCTAATATATTATATTTTCTTCATATTTTAAAAAGCTACCCTGAGAGCCACAGTATACATCTAAGTGTTGTCACAGATGGACAACAATGGAGTGTCGCTTTACAGTAGCCCCAAGAGTTAAAACCACTAATAATAACCACTAATAGCACTATGTGGCAAAGAGCAGATCCTCAATTTGTATCATTTGCATGCAGGAGAATAGCCATGCAGGTCACTTTTTGAAATACAGCTGTACTTGGTAAGTAAGTGCTGCTTCAAGAACTCATTTTTTCTTAGCTGCAGTTAAACACGATTAAGTTATCTGTTCATAATAAATGATAAAAATCTGTAATTAGCTGTAGTAAATGTAGTTTAATTCAACTAAATATTACGCTAATTAAACCAAATAAATCAACACCATAAATCAACGCCTTCATGGCTAACCAATTATGATAGGTACGTGAGATCTTTAAAAAATGAGTGGACACAACTTATTGAATTGCATGGACATGTTAATTAAATGTGTTGTCAAGTGCTGTCATGTACATGTAATAGCATGTGTGTCCTCAGTTAAATTAATCATAGCTGGCACATGTTTTCTCTTCTTTGGCTCATTATTCTAATCATTATTCGAATTTTTAAATGATTATTATTTGATTTTCTATTAGCATCCATCACAACGTATCCTGTGAGGTTACAACAAAAAACAAAACTACAGGCAATTTAGAGTCACCATTTATTCTGCATGTCTTCAGACTCTGGGACAAAGCAAGATCACCAAGAGGGAAACCTATGCAGGAGTGGGAAAACATGCAAACCCTAAAATACAATAATCTGTTGCCCAACTAAAATACAAACTGTTTGTACTAGGAAACGCTTACAGGATGTCCCAAATTCCAAACTGTTTTTTCTCATCCTAGTGTCTTGTTATTGTAATAAATGATGAAAAAGAACATTCATATGAGTTTGTATGACCTTATCCTCAAGCACAGTCCACAAACTGTCAAATAAAGTGAATATAGACTGCTGTAAAGTGCTTATTCATGCTCAAATATAACATTAGAACATGATAGATGGTTTTGAAATCCCCATATTTTCATTATAATATGACATATCAGGGAAATCTGCCCTGCGACTTTTGAGTTTGAGACACTAACTGTTAATAATTTATGCTCATTAGAAATGGCACAATAGTGGGACATATAAAGAGCCAATCTTTATTTATTCATTCAAATAGAGGTCACCCACACTAGGTGTCTTTCTTCTGTAGATTATAAATTGCTTCTCTCTCCGTCTGTCTCTCCCAGCCTCTCTTTCTCCACCCACCATCTCTCAGCGTTTGAGAAAGTCGACTGAATTTAAATGGGATAAATCATAAATCTGATTAGCTGAATATTCTCTGTGATCTGGAGGGCAATATGGAAGAAAGGTGATGAATTGAAAATGATGAGGAGACTTCTTTCATTTTTTTTTTCTTTTTTTTTTTTTTACCTCCTGCTCTGTCTGTCTTCCCATCCACCCCCCATCAGGAGTTTAGCTGAATAATTTACTAGCAGGGCAATAATGTGAGGTACTTCATTAGATGGAAAAGCTCTCTGGTGTCAACGGAGATGTCTCCTAATTGAGAAGCCTTTGATGAATCCCGATCAGGACCGTGACAATTTTAACAGTCTCGAGACAAATTACAGTAACCTGTAATTTTGAACAGTTGCCACAGAGGTTTCGTACTGCTCCACAAACAGTCATTAACCTGTCATTAATGATGGCTCAAGGTGGACTTCCCCAGTCTAAACTGTGGTGTTGATTTTGGATGGAAATCTTTAACATAGTTGGGTGACAAGGGGTGTTTCTCTTTGAGGGAAACTTTGAAATTGTTTAAAAGACAGAATGACTCACACAAGACATCTTAGACCCTTAGGGAGACAAACAATACAACAAAAATATATAGTATATTGTGTCATGTTTATAAAGGTCAGTACTGTAAAAGGAGTCCTAAATGGAGCCAATCTTTGTTGGTGTCTGACACCTCTGCAACCACCTTTGCCCCAACAGGACCACGACTTCTTCCCACCTTTCTGCTATGAAAAAGAATAAACTGCAGCTGTTCTGCCTTGCCTTATTCGAGAAAATAAGCTCCTCATTTTTAATAGTAGCAATCCTTTTTACATCTGACTTAAGATGCATTTCATTACAGGTTATAAGGTCAGGAGGCAGCATCGACTTCTAAGCCTGACAGCTTCCCATTATTCAGTCTTACGCCATTAGCTACAAAGGTTATTAGCGCAAAGTTTTAAAGCTCTATCAGAGTTTGAGGTTAATGAAAAGAAATTACATACAGTTACTACATGAAATGGGCTCTTTGCTGGATCTGAGGCCCAAGATATTCTTAAAAGAATCCATAAAAACTTTATAGAAACAGGAAATGTTTTACTGACTGACAAATCTATCCTTAATGCTCTTGTGCAGTACAATTGTCAAGCTCAATTGTAGAGGGGGCCAAAACTCAAAGCACACTTTAGGTCACGGCCGAACAGGATAAACATTTATTGAACACACTAAAACTAAACATTTTTTGAACATAAATATGAATAGAAACAGACAGGAATATAATTCCAGAATAAATAGACTTAAACTTTAAATAACTTAAAATATTTTGCTCTCCATAAAAATATCTCCTGTCAAAATTATACAAGTTAGAAATATGAACATGCTGCAAAAAAACCCTGAAAAAATAAAAATTTAGCTTTTAAGTAAACGTTAAAATAACAATAAATCAAAATGTTCAGTTTTCTTTGCTCTTATGCCAGTTTGTTTTTCAGCTTATCCTGATGTTTTGTCTTGTAGTGCCGTCTTAGATTAAATTCCTTAATTACAGCCACATTAGCTCCACAAATAAGACGCACGGATTTACTGGCAATGTCAGTAAACATATTCTCAGCCTTCCATCGGTTTTGAAAGGCTCTATTTTCAGAATCAACTTTTCTCTTCGCCGTTGTTAGGGACTAGCTTTGGCTTTACAATAGGGTTGTATACAGCAACAGACGCTAGACTTGATTGACGCAGGAATGTTCCTGGGTAGCCTATCATTCGGCAAGGCAGCTGTAGCGCTGCATTATGGGATCTGTAGTTTGTGTGTTATCAGCGCTTCATATCCCCTTCATATTAATAACAATAATGATAGATCTATATAAAGTGATCTCGCGGGCCAGATATAATTGTATGCTGAGCCAGATGTGGCCCGTGGGCCTTGCGTTTGACACATATGCTATAGTGCATAGTAGTTCCATGTACTTTTGTTATGCCCACTTCATTTATTTTGAGAAACCTCATAAGTTAATTAGACAAACAAAAAAGCTGTAGGCTTTTAGAAACAACCAATAATAATGGGGGCACTTTGACTGTTTCCAAAGATTGTTGCGCAGATCAACTAGTTTAAAACATGGAAATGCAAAATGTTATTTGTATAAATCATACATTCAAATCCATCTCAGCTCTAACAGCTGTTAACTATATGTTATGAAAAAGAATAGTGACAGCTAGTTATTAAGAATAAGAATTCATAGTTTAAGTAGTAGTAGTAGTTGATGGATCATTAAAATAGCTTAAGACATGAAAAGACAGCTCAAATGCAGCAGTTAGCTAGTTATTTTGATGAAAGTTGAAAGCTCATTAAAGTGAAAACCAGTGGATAAAATCTTAAAATAGAACTGTAATAGATAATAGCAGACAGCAAAAGAATAAGTGTTTCAAAGAAAAAGTTAAAAGTTATACTGTGTTGAAATAATTTTAAAAATAATGGATACATAGTTAATATAAGTAACTCAAAATAATTGATTAATCAATTAAATATGTAACTTAAAGTGATGAATGAATGGTTTAAATGGTAAGCTTAAAGTAAAGTAGTGGGTGAATGGAAAAAAATTGCCATTTTATTATAATAGAAGAAATAGTAAATCACAAATAATAGATAATTTTGTTCAAATTAAACTAAAATTAAAGGATACATAGTTGAAATACCAAAGGTTAAGGGTTTGAAACATCCAGCTTCTGTTACACCAAGTGGTGGAAGTAGTCCGAATATTAACTTGATTAAACAGAATTATCTACATTCAACTGAATGGAAAAATACTGTTTAATTATATGGAAAAAAAAATTCTAACAATATCCACTTGCACTGTATGAACAACATCCAGCTTAAAATTGGTGTAAAAAACAACATTTGGAAAATGACAGGTGGTGTTGACAAAGAGGTCCTTGAGTTAATATGACTGAGCTGTGGGGGAACAGTTGTACATTAGACAAATAAACCTGGCAAGCATTGTACCACAGCGTACTGAATGTACTTGAAAAGTTGTAGTATGTACTTATTTGCCTTGAGGGTGTACTGTGTAGTCTCATAAGATAATGTGCATGATGTTACGATGTCTTGTTATGATTATTGTTTGCATTTGAATGCATCCAGAACTTTCTTCATATAATCCACAGTATGGCACAGATGTTGTGTGCTTATTTTTTATACATTTACACCTACATCTGCATTTATATTTGTCATAAACTCTGAATTTATCAATAAAATATCAGGAAAACACACCAGTACATTTCTTTTTTATCTAACCTTTGTGACCTTCTTATCCAGGCACATTAGATCTAGCCCAGACTCAGAGAGCATACAGAGTGAGAGGCATTTTATCATGCCAGAGACGCTGCAGAGGAGAGGCCATTGATCTGTGAAACACAGTGTCAAACCTCTGCTCTGTGAACATTGTGTTGACTGCAAGGCTGCATGTAAATGGCAACTTTTTGATCCAAATGTTTAAACGCTGCATTTTAAAATGTAACTTTGCACCACCTTTATATATAATTTACAATGCACAGAAGGGTTGGATGGCATGGACTGTAAACTTGAGGGTGTGGTGCATAAGTATTGTTATCAGCCAGTTACGCTTCAGATCCCTCTCTTATTAAAAACCTGTACCAGTCAGTGGTGCATGATGACAAAGTCATAAAGACTCATCTGAGAGTTTTGTAAGAAAGCTCACAACTATGTTTTGTCGTTCACTTGGCATGAGATGATGTTTGTGGTCTTTGAGTGCATTTTGCTTGATATTCGGCATTGTCCATTGGTTCAAGGTCAGTGTATTACCATGGTTGAGCCTTGTCTCTTGTCCTGTTTCAGGCAGGATTTTCATATTGAGAACACATAGCTGGACAGTGACTTCTCCACTTGTGTTTCTTTATGTTGTCTTTATGGTCCTGCAGCTTTCAAAGTGCGCTTTAACAGTGTAATGCTGCAGTACTGAACAGAAGGTGGCTGGCATTGGCCCCTTAACTTTAAGTCATGTTTTATTACATGTAAAAAGATGGCTTATTTCCTCCAGGCAGGAGGGATGTAGCTCCAAGTTGGAGGAGTTGGCTGTGTTTAGACAGACTGCTGGACTGCAAGAAATGAATCAATTCAGTGAGCTTTGACATAAATTTAAATGATCCTCCAGCAAAAAAGCTGTTTGTTCCAACATAAGGCAACATCATCCAGCAGGCTGCAATGTTGCCCAGTCACATAAAAGCAAGTACTTAATCCTTGTTGATTGCTCTGTAAAGTGAATGGTGTATTTCTGATAACCTTGTGATTTTAAAGAAAGAGAATTGAATGATGACTGCAGTGATAGCTTTCTGTCTGCATAGTATTTTAACCACTTTTTATTCTTTATTCTGATAAGACTTCAAACACCAGGTTGTTTTACTCAAAAAACCCTCCTGGATTGTGTTTCAACCTCTAACCACTGCATCAATCAGTACACCCACACCAATACATCATCTGGCATTTTTTAACTCCAAGCTGTTTATTTAACACCTGGGAAGGCAAAGGCATGCAAAATAGACAACATTTATAAAGTGCTTTTTAGTCTTTAGACCATTCAAAGTGCACACATTACATCAATATTTAGACTTTCACCAGTATTGCAGCCCAGTCTCCATAGTACAAAGATCTGGTTGCACCCATTATTACTCTGCTATTGGGGGAAAAATAAAAACTTTTGTTTATTTATATATCTTTTAAACAATCACAAATGTATGTGGAAGCTCTTTGTCCATGATTCAGCAAAGGGGATTCAGGAAAGGTAAAATGCAGATTTCAGAGGAGGAGAACTGAAAACATCACCTTGTGGTAGGCTTATGCCCACAGTCTGCATTGGTTGAGTCAGACTGCTCATTCAAATACGTATATGAATGGCAGGGGTGATCATAAAACGTGCCAATCTGCTCATCTGAAACAGAGACACACACTCACACCCCACTGCTGGAGCCAGGGATCGAACTACTGACCCTCTCATAAGGGGACGACCTGCCCTACCTCCCAAGCTACAGCTACCCCAAGGCAATGCACACTGACAACACCAGCAGCAATGCGCAAGAGGAGGAAAGGGTGAGAATGAAAGACAGAGCAGTTGTGACTTACTACAATGAACAAATTGTCAGGAAACCAGATTGTTTTCTTAGACTATTTCAACATTTTAGCTGCATTGCAAAGTTGCATACTTTGCCCATTGATGTATTAAGTAAGCCGCATATAATACAACCAGTCAGCTTTCCTTGCAAGAGGCCGTGTTAATAAAAGAGACATCAATAAATGTGGTTCGACAAGCAAAAAAATAAGGTTAACTTTTCTACCTTGGGTTATTAATTATTGAACCATGATAAATGTAGATTTACAAGACTTTCATAGAGGCTGGAAAGCATTTTTTATTGTTCATTATGCCACGTCAATGAACGAGCCTATGGGCCAAGTGGGACCTGAGCTTATTTGTTAAAATAATGCATGGTAAAGAGCTCTGCAACCCAGAAAGACTGTAGGAACTGTGTCATCTCCTCTTCCATCTGTAGAGTACCCAGTTGAGGCAGTTCAGTCATCCAGTGGTAAGTGTGCCTCCCACTGGATATGTAATGGGCATGGCCACCTGTGATGAAACCCCAGGGTTGAGTAAAGACGTGATGGAGGGCACATACCTCACAGCTGGCATGGGAACACCTGGGGATCCCACAGTTGGTGGAAGTTTTCCCTACAGGAACATGTCTACTCTGCCCTGCAACATAGTTCTATCGGCCAGCAAATGGATATGTGAATAAATAGAGTCCCTGGGGAACCCAATGATATGCCATCCATTCATGCAACCGTCCGTCCACTCCTCCATGCCATCCAACAAATCTGAAAGCGAGCTGCACATGAGCTGTACACATTCCAATTTTACTGACCCCCACCCCTCACATACACAAACGCATAGCCTCCATATCTCCCACAGATATAGTATTGCTGCGACCGCTGCATTTGAGCCACAAACCCCTCTATTTCTCCATTGCTCAGTCCTGCTATCCCTCCATCACCAGCTGAGCGGGGCGTCGGGATGCTATCACGCCCCAGGCAATCAGAGATACAGTCATATGTCACCAATAGGTGTCAACTCTTATTACAGGGAGGGCGGGGGGGAGGGGGTTGAAGGCAAGTGAAAACTTACTTATCAGAAAGGACATTGCTGTGACACACTCCCCACCCCACCCTCACTTTCTCCATTTGCCAGGCCTGCGCTGGATATCACCTTTTTACCTTTGCAGGCCAGCGATATTTGACCAATAACACAAATGTAATACCTCTCCCCTCTGCTCTCCGCCAGTATCCCAGTTGATTTAATGGACCTGTAAACTGCAAGTACAGTTTATTCAGTGTTTTTTTTTTTTTTTTTAAAAGGATAGGAAGTGAGCCTGCAGGTATTGGAAGGACATACGGGGCTTCATCTCTGCTTTCATATGGGAGTCTTGACTATTATCACATTATTTGCTGGAAATTGATATGATTTATTGCTTGGTGTTAGTTTCGGCCTAGTTTAGCAAAGTTGTTATGAGAAAAGTTTTTATATCTCTTATCATATTTTTTCAATTTTATTACATTTTGTGTCGCCTCAAGGTGTTTTCTGTTGAAAGAGTTCTTGAAACAAAGTTTTAGGAACACTTTTGAACAAGCTGTTGTAAAAACGTAGCGAATGCAGTTTGTTAACAAGTTTTTTTAGGAGGGCGTTGTCTGAGGAGAGTTTTCTTAAATATTTTACAGACTTTGAATAGTTTGATACCTAAAAAACCTAACTAGACAGAAAGTCTATTAAGAGCATTTACAGCAACATTAGGCGAAGTACTGTGATTTCAGTAATAATCTAATATTTCCAAGGAATGGTCCCAATTTGCCCTTAACATGTCTATAAAAGGATTTGATGTGATTTATCTTTTTCACTAATTAATATATCTTAAATGATACACAATAAAGGGAAGTGACAGAATCACTCAAGTGGCAAATCTCTATTCTTGCAAATCAATTAACTTTCCACCAAATGATCCTACATGCCTTGAGAATGAAATCCATATCTGGCTCTTTGTGCTAGAAATATAGCTCTCGTTTTATACAAAAGTGCGCTGGAGCTGAAGAAAATAAAGGACTTACATCATACATCATACATGGTTTATGGTGTGTTGGTTTCCTGATCCATGCTGCAGCCTTTGCAGCCTGGGGTCATGGTAACGTGCGATAACAAACACTGCAATTGTAGCTAACAAAAGAAAAGAAATTCAGTTGTATAGCACTTATCATCACTCCATGTAGTGTATGCATATTAAAACTGTTGTTCAGGTCCTAATGTGGTATCATGTAGCATAAACTTCTTTTGGTGCAGAAACAATTACATTAGGGGATAGTGAAGGAGAAATGCGTTTGCATGTTTCAGATAATGTGCATATACTGTATGCATATACTGTATGAAGTGTTTGTATGCAAGAGCCCATAGATTTCCTTTACACATGGAAAGACAAATATGTTCTGCTTGCATCAGCAGTACAGTAAACAGTGAAGCTGATATCAATGAGATAGAATTACACTGGATTGTGTGCTCTATCATTTCCTGTGAATCCCAAAGGCTTAGGGAAGGATCTGAATCATGCACAGAAATGACAGACTCAACCACTACAGATAAAGACAGCTGTATTGTATGGTCATAATAGAATATAAATACATTGATTGGTTATTGTAGTAAAAAAAGGACTACAATTAGTTTAAAATGTGGTTTGATTTCATGAAAATCTCCAGAATAATAATTTTAAACGCTTTTATAAATGTTTCATATATTTAGCTAATGTTAAATGTTTAAAACAGTTTTTAGTACAAAAATCCAGGCAATTTACAGTCAGTGCATAGCTTATGTAATTATGTCAAAAGCTGATCAATTAAAAGATTAACTCCTGAGTGCACTCAGTGATACTCTGAATATAATGGCAGTTTTGACAAAGAAACTTTCAGATACATTGTTCTGTTTTTGTCGTTTAATTGAATAATCAGTTTACCCCCAAGTACCACAAATATAGACAACATACAAATGGCTGCTTTACATATTAAATGGAATTATGCCATTTAGCCCAGTTTGCTGCTCTGTCCTGCACATGTGGTCAAGAGCCCCAGCTGTTGCTAAATGAATTTCACTTGTAGAGTGGTTCTGTGCGTTTTTGTATCTCTGTGTATAAAGCTACAAAACAGAGAGGAGCCATGAGTAATGATTCTCTTTTAAGCAAGCAGACAAACTAAGCATTTACAAAATAAAACCTGTTTTTTAAATTTTCCTTAAACCTTTCCATACTTTCATCATGCGTATTCCTAATCTAATAGAAATCATTTTCGTCTCAACTCTGTACAGCCATTCCCTTGCTCTTGCCTAATCTTTACCATTATCGAAAACCATCTTCCTATTCCCTTTTCTATCTGCTCCACACTTATATGATTTTATCGCTGACTTCTCCTCTGTCAGCAGCTGCCCATTTCTCTCCTCCATGGCACAAGCGGAGGCTCCTGGATGGCGGCTTCATCTGGAGAGATGGAAAAAAATCACCTAGCGAGAAGGAGTCAGCCATCAATCTTCCTCTCCGCCATTCCTTCGTTCACCCTCTCTTGCTTCCCTTCACTATCGCTTCCTCTACGTCCGTTCTCTATCTCTGTCTGTCTGTCTGTTTCCCCTCCCTTCCTTCTCTAATTCCATCTTCAGTCAAGGTTGGACATGTGTGATGGCCCTCCTTTCTCCTCCATGCCATCCAGCTAGACCAATATAACCCTCCTCTTAGCCCCCTCCTTATTACTCCTCTGTCTAGATAGGATCTCCAGGAGGGTTCAAACCATTGTATTTCCCTCGCTCTGTCCTTCAGTGACTGTCTGTATAGAATAGATCCGGATGGGAGATGGCTTACCTAAAGCCACAGTGGAAATCCCCAACTGATGGTTTCATAGAGGGAGGCTATCCTAGCTTAGCTGCCACACTGGGTGTAATGTGTCTAAGACCTACTTTTAGACATGACTTTCCACCATAGCCAAGCACTAAGATGATGTTGGTTCAACTGTAAGCCAATTAAGCAGCTTTTCAAAAAAAGCAGGTGAGATCCATAAAGATAAAGTTGTGGATTAGGTATAAACCTTGTTAAACACTTAAGGGTCTCAAAAAAGGGGACTGGGTTGTGGCCTCCCATTCAGTGGCTAATGTCCATGTATGGAGCCTGGGGATCACAGAGGGGTTTTAACCTACCCTGTCAGCCTAAATTAATGAGGTAATTAAGGGCTCAGGTGGAATTAGCAGTAGACACCTTAAGTGCCCTCGGGCAGTCAGATAGGCAGGCAGGATGTAAAGCTGCAGCAAAGCTAGAGGACAGATGCTGCCATCGAAAAACTGTGTTAAGGAGGAAAGGTCAAAACAGACAACTGTCGTTCAGTAGGACTTTTTGGAAATTTGCTTGGCATGCCGCCGCTGTTCGTAATGACAGGGGAATGATTTAGTCGAAAAAATCACAGCAGTTTGTTTTGTCACCCCAGGTCTGTGGTGATAAGGGACCAGGTGAACATAAGGAGAATTTAGGAGGCTCTTTTTAGGGAGTTAAATGTGATTATATTAGATAGCCTGCTGCAGTCATAAAATCACCCAATTTAAAGCACCCATAAAAGACTCCTCCTGGAATAATATTCAGATGATGGATGTTTAATACTTGCCCTGTTGCTCAATGATTTTTTTCTTTTTACTTTGTTATTTGGATTTCATTGTCAGTTATCCTCTAAATTTTAGTCTTGGTGTATTTGTCAACACCTGTGGTTGCAGGTTGTAACAACAAGTCTGATTTGATACTAAGCAAACACCCCTTAAGCAGCTACTTTGTCAGAATTACAATGGAAGAGCAGCCAAGCAGCCAGTTTCTCTGTTGTTGGCAGCAAGAACCAGCACAAAGGTCTTGATTAACTCGCACAATCTGAAGATAAGACTCACTAGATTAACTTTATTTTCAATGGAAATGTGATGGAAATGTCTCAACAAAAACTGGAAAACTCTTGTGTATGCCAACTATTTTACTTCAAATTTCTTTGAGAGCCAATACAAAGCCAGAAGCAAACAAGGGAACTGCACTATTGTTGGCTGCAAAAACCAGCACAGGTCTTTATCTAGTCCCACCATTTTGGGATGTCATGACCCGTAGATTAGGTTTATTTTTGATGGAAATGTCTGTATGAAAACTGGGAAAATAGTGTGAGTATTTTAAAGTGACTTCGCCAGTCTTCTTTGTCAACAAAAGCCTCAAGGGTGGACTGAAGAAAATAAAAAATGTTTTTAAACCAGGCCTGTGACCGATGCAGATAATTTTATAAATAGGACCAGAGCAGGGATGAGTAGTGAAGTGACATCACATTATCGATAGAGTTAGAGACACAGGTGGGGTTTCAACCCGACATTTTTCTAATTCAAAACACTACGGGGAACCCAGAGTCGTTTTCTCAGGCAAACACGTTAAAGCCTTATTACATTCACAGTGCGCATTTTCTGTCCATCGGGCAGAGGTAATTAGGTTCCCCACTCACCGTCTTGATTCCAGTGTCAATGATATCTCATCAGAGCGAGCACACTGTATAGAGACAGTAAAATGAGTGATTGTTCTACAGAACATAGCCTGTGGGTGTTCCTATCAGTGACATCCACCATCCATGCATTCATGCATACGATCATGAATGCGTCCTTGGAGAATTACAGAACATATTCAGGAAAAGACATGCGGTAAAACTATATTATTATTGTGACATTTTAATTTAAGGTAAAAAATTTCTGTCAACACAATCTCAAACAAGGCAGTAAAGGTAGCAACCTGATTGGAGTGCAAAGTTTGTGTTTTGAAAGAAAGATTTAATACTCTTTACCACTTATCCTTGTTGCAGTTTGGGTGTGTCCTCCTTTTATCTGTCACACTTGTTGATTAAGAGGGGAAAAAAGGTAGTATACTGATTTCTCAAAATCATCTTGTGACTATATTATTGTTTTTAATAGCAGTCTTTATTTTGTCTCTATTATCAACCTACTGCATATACAACATATCCAACACCTGCTGATCATTGTGTGTGTGTATGTGTGTATGTGTGTGTGTGTGTGTGTGTGTGTGTGTGTGTGTGTGTATGTATATATATATATATATATATATACACATTTATTG
>JAQMCX010000037.1:768052-807618 GCA_029814765.1 Acanthurus leucopareius | reverse complement strand
CCCCACCCCCCCCCTCACTACCACCACCACTTAGTGAATAAAGGTCAGGCAATCAGGCATCTGGAAGGACAGCTAATTTGTCATCCCTCGACAAACGTGTCAGCGTCCGATCTTGTCCGCAGGGCTTGATACCGCAACAAGCCGTAAAGGTTAAGAGATTCAAAGAACGCTCCCCCTTCCCTTCCTGGCTCGCCCTGTCTCCATCTCAACAAGCAACATGCGACAGAGCAGAAAATTCAATTTTGGATTTGATACTGTGAGAGCTACTTGGTTTCATGGCTGTAACTCTTCAGAGTCTTTAGGCATGTCGTCCGCCTTGCTCAGTTAAACTCTACAGAAGCCCCCTGGATCGAGACGTTGCTGTCTTGTATGTGTCATTCTCAGCTAGTGAGGCAACTCCTCTAACTGATTGCCATTTTTTTCTCCAACAATGAAATACCAAATGCGTGAGTTCAGTTAAAATTAAGTCGCATTTCAGTATTGGTTGAATCTTATTTAATCTGACATAGTTTGGGCTACCTGTAGACAAAGATTATAAGTGGAATTAGCAAATATTCCTCTAATTTTTAATCGATAATCAGACCCGAAGTTTTAAATCTGGATTTAAATTCAGTGCGATGCAGTCATCTCAAGCAATCTGTCGACCAAAGCACGGCCTTTGTGATTATAGAGGCATTACAAGCCGTCCCTGTCGCCCCTGAATGCATCCTAATAGCCTGTTTAGTGAGGCCGTCTACAGCCGCAGGTGTGTGTCCCCTTTGATTCCCAAGTGTGTAAGTGACAGAGGGTAAAGGAGAGAGAGGGAGAGAGAGAGAGAGAGGGAGAGAGAGAGAGAGAGAGAGAGACATGAATGAGTGACTTTGATCAGGTGAGTTCACCAGCACTCTGTCTGTGTGTGTGTGTGTGTGTGTGTGTGTGTGTGTGTGTGTGTGTGTGTGATGAGTGTTCAGTGTGGGATAATGGAGAGTCAGGCTGACAGCTGCATGTCAGATACGCTTAATTGCCTTCAATGGCTTTAGCCTACACACTCTCATGAACACACACCTGAGAAATAAAGTCGTCCTTTTGGGAGGGTTGCATGTGGTGCTTCTAACCAAGCTTTGGAGATTCTTGACATGACAGTGGAAGGCAGGGTAAAGCATAAACCATCACTAGGTTGCTGTCAATAGTGTTTTTCATAGCTAGGTGACATGTTCTGTGAACATGGTGCTTATAAAAGCCTACTTAACTTGATTTTATCATAATAATTTCTTTACCTAAGGAAGAAGAGGTATTTTAAGAAATCCTTATTTTTTCAAACATAGGTGCCTCCCACATTTACATACTGAACTTCAGCGTGTGCATCCCTTTCTGTCTTGACCTCTAGAAAGTTGTCAACAGCAACAAACTGTCAAAATGGTGACCACTCAGCCTCTCCTGCATCTTTAGGAAAAAAGTATTTGTCTCGGGGTGCCAAATCGGGTGAAAAAGGTAGTTTTGTTACTTCTAACTATCTGCATAATGACTCAGAGTTGAACTGCACTTCTGTGTCTTAGGCCACACACTTATTACCCCGCTCTTGTAAATGTCGTGCCAAACAAATGACTGGGGGAAAGTCTCATGAAGAAAAAATTCTAAAGGGTCGATTGCAATGCTAGCAGGTCTGTTAAACTGTACCTCGGCACTGTGGAATTCTAAGATAAATGCATGATAACATGCTAAAATCACCGTGTTCCCACCCAAAGTACCCAAAACTGTTAGTCCCAGGAAAAGCTTTTCAAGGACCTGGAACTACAAATTTTATAACATTGATTTAGACAGGCTAATATCATTAGTGAGTGACTAACACAGACTGCAAACATCCCTCGCCTCAACAGCTTCCACTCTGTCTCTTCCGTCCTGAACCCTGTTTTTCTGTTTTTTCTCACCTCAGTCCTGCCTTATTTTTTCTCTTGGCTTTACTTCAGAGCTCCCTCTCCTCTCAACCTCTAGTTCTTCTCTAAGTCTAACTCTGTCTGTTTTCTCAATCTCCCCTGATTCATAGCCTGTCACTCATGAGCTGCCGTCAAGTCAACAAATGAAACCACACCACTAAATCTTGCTTTGCATGACAGGTGTGTGTTTAGCAAGGGCATATGTGCAAAAGTAAGCGTCTGCATCACTCACAGAAACACAAGCAAAAAGTTTTGTATCTGCTAAAAACTATATATAGCTGTTGCACCATGGGAGATTTCTTAGTCACAAGCCACTGCTCTGAGCTAATGTGACGCAGGGTCTCCTCTAAAGTGAGGGAGGGGATATGAGTGGAGGAAGAAAAGGCAAAAAAAGAGAGTGGTGAGTTGAGTAGGCGAGGGAAGGTGGATGTCCTGCTGAGAAGGCATCACACTCATGTGTGAAACTTAATCAGGCACAATCTGCTTGACTATGATGCAATGTACAGCGTGACTGTGTATTTTATATTTATTTAAAATGAAAGCTGTTGCATGCTCATTGCTGTATTTCATTATGCAGCAGATTAAAGGTATCCAGTGGAGTTGATAAAATGATGCTAGTAGGTGCAGAAGTGGTTCCTGGAATCTTTTTCATGCTGTTTTCTTTGAAAGTGAGCACAAAGAAGCACAAACATCAGCAAATCTGTCCCATAGGGACGGTGAGCATATCCTTTTACTGTTTATGTTGACCTGGCTTTACACATTTTACAGGATATATGCCAGCATCTTGTCAACAAACACCGTAATGTCACAAATGAAGAAATATGTGCCTAGTCACAAGAAACAGCAGAGAAATCAACAGAACAAAGTGGAACAATGCAAGCATTAAATAAGTTGCAAAAGTTATTTTAATTGTCCAACTCTTCTCTATACAAAAAATGAATTTCTTTCCAACATAATGGCTCAGTTCATAGCTGCAACTTATGATTCATTCATCACTTATTATTTATCCTTTTTTTTTCTTGGTGAATTAAATGTTCAGTCTACAAAATGTCAGGAAAAAAAGGAGAAAAAGCCCCATCACACATCCAATGTGATTTCTTCATTTGGTTGTTTTATTTTACCAGTATTACAAAAACCCAGATATTCATGTTATGTATGATGTTAAACCAGAACAAACAAGCTGCAAATCCTTGCCAAGGGCTGTAACCTGAGGATGGTTAATTTATTAGCTAAAGGAAAAAATGTAAAAAAAAAAACCCCAAAACCTAATTAATTTTCTATCAGCTGAGTGATTAATTTTTTCAGCTCTAATGTTGACATTGACAACTACATCAGACAACTGTACAATTTAACTGTTGTATGTTGTAAAGAGGATTAATACCAAATAGCGTGTAATGTCTTATTGTCTTAACGTGCAAACCAAGCCCTATACATGGCCTCATAATACATACTTTCACGATTGTATTTATTATTGTTCTAATAATAAAAACATTATTATTATTATTATTATTATTATTATTATTATTATTATTATTATTATTATTATTATTATTATTAGTTGGTTATTAATACTACAACTGCTAAAAAGAAGATAAAGAAGTTAAAAAATAAGGTTCAAAGTTTTAAAATAAGGCTTAGGATTTCACTTTAAAAACACAAGTATTTAAAGTAACAGTTGAAGTTGCGCTAATAAATCAAGTCAGTCTTTTGCTTCAGTCTCATTTAATCTATGGCTGGGATTCAATGCAAAATAAAAGAGTTCTGCTCTCAAGGCAAAACTTACAAAATTACATTTCCTAACTCAAAGATTTATTGAAGTTTTCTGCCTTAAAATGGAGGCAGTCAACACATTTTCCAAGCATTATCAGAGCTATTACTTCGGACACAAGTGATCTTTTATTCCAAACGTACCATCATCTGAGTGAGGAACCTTCATCAGAGTAACCTCATTAACTTGCACTTACTACTATTAACGACATTGTAGAAGAGCACCATATATACTTATTTGTGCACTTTATTATACATTTAAGACATATAGAAAACAATTAAAAAAGGTCTGACTGTCTTGCAGTTTGCAGACTGTCATTGGTCCTACCAGCTCTAATGGTGATGACATTAACAGGATGTATTTCATAGACAGTGCGTGATTGGCTGCCGACAGGCAATGTTGTCCAAGGGGTTCAGCTGCAGCCATTTTCCTCAAGCCAAATGATCTGACTTTTTTGCGTCATCCAAAATGAATTGTACAGACCGACTTCTTGGGTTGTTGGCAGTACAGACTCATGATTAGTTATAGGCTGTTGTCCCAAAACAGCGATCTTCCTTCAGAGTGCCCAACCTCTCAGAACATAGCCTTGTTTAGGAGCTGTGCTGTGCAAGTAAGTAGAGTTGTTGGAGGGAAGCTTTAGCAACTGTGAAATGGTGACTAATTTTGGGTAAAGAAGCGTGGCCTTTGATCTTTGCATTGAATAAAGCTGACTGTGCCTGCCTCGGCGCCCCTTAGGCCTCATTGTCAGCCTGCCAGAACGTCATCTTTCTCCCATCACTGAATATAAAGCTGTGGAATACATCATGCAAATAATCAGGCTGGAAACAAACACAAGCAGTGCTGTCCCCCAAAGGAAGAGGCAGCCGTCTCTAATGAGCGGGGTAAAATTGGAATATTCATACCTCTTTCCTTCCGCAGAAACGATTGAGTGATTCCCTCCTCTCCCCCGTCACTACACTCCGTTCCTCTTCTCTCCCCTCTTCTCTTCTTCGAAGCTTCTCTCTCTCTTTTTTCATTCACCGTTCATGCCTTTCCTTCTCTCTCACCTCCATCTCCGCTCCCATTTCTTCTTCTCTGTCTTTGCTCCCTGTCTTCCTGGAACGCAGCGATAAACAGTAATGTGTATAGGCAGCCAGTGATGTTGACAAAGCCTTTCACAGATTACACCCCTGGATCAGAGTCACAAATCTGCCAGAGAGGAGACGTTGGTTCGTGGGAGAGTCAGTAATGAATGCGTAGAAAAAAAAGATTATTAGGAATGAGTGGGGAAGGGATTTTTTTTTCTCACAAATTTGACTTGAACAAGTCTGAAATATCTCCAAGTTTAGCTTTAAGATTTACAGGCCTTCCCCCTCATACTGGATTTAGTTGTCAGACTGTTGTCTCATGGCTCTGAGACTCATCCCACTCAGACAATGGGAGGTCTAGTGGATGATATTCAAAAAAGGCCCACTTGCAAGCAGTTCCAGTCCATGTTTATTTCATTACAGAATCAGCATTAGCATCACAGAGGAAAAGAAGCGCCGTGAACCGAACAAGGAAACAAATGAAAGTATCTCTCAGCTAATTTCACACCCTTACAAAGACCTAATGGAAAAAGTTTCTGCGTTTGTGTACTGACCACAGTGTGGACAGGTGGATGCCGGTAACTGAAATGAAGAAAAATGTGAGGCAGCAGGGGAAGATGAACAGCAAGATGTACCTCAAGGCCAGGGATGGATGATGTAGGAGGAGAGGGATTTTATTTCTCTCTTGACCACCTTTTGAGAATGACCTAGAACAGGAGAAAAATTATCTCTCCTAGGATAAAAAAGTTTCTCTTCTCAATGCGGAAACAGCATAGTTTCTTTGAATTTTAGGGAGAACTTATATAGAACTTAAATAAAAGGCATAACAGTAACTGACTCTTAAATCCATATAGAGATTTTGCTCGGTAAAGCAAAATTAGTGTTGTAACAGAGTACAAAAAAAATTGTCAGCTGTCTATAGCTGCAACAAGTAAGTGGCTATAAATTTGTCGATCTTCTTTACAAAATCTAGTGTTTTGATAATTGATAAGCATTTTTACAGCTTCTCAATTATTGCCCTTCTTTATCTTATATAATAGTAAACAATTTTTGGGGGGTGAAATTTGTATTTCTTTGTGCCATCTTATGGACAAAGCAAGAAATAATCAATGTCTGCAGCCAAATGTAGTCAAGAAATTCCTCTATTTTTTTTTCAGGGGAAAGAAAGCAGAATAACACAACTTAATAGAAACATCATCCTCCACTTAACTCTCTCTGCAGCATGTTGTAAGCATCCAAATAACACCTACAACAGTACCTTTATTTTTTCCTGCGTTTCTTCATGTGGGAAGTGATAACTATCTACCAAGCAGAGGAGGATGTGTGCTTTGATAAGTAGAAATATGAGAATATCAGAATGTAATTTATGTTCATGTTACCATCATCTGACTTTGGCAACAAACTCCTCCAGCAATCTGCAGAAGCTTTAGCTTAAACCTTTAAAAGAACCTCATATAGAAAAAGGTGAGAACTGAACGAATGAATAGATAAAGAAAGATATAAGATACAAGATATAAGTTATATAAGATATAAGATATAGATATAAGAAAGTAATTTTGACAGTATAATGTTTAAGAAAGTAGAATTTTCAGTTACTTACTTTTGCCATACAGTAGTGTCAGATGCATGGAATGTTGTGTTATTTTTTATTCGAGATCAACATTTGAAAGAGCAAACCTCTGTGACCTTATCAGGCTCACAAGATTCAGACGTGTCATTCTATAAGCAGGTAATGTTGCCTTGAGTCTAAAGCAGAGATCATAATGCCCCTTAAGCAGAGGCTACATTTTCAACCTTGCAGTCTTGACAATGTTTATGTGTCCAATGATCTCACAGTATAGAATAAAAAACGGGGATCTGCTTAAAAAAACCCTAAGGCTCCTTGTGGTCAAAGACTATACACTGTACCTCCAAAATTTGAGGAGTGATTGATAAGTTTGTGGCACAAGATTAAAGGTAATTATTCAGACAGCTCTTATGTATTTTAACTCTCTGAGTGATAATAGAGAGAGTTTGAGGTTAATATGTTTTTTTGTGTTTCTGTTAAAATTGTGTTTTGGATAAAACTGTAAGTCGGCACTGTATATGGAAACAGGGGCTGTCACCCACCACCTGCCTCTCAAGGGCTCGTCTAAGGAGGTCCGGACATGAAGGTAACAGGGTGCCCCTTCCAAACATGGCAGAAAGACATATCTGCACAAAGAGATGTTATCCATTTTCTCATTTTCTCAGAAACTACAGGTCACAAAAAAGAAGCATTGGGTTTCTAATTTCTCCTTTTTCTCCCTCCTGGCCATCCTTAAATTATATTTCTGTCTGAATATTCTTCATCACCACAGGGTGCTCAATCTATATGCTACTCTTTCCTGAATTATGCACTCTTTAATGTTCTAAGAAATAAAAGTTGTGTTGGTAGTCTATGTAATTATCAACTTCAGTGTTAACACATTGTCTCCACAAAAATGAATATTGTCTGTAAAGGCATCTGTTGCCACATATAACTAAATTTAACAAAGTGAGGTGCTATTAGTCACCAGAGCAGCTGCCAAAAGAAAAATATGCCAATTTCATACTGCACTGATATTGCACATAATGTATTTTGATAACTAAGCCACATTTAAAATTACTTTCATTATTTGACCATAATTGAGTAGACTTGCTTATGTTCTCAGAAACAGACTCCAAAGTATGTCCACACATATACAACGTATTAATATTAGAAAGTTCATGTTTTTTCCAATACATCCTATGTGCTCATCTACTGTTCTCCTGAGTTCAGCCCTTTCAATGTCCACTCTGTATTTACATGATCTAAGAAGCCTGTCTTAATGTTAAAGCCACTAAGTCATTCTGGATAAGGAAAGCAGTTAAATCCCTTAAAATAAAAACGTAAAAAACAAACCTCTAGAGGAGGCTAAGGTGAAGGATTTTCTAAAGTTGTAATGAGATGCAAGGTGAGCATTTGAAAGCAGGTGGTGTATTAAAAACCACATGGAATGGAGGAAGGGCTTTAGTGACAGACGAGCTGGCTGTGATAACGAGGGAGCAGCAAGAGACAAGAGGGGTGTTGGTGGCAGGTCGAGGAGCTTGGAGGCTGGGGATTAAGAAAGGGCATTTTAATCAAGTTGTGTGCAAAGAGGTAAAAAAGCCCAGCCTTTGATAGGTGAGATATCATCTTTAAATGTTGGTCTGTAAATTCTTTGTATTCTGGCAAGCCATTTGATTGAGAAAACTATTTTTCTTTCCTCTTTTACTGTTAAGGAGAGGTGTTGGGGAAATTACCAGAAAACAGCTAGGCTGATCAATTGTTTTCTATGTATAAGTCATAGAAAAAGTTATGAATTTATGAATTATTCAACAGAATTCAACAGAAAAGAGATTAAATTACTTGGTACATAGCTTTGCATTTCTCAGCATCGTTCTGTCAAAAAAGCTTTTAAATCTGCTGTAGCCACATGCTGTCTGTCTAAGCTATGTAGATAAAAACACAGTTATTGTCTTAAAGGTCCAATATGTAGGATTAAAGGGGATATATTTGTAGAATATTGCAGAAATTGAATTTGATATTCTTAAATATGTCTTCTTTAGTTTATTAATTAATGTATAGCCTATATATTGCACTGCCATGCTTCTATATTAGCCCAAACAGGACAAACCAAACAGCGGCTCTACAGAGTCTTTCATGTTTTTATTAGTTCTGCAGCCTACGCAGGTTCACCGACATGCCTGGAAGGGGAAGGTAAGCAGAGGGATATTCAGTCAGGTGCAACATACAACTTCATCACTAGATGCCAGTAAATCCCACGTACTGAACTTTTAAAACAAGGCAGGAGAAAATGTTAAAAAGCCAACAAAAAACAGTGTTTTCCACAAATTCCCAAAGGAACTTTTTACAACTGATAAAACTGTGCTGTTACTAGTTACACTAGTCTAAAAACTTGACTGCTGTAAGTTAGAAGTAAGGAGCTTGTTTTTGTACCTCTGTCTGAAATCAAGGAAATATTACAAAGGACTATGAGTGTTAAATCACTCAGAAATGGTATATCAGACATGGGGGTTTTTAAAAGTAGTCTCCTCAATTTTTAATGTACTGCAGATCGACATCTATCTTCACATCAGCCCCAGTGATTGCATGAAGCACTTCAGGATACTCATCCTTAAAATAAAGATGTATGGGTTTGATCCAGGCAATTCTTCGATGTAGGCCAACTAGTAAAATTGTTATGAAGCCATAACAAAGAACAGAATGGGTACAAAAAAGGAGAACTTTGAAGTTAGTGGGCTTTGGTAATTGCTTGTTTCTCAAAAGAGGCCAGTTGCTTATGTCAAGATAGTGCATCAGGGATCAGTCTGTAAACTGAATGTAAAGAGATCAAACTGATATCAACCCCTTCCAAGAGAGCAATCACGCACAATTTAATCTTAAGAATTCCTAGTAAAATGATGAAAAAACTTCATCCTTTTAAACGTGTGCATGTATGAAAGTCTTTTCCATCAGAGATTAACTGGTTAGGTCATACTCCTTTGAGCATTTAGTTCAGATGGTTAATTTAAAATTCTGTCTACTAGGGGTCGCCCTGACCAGTTATGAGTACTTTTGCACAAAAACATGGTGGGACATCACCAATGTATCCTTTGAGTTGTAGGGTTTGTGCCTCGGCTCTAGGACTGGCATGGCAAGTTATGTATTTAATAACATCCATGGGGGACAATTGTGTTGTTGACACCGCTGCGAATGAATATGGAGATGTTAAAATGATCTCTCTAGGGTTCTAGATTGTGGATTTGAATTGCAAAGGATAATTTTAATAACTATTTCATTGAAAATCTAATGAGAGACCCAAGTTGGGCACAGTGATTCAGCTGTATTCTCAAAATAGCAGATTTAGTGCAGAATAAGACCCATCTGCAACAGCAAAAAGTGCCACAAAATACTGATATTTAAACTTAAGATGATGGTTATAGTTGCTCTGTGTACCTATGCTTATCTACAAGCAGCTCCACAGTGTTCTGGCTGCAGTCTTTCTGCATAAACAATTTGTAACAGCCACCCACTGTTTAATATGCTTTAATATTTGCTAATAAAATGCTGAGAAATTAAACAATGTTTTATGAGCACCACAGTGTCCATCAGTCCAACTGTAATCACATTTTTAAGTTATTGTCTGTGCCTTCTCAGCAGTGTTACACTCTTCTGCAGTGATGATGACATCCATCATCTGTTTCTGGCAGATCAGAATGTGCTACTGTACATAAAAAAACATTTGAATAAATTTGATTGGTAGATGTTGTTGCCAGGCTGCAAAGTTGGATGCAGATGAAATGCACAACACGCAGACATTCCTCTTAACTTTGATCAAATATTTGCTTGTCTTCCTCCCACAGCACATTTTCTTTTGTATCATTGCCCGAAGGTTACTTTTGATCAGATTTGTTTTGCATAAATGTGTAACAACAACGCTGCATCCTTGATTTCTCAGTATGAGTGCTGTCTCCGTCTCCACTAATGACGGCGCGCCTCTTATAAACAATCACTAATATGTTAAATATGTAAAATAGTTCCTCTCCTATTTACTGACTGCTTCTGCAAAGCATGTCTACATCCCACATCCTATGTGATAATAATGTGCTAAATGGCATCAATTAATACAATCATTCGAAGTCTGTTGGCATACTGATTTGAGTAAAGTGTGCCCATATATAATTAAGTCTGATTTGGACTTATTCCAACAAGAGAGGGGTCATAGATCTTTTAGATGGATGTAAAAGGCAAGAGGATACTTATATGACCATATTTGAATCAAATATGTCAGGATGATGTCTTCATGCCTGAATTTATTGAACTGCTGCTACGTGTTTGGCTGATTAGACATTTGTGTCAACAAGCAGTTAAAATGTGTGGACTCTGCCATGTTAGACTCCCATGTTTCTACAGTGAACCAGAATTGACAACCAAACACTGGCTCTAAAGAGGGTCATTCACATTTTTTGTGTATTTTGACGTCACCATAGTTTCTTCCGTATGCTTGGAAGGGGACGTTGGGTGGAGGGATATACAGTCAGGTGCAATCTGCAACTTTACTACCAGATGCCACTGAATCCTGAACACTGGACATTGAAACGCCACTTAGAATGGACATGATGTCCCTTGTTCCAAAAAAAAAAACCTATTCATATATGTCTGAGTATGAGTTAAATTGGCTACTTTTGTTCAAAACAGTAGTGGCCTTGAATGGGATTTTTACAACAATAATAGCACACCTGGGTGTACAAGTTGTACAGCAAGAAGCACATTAAATGCTTTTAGCTTTACATAGTAACACTGGTAGAACACTGGTAAATATGCATTATCTGTGGTGAAATATTATTAATTCATCAGCATAAAGCCAGTTCCAGTTGATGCGCCACACCTGGTAAGTGGTCCACTAGTGATTAGTGCTAGATTAATTTCTTGTCCTTTGGTGTGAAGCAGATCCATTACACTGATTTAGAAAAGGCCTAGCGGTAGATACTCACTATGGTCCTATTGGCAGCTAGCTAGATGGTCATTACTAATCTAAAGGCACCCGTGGGAGGAAGAAAGGGCTGGATAGGTGTAAGTGTTTCTACATGTAAGTTCGTGCGTGTGTGTGTGTGTGTGTTTGGAGGGTCAAAAGGTGGAGACATTGCAACAGGGTCACAGTTATAAGATGTGGGGGTCAACGGCAAGGATCAGCTGGGGTCAAGAGCATAATGGGAGCCATTTTTCATGAGGCACATTTCTCATCCCGGTCTCTGAGGTAGGGGCGAGAGTGGAGTAGTGAACTGCAGAGAATGGCGTTTCAATGTGCGTAACCTCTCGCCTTGCAACGTCCCCTCTTGACAGGGAATGGCAGGTCCTTCTCATCTCTCTCAGGCTGCCTCGTATATCACTCACAGCTCCTGCCCACCTCTTCATCCCTGGAGACGGAGAGGAGAGTGAGAGGAAGAGCGCGGGTGATGCAAGTGGACTGCTCTTCAATCTAGCAGCTACTCAACAATCAGGAACACATCTATCACCGGCCCTAAAAGTAATTTTGAACCGACTGACACACATACACATGTATTCACCTCCTGTGATATAGATGAATTGTGGACGACAGCCGCCAAGCTGCCTTGAACATTTAAAAAGGCATATCGAGACCCTTTATGGGGAACAAATCCAGCACATAGACCAAGCCTGCAGCGATGAGTGGGGAGAGAGAGGGGACTGCAGTGCTGTTCTGCTCTGTGAGCCAAGACAATCCAGCCACTTGGTGGCACTAGCAGGCAAAATCAATGAGAGAAAACAGAAGGGAATGTGTCAGGATATAACAGATAGAGCTGTATGAATATTCTTTTTCTATAACATGGCATCCACCATGAATATTCTCAACAGCAGGCATAGGAATATCAAAATAAATCATGTGCTGTAAACATCTTATTAGAGATGAATATTTCAATTTTGGGGCTGCTGTGAGCGCAGTAAGGTCTGCCAGAAACACTGTGGGTAACTTCATGTGAGGTGGGTAGTGAGGATAGGGAGCCTGTGCACATTCACACACACGCACACACACATACACACATGCAGTAAATGCTACTGATAAAAAGTCCTTTGTGTGCCAGTGCTCCTTTCACTATCAGGCTCTTGTTTCTGGTGAGCCTGCAATTAGAAGTGAAACACTTCTGAGGACAGAGGGCGAAGCTAGTTTGTGATTCAGGTCATGCTTGAGCCTAAATGTCATTGGCCAGAGTGCAGCAGGTTAATTGAAGGCGTCTTGTCGTCATGGCCTGCCTCACTGAGATAGTATTGGGAGGGGCGGGGAGGTGGGGGTGACCAATTATAAATTCTGATTGGCTAGGCTGGCGCCCCTGCTTCTTAACACACATATAACCTCCCACACATTTGCAGAAAGTCTGCATTTATTCTCACTCTCTTGATGTGCTGTTAAATAATCAGGGCTCGTGTATTAATCATTATCGAGAAGGTAGAGATAACGTAACGATAACGTTAAAGATGCTGCATTTAATTTGACCCATGAGTAAAATTTATCTTCCATCCAAAATGGAGCTGAAACTGTTGGTTAATTTAAAAATTAGTCACTTAAAAATTTAATGGCCGTCTCTGCTCAAAAATGCATTGTGCTTTAATATTTCTTCAACGAGATGTTTAACCTTTACTCTGCAGTTATACCTTATATATGCAAAATTTGCATATATGAGCAGGATTATGTAACAACAACTGGAAGCCAGTCGTGGTCCAATGTGAAGCTTTGCACAAGTGTAATATGAAAACTGTGTGTAAACATTAAAACATGTAGAAAAAGGTGCATATTCATCAAGGTGGTCAAATTGTGACCTCAGGGAACTTTCAAGCTTTCTGGACATTTCATAGACTAAACAATTGTATAATCAATTGAAAGTAATCAATAAATGAATCAATCCTGAAATTATCACTATCGCAGCCCTAACCCAAATCAATATGGAGCTCTGAAATACTCATAGATTTGTGTTTGGAGGTCCTCACTAGAGCAGGGACAAAGTCCATTTGCAAAAGAGTGTAAAATGATAAATTTGCTCGTAGAAACTTTTTCATATTCATAAGATACTAAAATATTCCTAAATGTCAACAAATATTTTACAAAAAAAAGACAAAAAATTAGTGTCATTTAAATTCTAAACAAATCACCAGTAGGGCTAATGTCTTTCCATTGCAGTCAGTGTGTTCGGGCCTGTAATCTATTTATGCAATCAGTAATGACAGGTCTTGAGAGTGAGAGCATGATAAAATCCATCCATGCAGCAGTCAGCGGCGCTGATAGTGTAATTATTTGTATTTCATTTCAAATGTCACGCAGTCGCTGAGAAGTCTGGCAAGACCCATGATGACTGATTCATTAAAACTTTTTACTCTATATTTGTGAAATATATTTTTATGTCCTCCATATTGGTCCAGCATGCAGCACATTCTGTTCTACTAATTAGACTGAAGCTGTTCCTCTTTATAAATATTAATTTTCTCATCTCTCTTTGCCAAAGCCTGAGGCATCCGGCACAGGTGTTTTGTGAATAACATAGAGGACAACCGGCTAACTGCATCAGAGACAGGAAGTTGCTATAACGACTGCTGTCCCTAGTGCACCCTGGGTAATAATCAGGCCTCGTTTGTCATAATAGCAGGTAAATACTCAAGCACAGCCGCAGTGGTCCTTGCAGTAGGATGCTGGCAGCGGCAGCAGCTTGTGTAATAATTTTTCACTTACTTTTATTAAGTGAACAGGCGTTCGGGTTGTTCTCTGTGGCTTGTTAGTGTTTACAGACACAACAGCAGAAATGAAAAGGGCAAGTCATGGCAGCGTACGATAAACCAGATTCAAACTCAGGTTGAAGTACACACATGGTAGCATGAGTGTAGTCAACCATCAGGGGTCTGCATGAATTATTTATAAGGTAGTTTATAGTATTGTTTACAGCCTTCCTTTCCTTGATTGCTCGTTGAGGGGAAAAAAAAAATCCATGTCATATTTAGTGCATCATAATTTAATAACAGACAAAGTAAGGCTTTATTGCTGAGAGGAATCGTGTTGCTCAGGCTCTCTCTGGCCGGTTATGAAATGTACAAAGCCGGAGCCCGAGGCGAAGTTTCTCTGTTGTGCCTGCCATCTCAGTGAAGAAACTCTGAGATAAGACAAATGGTTCAAATGACCTTTGAAAAGATCACCATCTCTCAGCTCGCCTGAGAGAGGGAAAGCAAGAGGGAGAGCGAGGATAGAGAGGGGCTATTTCTATATAGTGAGGGATAAAAGTGGATTCCCAAACTGTGTGAGTCCGTGCCCTATTCGTCTTCCCCCTCCATATCCTTTCTGCTCCATTTACACAAGCTAAGTTTATTTGTCTCTGTCTAGGACTCAAGTGAAGCAGCAGAAACATAAGATGCGGGGGGGGGGGATTAAAGTCTGTGTTCATTACTCATTAACTGACAACGCATGTGATTTTCTCTCATTACTCCCTTTTAATAAAGAATTTAAAAGTTGCCCCTCGCTGCAGAGGGTCTCCTAGCTCTACCGGCCACATGGGCCTTTCATAGTGCTCATTACAGTTCACTCCTTAGAGAATCCACAGAGCTAGCTACCTCTCAGTTGTACGCCCACTCCCACAAGCAATTCATCTGTTTTTTGATATTTCTGGATTACTCTACACTGTGAGCAAAGGGTTTTTTTGTTGTGTTTTTTTTAACAGCGTCATGATGAGTTGACATATGTTAAATGGCTTTCACAAAAACTGTTAAAAAGTAAATGGAGATTTTTGAGCTGAAAATAGCTGTTGATATGAATGTAGGCTTCATTTCATCTTTTTTCTGTGGTAAGCAGATTGAGAAGAAATATTTTGAACATTCCCTGTGAGAGGGAGAGCTTTTGTATAGTCAAAAAATAATTTCAGTTTGTCCACCTCTAACAACATACACAAACAGCTCCAGCAGCTGATCAAGGTCACACCCAGTTGAGTCTGCAGGGCATTTGGGTTGAAAATACTCCACTTTTATAGTTCAGTATAATTTAAGAACAGAATGTATAAATATGTTATTATTTAAACAAGTTATATTCAAGTATTAACTCAAAGCATAAGCTAAACAAGCAGCAACATTTGCTTTAACACTTCTCTCAGCCCAGTGTTTTGGCTGTCAGGCAACAGACAACACACAGTCCACCCTATGATATCTGTGGGGGTTGTTCAAGGTAAAAAAGCCATCAAAACTTAAAGTTGAAATCGTATTTCACCTCATTTGTATGCGTTTGGGAAAAAAAATCTCTGAAAACTTGAATATTTTCACTTCATTTAATACTTTAATCTTTTATCTTTTATAAAAGAACAGTAAAAAACAATGACAACCAAAGGGAAGTCATTTCAGGACAGTGCTCTTAGAAGTGGAGATGCTAATAGGCCCACAATACTTACCAAGAATAAGTCAAGAATCACTCAGGGAAACTGAACTAAATGTGAGCTGCGGGAGTGCACTGACTGCATTATTAATGAAAGTATCAATCTTTAAATCAATCTATCTATATATTTTTATCTCTGTATCACAATCTCACCTCTGAAACTAAACTCATGTCCCCGTTCAGATAAAAGGGCTATGTTAGTTTTTTAGACTCTCGTAGTACTCGAAGCCTATAACTGTGATTTTACTGCGTAAATGATTCTACCACTACACTCACTGCTGGGTTAGTGCATTAGCTAAACGCTCATTTGTATTAAATGCGGTGCCACAACAGGGTGTTTCCTGGCTCACAAAATTAAAATGTGAAACGACGAGCGCCTTCACATGATGTAACCTATTAAATTTGTTGCTGTATGTGTGTGTGTGTGTGTGAGTGTGAGTATGTGAGAGAGAGAGAGGGGAATACAAGGAGGAGATGGAGTCCAAATAGCAGCATCACTTGTGTCCCAATTAGCAATGCTGGGCTTTTTAACCTTAGCAGAGCTTAATCATGTAATTAAACAGATAGAGGGAAACTGCCTGTCTAATGGTACCCTCCCGCTAGGAATGTTCCCTCCAAAACATTGTCTAGACTCCATGTTTTCAGGGACAAAGACATCATTTGTGACCTTTAAGACAAGGAAAGGTTTGCTACCTAAGGCATTAGTCTATTATTTAGCCGAGCCCAGTTCTAAATTAAACTCTTATTGTTATTCTGTCCGTGAACTTGTGCGTGTTCATGCACACGTGGCCGTGTAAGGATTTGTGAAGCCGTAGACATGTACAGTGTGTTACTATGTGTGCTTGCATATCATCCCCCTGTCACAGTTGCCCACCACAGGGTCTCTGCTGATGGCTGATTACCTACCGCTGGCATTTAAGCAGCCGTTTCAGGACCACAGGCTCTCTCACTTGGACATGCCACACATCAAGCTGACTGAGTGGTTGTTTACAGCGGCCTTGCTTTTAATTGCTCATCAAATTATTGGCTTAATGATAAGACATGGGAGATTGAAAGGGACATATGGATTCGGACAGTGGCCATCAAAAGCTCGCCTGCCACATTGTGGTTTTGCATCCACAGTGACTATTAGGTAAACAAGCTGAGGCCTATTTAGCAGTAATCAGCAGAAGCACTGTGGAAGATAAAAATCAGCCGTGGGCATTATTTTCCCTTCAGCCTTCAAGAGTGACAGGCCTATTATACAGTGCATGGAATTTATGAGATGATCATCTTTGATGGCCTGGATGTCCGTCGTTCCCTGTAATGTTTTCTATGGTAATGATGCTTCCCCTCTGCCTGAGACCACAAAACCACCATCCGCCTTGTGACTCCATCTTTCTGCTGAAAAGTGATTGTTGACGGCTCCATTAAGGGGTGAAAAAATATTTTCCTCCACCTCCTCCCACCCACTCAGAAGCTTTATATTCACTCGTCGACTGAGCTTATTTATTGTTGTCTTCTTTAACGCAGGGATGCATCAGGTTTGAACTCGTCGCTTTGATGTTGATGGAGGTGATTTGAAACGACCTTGATGCAACTTCTGCGCATAGGGAATGTAATGTCTTTGTGGGATTGTACAGGTAATCAAAAGCTGTGGCCTGGAACAGTGCTCGCTGTTTGTTGGTCATAATGGCTGTCCTATAACCCCGCCATAGATCCCACATCTATCAGAGATGTAAAACCATCTCATCTGTCCAAAGGAAAAACTGTCAGGTTGTGTTTTACATTTATTCTGATTCATCAGTTGTATGTGCCGTGCCTTCAAATGGATTCGCTTAAGGGTGCATACTTAATGCTCGCATAAACTTCTAGCTTGAAAATGATGAAAGACCATGCATGTATGAGGCTAAGGTGACCAGATGAGAATGGGTGAAATTTGGGTCAAGGAGTGATAACATTAACAGGGTGGACATGGCCTTCAGCATATTTCTGCATTCTCTTTCAACACCTAATATTTTTCAAAATTTTATCGGCTATTTCTCAAACCATCTCAACTGCATAATTACTATATCAGCATTCTTCAAAACATCTTCAGAACACTGTCTGTATCATGTAACTCAGCAGTGATTCATGGGCATTTCCCTCCTCACTCCTTCCAATTCCTACAGTAATGTTTTGCTATTTGGCTGGATGTAAACCAGCTCTCAGGACACCTGGCTCCATATCAGTGATTATCTTATTTCTCTGTTTTAGGATGACAACATCCTAGCTATGCGTCATTGTTGCAACACTACTGTGCACAGTTAAAATAACAAAACAAGACAAAACAAAACTCCAAACATCTATGATTTTAAAGGAAGTACCCCTGCATTCCCTGTGTAGCCAGTGAGAAGCCAGAGTGTGGTCGTCTGTGGGAAACACCAACAGGGTGTTTCACAATAATTTACATTTAGTGTTTTTTTTAAGGTTACAACCAATCAAAACTCTGGTTTAATCTAAGTTTGGGATAAATAGGACAAATTTTAAAATTCCACACTTCTGTCTGGAATATTCTGGGACATCTGGTCACCATTATTGTAACTTTGTGTTAGCGGTTAAGAAACATCATAAAGTCAGAGGGGAATTAGGGTTGCAAATATTAGCCCTGACCCCTTTTGGTCCTTTAGTTTCTTCACATCAAGTGCAGAGCTCATGACAGTCCACCTGTGGCAACTTTAGACATCTAGTATCCCTTGTTTCAACTGATTTCAACTGTCCAGTAACAACCATCAGTCTTCATGTATTGGGATTCATTTTTAGACAAAATGTTCAAATTCTAAGCAAAACTGTGCTGTTTTTCTTTTAACCTTAAGAGTTGCCTTTCTGCATTATTTCAAAACTGTCAGTTTTAATCAAAAGTTAAGTTACAGTTTGAATATAAGAAAAAAAAAAAATCTGTAATCAACCGTTTCAATTCAAACACAACACAACAGGCAGTGCCTTGCTCTCCAGTGGGGGGCCGTTCCTAAAATGCACTGTCTGTCTTTTTGCTGTTTTTGTAAAATGCAACTGCCTGTAACATTAGTTTGTCACTCAAGTGAGCCAGCAAAGGCAAAGTAAATGAATAGAACATGGTTAAACTAGATTTTTGCTTTGGGGGACTCTCTTGTGTGCTGAGGCAAAAAGCAGGCAGAGCAGGACATATAGTTCACAGAGTTGCACATGTAAATTGTGGGAGCCAGCATGACTGGATGGCTTTAAAACAGAATTCCTTATGTTGGGCATATATTTACCCAAATGTCCTTGCACTGCCTGTAGCCAAGCAACATCCCTTCTTATCTTCTGTGTTTATTATTTTCCATTTTTTTTTACAATAATTACTACACATGAGCAAGATTTACCATTTTCAAAATGAAAAAAAAAATCTAAATAGAAGATACATGTTTTTCACCAGAGAAGAATGCAATGCTTCAATCTTTTCTGCTTTCATTTATTTTAAATAAAGCTACTTATATAAGCACATGAAATTCACTGTTGAGAAAATCCACATAACTTTGACTATATAAAGCTCGCAGTTCCCATGACTTTTCTTTTATCATATCATTTAGTCATTAAATATTGAGACAAATTTCTATGGTATTTTATGTCAAATGTGTGTAAGGTGAAACTTAATTCACCTAAAGTTGTAATTGCAGCAAAAACGCAGTAGCACATCGGTGTGAGTGTCTTTTTATTGAAATAAAAAAGTCAACATGTCAGAATGTTCAAATTAGCGGCGCAAATCATATTTCGACTCAGTCCAATTGTTTATAATTTAAAATCACTTCAGTGATCTCACAAAACAAAACAAAAAACACCTCCGTCATCATGAACATTTATCTATTTCAAACTTGTTTTTTTATTGCAGACTCAAACAACAGAGAGAATATGAAATCTGACCTCTGAGGTTTGGATCTTCTGACACCTGTTTTTCACTATGGGAATCATAGCAGTAATTGCTTTTGAGGGGTCCCTGATCCATTTACACTGCACTCTGCTTTCCAAAGACAGAAACATGGTTTGTATTTGACACATGTCCTCTTTTCATCTCCTTTTATGTGTGAGCAGTCTTTGCAATGGTGTTTATTTGGGGTTGACGTTGCTTTTGAGTTTAAGACCCTCAGGAAGGGGGGGATTGATTTAAAAGACAGCATTGTTTTATATCTCCTATCTGGGGCTTTTATAGCTCGATCTACACACTCTAACAAGAACATCTTTACAAATACAATATATATTTTTTTTCCACACATCATTTCAAAGATTTAATTAACTTCCAAAAAACATTTCACCATAAAAGAATAATAATAAAAAAACGATCAATTCCTCCTGTGGAGTTAGAGCACCCTCTTTTCTAGCAGTGCACACAAACCCCTTTGTAATCTCAGCAAACACTGAACCACACAAACACACAACAACCAGACACTATAAACACTTGAATTGCAATCCAATATCCTCTCTGTTTTTCTCCACTTTGGATCTTGGATATGGAGGTGTGCATTCTAATTATTCTTTTTTGGAACATGAATGCCAAAGAATGAAAACAATATCCTCAAGAAAAGAAAAAAAAAGGAGTGGAATTTGTCTCTCAGCTGCAGGGGATTCATTTAGACTTTATCTGAGGGAAGAATTGGAGAGCAGAGGACAGAAAGGGACCAATCAAATGTGCCTGCTGTCTTGTGGTGGGTGTATAGTGGCCATGTCATTGGAATCCAAACAAGAATTAGACTGTGAAATTTAGCAAACATCTCTTTTTCTCATTTACAAGAGTCCAAGCTCTTTCGGCGCATTCATCAAAGCAGGCACCGGCATGATTTCTATCCTCAGTTTTTCCTTGTTCTTGCATGTTTATTCCTGCCTTAGTCTCTCTGGGTGATGTTAAAATCAATGCCAAGGCCGTGTTTGTGTCCTTGTGTGAAACATTCCTCCGTCTTTGGAGTTTGACACACATGCCTCTGTGTGGCTGTAAATGGTAATTCTGTGTTTTTGTGCTCTACTGTTTTATGATCTTGCATAAAGGACATATAGATTCATATTGAGAGAAAACCTTTATCTCCCTCTTTAGTACTGGTTGATTTATCCTGGAAGAGCACAAGGACAATAGCCTCCTCAGGCTGTGAATCATTCTCGCCAGCTGACTCTAATCACCAGCTAATTAATAGTTGATGTGCCAGCTTACAAAAACACAACTGCTATTAACCTGTACATGCTATTGATTTAGTCCTGCTTTAGGTGCTTTGGCAGATTCTTCTGGGGAAACTGGACATCCAAGCTTCTGATGTTCAGGAAATCAAAGTTTTGTGTTTGATAGCACACAGATTGGACTCTTTTTGATTAAAGTGCAGTGATTTCTGATCTGGTCATAACAACATTTAAATCCGCAAAACAATGTGATGTCACATCAAGTTCTCATCTTTAAAGGTAGACATGCACATATATGCTGCTGGCCGTCTTGACAGCATAGTTCTTTGCATTGACTGCAATGACAGTTTCTCAAAAGTGAAACTCAAATATCTTAATCGCCCCCTGTTGTCTGGCACAGGTTGTAGTTCCTGCCCCTTCATGTCAGCAGATGGGCTAATCTAAATAATCAAAGCACACATCAAATAAGTTTTTTCTATAGATGGCTTCTGTTATTTTAGGTGTAGATTCAAGCCTATTCTGATAAGTTTGGTTTTAGTTATTTTTTGTAAAAAAGCAACTGACATTAGCTAACTCTAACCTGTGATAGAGTAATACAGTTGTATGGGCAACTTTAATGTCACTTTCTTGTGTAAGCAGGGGTAAGTAATGTTGAAATGTTGATCAGACTTGCGATTCTATAGCTAAGTGTGCTGGGTTCAGGTTTGATCCAGTTCATAGTGGAACTCTGGCAGATTGGGGAGTTTTATTATACTTAGGTTGGATAAAGGGTGAAAGATAAACAAGAAAAGTGCACATCTGTCACCAGCCCCCCTTGAGAGGAGATTGTGGAAGTGACATGCCATGTGTCCTCAGTTTTAGTGGATGCAAGTTTGGCAGTTTAACAACCAGTTCATGGGTATATGTCAGAGAAAACAAAGCTGCAACAATTAATGACAAAAGAACGAAACATGGGATTATGGCTGTGAGCAATGCAACTAATTAACTGATGAACTATTAAGTCTATAAAATGTCAGAATATAGTCAGTATGCTCCTCTTTGAAAAACCTAAGGTGACATCTTTAAAATGATCCACTAACAGTCCAAAAGTCAGAGACTAAAAGTTTATTAGTTCATAAGACCCTTTGCTAATACTTACAATTTATAAGCTGGAATTTAAAAGTATGTGGTGTTTTTGCTTGATAAACTGTTTCAATCAGAAGGAACAAATTAATGAAGTGAAGATAGTATTAAAATGTAACAAAAATAAATCTTGTCAAAAATTCTTTTGTGCTTTGACTTCACATGGAGATTCTGCACCAAGCAGAAGCACAATAAATCCCCTCATAGAGTCCAGAAAAGGTAGAGGGGAGGTGGAGGGATTGAGAGGCATTAAGATATGAAAGATAGAGAGACAATCACATTGAAAGAGTCAGCAGCAGGATGATAGGCTTACAGTGTAGGTGTTGCTAGCTGTTGGATGTAACAAACCAGCCCATGAGAACAACCAACAGCCCAAGACAAAGACAGCAAGAAAATTACAAATGGCAGGATGGTAAGAGAAATGAACTATGGCCCAAGCATTCAACACTAGAGCTTCATTTAATAAAGGTTAATTTGTTATTAAAACAAGTGTTGATTAATTTTCTGTCGGTCGACTAATCAGCTAAGTGAAGTAATTATTTCAGCTCCACCCTGGTCCAGGCTCGAGTAATCGGTCTAAATCAGAGTCTAAAACCCTCTAGTTGGTAGACTTGTTGTTTGGTTAACCGTAGTATAGCTAGTAAATGGTTTTTAATGGTGGATCTTTATTGTACCAATTGAACAGTAGCTCCTCAGGACTGGAAATAAGTTTTTAAAGGATGCACACACGGTCTTGCCTAAACAATCATAATATCTGGTAAAACAACGCTGTAGCTTTTTGACAACCTAATCTACAGCTTTTCATCATGAGACTCCATTTGTTGCAGCCTTTTTTTTTACGCTCCCTTCATCCGTTCAGTTATATTAATAAATGAGATTTCATAGGAAGACACGTCTGTGGTTTAAAAAAAAAAAAAAAAAAGCCCAAACAAAACCATCTTCCCGACGACGCATGTTTTACAGCTCACCAAGAGGCCGCTGAATTAAGCGCGATGCAAACACGGCAAATTGAATCAATTTGCCTCCTCTAAATAGATGTGATGCGTGGAGCCTGAACGCTCAAATGAATAAGAAAGAATTTCAGAGTTTAATGATGTTGTTTTTGTTTGTGCGTTTCTTTCACCCCGTTGATGAAGGTTCCAGAAGATCAGGCTTATGGCAGGAAAAAAAGATATCACATAACAAGGCGGCGTGGAGGAGCAGGGGTGGTGTCACATGCTACTGCAACCACCTGGAATGAAGTGACAGGCCGTGGTGGAGCACAGGGACAGAACCAAGAGGTGAGTTGAGCATATTTAACTGATAAGTAGCCAAGCGGAAAATAATGAGGGCCACACTGACACACAAACATGGCAGATGTGTGTGTGTGTGTGTGTGTGTGTGTGTGTGTGCGCGCGCGCACACGTGTTGAGGCACATTTACATACATGTGACCAGGGAACAGGTTTGGGAACATGTGAATGGTGGGCCGGACTAGGGCACAGTTTTAAAGAGAAGAGGCTTGTTACAATGAGTTGGGATTTTATGAACCATTAAATATCAATGGTTACGTTGTTACCTGCTGTAGTACATGGACCCAAGTTAAATTAAATTAGCCAATAGGGCAAAAAGTTTAAAGCTGTCAATTGCTGTGGTATTTTTGTTTTAGCTAATTGAAAAGTCCATATCAGAGTTGCAGTTATCTGCTATCTCAGTATCAAGGGCTTATCAGGAGGACATGTAGGCAACAGGAGGAGACCATGCCCCTTCTTACATCATGGTGAAGAAGTGGGCTGTTGAAATTTAAGCAAATAGAGCCTTGAAAAATACCCCCTGCTCCGAGAAGTGGATTCAATATAACATTTTAAGGGTCAGTCTTTTCATTTCTGAGGCAAATCTGTAGAGATTTTCTAACAATTTGTAACAACAGCAGAAACTTGAGTCAGCTACTTTCAACTAGAGCTGAAAGAGCAAAATTACCTATAGTTTCCAGCTTAAAATAAAGCAAAACCAGTGAGATCCACGAACAAGGGATGACCTCTATTTTCTGGGATGTGAAAAGAGTGCTGCTGGTGAACCACCTCGGTAAGGACATTATTAAACAAGCCTTCTATGCTGATTTCTTGAGACAGATATAGGACAAAATCAAGATAATTCTGTGTGGAAAGCTGACAAAAGGAGTGTTTTTTCTATTAGGACAACACTCTGGCCCATAAGTCCACAGTGGCGATGGCTGCCATCCAGGAGGTCATTTTGCCTCTTTTAGTGGTCATTGTGTGTCTCCTCGTGGTCAATTTGTGTCTCTTTGTGGTTGTAGCAGTCAATTCATACAGAGGATGTGGTCCAAGGTCTCTGGGCCTGTGTTTGCTTGGCTTGTTCGGTGAACCGGCTGTGTTGGGGGGGTTTCTCGCCACTTGTTTGGCTCCGTCAATGCATGTGACGCAAAAACAGTCAAAGAAAACAGACACACACTGATAGACAGAGGTAAGCAAATTTGTAAAGGATCAATTCTCCCACGCGTAGATGTGTAGACGTAACTGCAAGCATTTTCAGGGCCGAACCTGTTGTTGTCATCACTGTATTGATCAAGAGTGGCCTTCCTTTTGTGCAGATGGTATGTAACACATAATGATTAACATGGAACAAAAAAGCTTCCAGCAGTGTGGACACATTGACAGCCTGCAATTAAGTCTGTAACAGGGGCAGCATTGTTCATGACAACGATGATAGCTCTGAGGTCACTTATCAAACAAAAAAAGGACCAGCAGCCCCGCTACCTCTGAAGACTTTTAAAAATAGAACGTTCAAGGATGCTGATGGAGGAATTTAATTTGAGCCAAAAATGAAACATTTATCATCAAACTGAGTGGTCACCCAATGCAGAATTCTGCAGAGCTCATGAATAATTGTTTCCAAGCGTTATGTTTTGCCTGTCAGTCAGAAGCGCTCTGCGTTAGCTGTAATACATCTGAATTAAGCGCCCGGTGGCACTCTGTCACGTACACCCCGTCGTAAGCCGTTAAATACATAAATCGGGTTTAAATGAACACACACACCACTTGTCTTGCCTGGTTTGCAGGGTAATTCATCTTCCAACTCCATGATTCTGTTATGCAGTCAA
This sequence comes from Acanthurus leucopareius, assembly GCA_029814765.1. Taxonomy (NCBI): domain Eukaryota; kingdom Metazoa; phylum Chordata; class Actinopteri; order Acanthuriformes; family Acanthuridae; genus Acanthurus; species Acanthurus leucopareius. Next base: position 782,573 of record JAQMCX010000037.1, on the reverse strand, counting down.
ATTGACAAGTAATCCATTGCTGGTGTCCTTGTTGTCAACACTGAGGTCATTTCTGATTGTTGCATTGAGTGAACTGACTTGCAGCTTTGCAGCACATTGCAGGGTGTGGCTTAAAACATGGCGGGCATATGTATTGATATATAGCGTTTGAGTGATTTGAGCTGCAGTATGACAACCTACTGCAGCTTTAAAATGGGGAAAATGTTGAGAAACCGATTACTTTTAGAAGCTGTTAATGTTCTTATATGTTTCAAAAACAGCCAAAAGACTCTGCAGTCGTTTTCAATCCCAGCATTCTCCAAAGATGACAGTCCTAGTTTTTTGGCACAGTCACACTGTATTTCTTGGCATCTTTGTTACAGACACTCAAAGGTACGTGCCTGTGCAGTACCTGTCAGGGGACTATGCAAGCAGTGTATTACATGTTTTTGAACAAGTGTGCTCAGGCTTTAAATGGATTACAGCTCATTATCCCCAATTACTTTCCAGTATAAGCCGGGAAATAGAGAAGAAACCTGACTTGGTGGTTTGTTAAAACTGCTTTCAAGAAATCTTCACAGAGGTGAGAGATAGAGGTATAAAAAGATTCATTATTGTTTCTTAATTGGTACACCTGAGAGCGTTTTATTGAGTTAGTTGTTCTTATATTGAGGTCAAGATATAGAATTGTGGTTTCTTTATGAATTAACTCCAGAATTTACTTAACCACACATTAATATCGAGGCTCTGTTATTCTTTTAATTACCTGTCAGTATTCCAACAAACACATTTTTATTCTCTGCCAACTTAGTGTTGGGACATATTTTTGTATTTGTTTACTTTTAGTTTTTCATCTTTATGAGGTGAATTTCCGTTGAATCCCCAGAAAGAATTTGCAGTCAGCTCAAATCTGCAAAACAGCCACAGAGCGGGGAGTCTTGTACAGATCTTGTTAGGTTAGACACAAACAAGTTGCGAATACACAGGTAGAGAGTCTGAACTCTCAAATGCACCTGAGCTGTAACATCTTGCGTTGTCTCACGGTGTTTTGGGCGAACCTAAAAATATTGCATGCCTGTCAAAATGATCATATCCTGCGAAAGGATCACTGACTGGTTTTAAAAACCCAGCGGCCCCCACCAGTCGAACATTTTATGTTTTGTCCATACTGTTAGAAAGATCATGGGTGCCAGCAAAAGCTGTCTATTTTTGGGAAGCGTTTGAACAGACTGCCTGTGGTCAGGCCATGGTACTCACAGCAGACTTAGACTAACATCAACCCAAAAGAGCACAATAACATATCATGTTGTGTCCATCTCCATGCTGGAAGTTAGCTGCCCTCTGGTATGAATAGAACTGCCCCCATCATCCTGTCAATAAGAGACCATAGGACTGTGCACCACATTTATAGACACAGTTTCAACTGCTGTATGCTTTTTCTGTCTCATCCTGACATTCTTTTCTTGCCACTTTCATTTTCAGAGCAACTAAATCAGTTTTCTGACATGGACACATTCCAATTAAATTATATTGTCTCATAAACATACATGCATTTTCTCTCACTAAGTAGATGAGATCAGTATTATTTTCATGTCTGCTAAATATGAAGCTACGGCCAAGAGACTATTGGCCAAGTTTAAGCTTAAACACTGGAGGCAGATAGGACAGCAAGCCTGTATCTAATCTGAATTTTAAAAAAAAGGATTTCTTACCTGCCAGCTTCCCTAAAGATCACCAAAAATCAAATTGTCTCTATCATTGTGTCATTTGACAGGAACTGGCTTTGAGTTTATATGTTTTTTCTAAGCTAATTGGTTGTGTGCTATACTTTACAATACTAAATATAAAGCTACCCTAAGGATCAGCTTAGACTAGCATAAAGACTGGGAACAGGCAAACAGTTAGGCAGTTCAAAGAAAAAAAGAGTTTGCCTACTAACCCCCGTAAAGCTCACAAATTCTTTGGACAAAGAGCTGTTTTTTGCCTAATAAAAAATTTACACTAAATTAACATAGTTGACAAATACTACAATATAAATAAAAATATAGTTATTTTTTAAACATGGAAGCATTGCCCCATCTCGTCTTTTGAAATTATGCACTTATCTTGGGTGTATTTGCAGATTTATATCATGAAAAGAAAAAATATCAGCAATGGCATTCAGAAATATTTTCATTTCTTAACAAGGGAGATGACAGGAATTTTTGCACCTTCCTTCACCTTCCTTCTCTGCATAGTTTTCTCTGAAAATTGCTGGTGCTCTTTTATTCAAAATTCTACTCAAAAATCATTAAGTAAATGTTTACTATCCAGCCTTTAAAAGAGGAAAAACATCTGCGCTGCTATTATCATCCATCTGCCTTCGCTGTTTCTCCCTGCTCTTTTCTAAGGATTTTTCCTCTTAACCCTCAGCATGTAATAACTGTCATCTGCCACGCCAATGAGCCATGTAGTAAAACCGCCGGTCTTTATATCTATCTAGGCTAATCTCAAAGCCGTCACGGCAGCCATTACAAAGGGAAATGATGCTTTATTTAGCATGGCTGTGAAGGAGGGACAGTAGAACGAGTGGGAGGGCACTCCTAAGAATGTCATTTGGAAAACCCCTCACCTTCACGACTCGGAGTCGTCGAAGCATAGACGGTGGGTGGTAGCTGGTGACAAGCTTGATGAATATGGGTTAGATACTAGATATTAAGGTTAATCCTTTCCCACTGTTCAGTCTGCTACGGAGAAGTAAAGCATCTTGTTTACATGTCATGTTAGGTCGCACTTGAAAAGGCCTCGAGCAATTTTCATCATTTTCAGTTTACAGTAGCACTTTCTAGCTTTACTCGACTTGTCGTGGTCTGGCTGCCAGGCTGACAACTGATGGCTATGGCATGAGCGAGGGAGACCCATGGGAGGAGATGTCTTATAAAATATGATGCACCGCTTAGCCACGGAGTCACTCTCATATCCTGCTGCGCTGCTTCAAAAGCCCCACTGAGCTATTTCGAGTGGATCCAGCATATTGTATTGAAAAACCTCCATGTGAAATGTTCAGGGAGCTCACATACATTTACTTTGCTTCTTCATTGTAATGTCTTAATGGCAGTAATGAGCAATCAGCATGCACATGAGTCCACCTTTGTACAGCAATGATATACATTACTTAACATTTCCAAGGATTAATCTAACGGGTTCTTGTGTGGGTGTTTCTTTACAAACTTAACTCGCTAAGCTTTTTAAGTTGAAAGTGCCTGTATTTCCTGTTATCTCATTAAAATGAGGACACAGTCCCATGCAACAAAGCTATTGATGAGAACAATTGATCGAACTCCAGGAAGTAACAATTCAACATCCCTCAGACAATCTCGGCACTGTCAACACACTGTCAAAGCAACACGCCTCAGCCCCAGCTGTGAATCTCGCTCCTCCAACACTAATATTTACCTCCCTAATAAAAGTCATTGTTGTGTGGCCCGCTCTAAATCAAAGGCCTGCTTCTGTCCAGGATGACAGAGGAAAATATAAAGCGTCTCTCACAGTGATGGAGAGCTCTGGAGGATTTTATTAGCTTGGTGGAAAGACAGCCCTCATAAGGTTCTGGTGTATGAATCCAACTGTGCATGAAGCTTTAATACAATCTGTTTCAGGCACTCTTGCTATTAGGGCCAATTTAATACCGCAGACAAATAATCATTAAGAGATGAATGATGATTTTATATTCTGAAATTCAGCTTTGAAAATGCACATTCATTGCTGAATAAAGTAGCAGCTTACCTAACTGAAACCATTAAAATCCCAATGTAATGGCAGTTAGTGCATCTTATGCTCTTGTAAATGGACAGTTTCTAAATGGAAAAGATTATGAAGGTAGGTTACAATATATAGGCATTTAAACCAAAAATCATACAGGCATTTAATTCCATTGCTTAACACGACTGAGCTTGTTTGCTGGGTAACCACTGTGATTTAAAGCTTGCTACCACCTTCTATAAGGTTGTAGAGCCTCCATCTGCAACTCCTTCATTCCTCAGCTCATACATTGTTACATCTGGGAGTGAAGGACAGAGTGAAAATGAAAAGATAATCAGTAACACATGCTTTTTTCAAACATATAATGGAGCTTTTCCTGGCCGATCTTTAAACACACCTATAGATAATATAATCACGTACAGTTGACCTATAATAGCATGGAGTCCCTCGAAAGCAACTGCAATTTGGAGTTAGCAAGTTTGGAACTTCTGACTCTGCCAGCTACAGTAATTCACAAGGTAACAGTCAGCTGATTGGATAAAGAGCAACCTGTTACTATATCAATGTGCTCAGAAGTTTCAGGGAAAGAACTATGCATTTACTAGATATGTTTATCTGTACATGTTGACAAAGGTTTGAGACTTATAAGTAGTTGGACCCTCTATGTGCTCCATTAAAACCAGAGTAAATATTTATTGATCATTAATTGATTATTGGATAACAACAATTTTTATAAATGTTGAACTGTAGCATGTTGTCTGGGGAGAAATCGCACTTACTTGCATGTTCGACCGACCTTTTGACTAAAAAACTCCAACTAAGCAGACATTTAAATTGAAATAACTGATTGGTGGTGTACTGGTTACACAGCGTCTCCATTTCAGCTGTAATTAGTGCCAAATAACATGGTTCTTTGCAAGGACCTTCGCAGAAAAATATTGTAATTTCATATTATTTGATATACCAATAATATTTTACCAGTGATATTTGGCCTCAGAGATGAGATGCAGAATGAATCATTAAAAAAATTGTACATTTTATTGGAAGAGAGATTTTGATGTATATTATAATGACATGGATTGACATAAAAAGAGATGGTGGACTGTTTAACTCACAGAGAAAAAGCCTGAGCATTTATATTTAACTTTCTTTAAAAATTGAAGCTGTACACACTGAAAACAATTCTGATTGTGTAAAGCACTCAGCCTATTGTTGTCTCAAGGCTTGAGTTGCGTATGTTTGAAAAATGCTCTCTGTGACTACAAGTACATGCATGTATCTATAAATAAAAAAAGGTTGATCTGCATTACATGGGAACACAAAGCACTGAAGGAAACATCAACGCAGTGTGCCGTACTGTACATCTGGATGCAAGAAAGATGTGAGAGGGAGGTCAGGGTGTTAAATCGGAAGACTTTGTGGAGTGTGAAAATGTAGGGTAATCTTTCACGGCCCGTGCTAATGTGGCTTTCCATCGAGAGATGGGAGAAGAGACAGAGAGAGATGTACAGTAGCCAGGAGTGAAGAGTAGCTGCTGCCAAATGCACCGAGGGCTAGACGAAGACGAGCCCTTGCCATCTGGGCTGCTCGAGGCGAGGCTGAAAACAACTCTTGCTCCATCACTGGCTCTCCAGCTCTCATTCGCACATCAGTTTTTTAGTTTTCTCTTGCTCTTTTGGCCTCTCATCCCATTAAAACCGTCCCATCCTGACCTCCTGTGTCTTTCCAAAGCTGTCTCTTCCCTTTCTCGCTCACACTTGGCTCTCAAAGCCAATGCTCCCCTCGTCTCTCCCATTCTCCCTCCACCCAACCCCACCCCCACCCCTCTCAAGGATTTATCACTCTTAATTATCTTAACTATCCCGCTTCATACTCGGCTTGTATCTAGCATATTTAATCTAGGATTCAGCAGGGCTATTAGTCACACCCAACATGCAGAGGCTAATTGATTTAAGGAAGCAAGATTTGCTTGTTGGTGCTGATGGGTTTAACTAAAAGCTAATATGGGAGGATGGAGAGCAGAAATGGATGGATAGTGTGAAATTTTAACGCTGCAGAAGGGAGTTTCTGCCGTCTTTGCAAACTTTGGCTTTCTTTCACTTACCTTGATGTCTGATTTAGTTTGTCTCGACTTCCCCTGAGCTCTGGGAGACACACCGCAGTTAGCGGAAAAAAAGTATCAGAACTATTTTAATAGCCTGCAGTCTTTTTCTAAATCAAGTGGGAATTTTTTTTTCTTTTCCTGATTTACATGGGATAACTGTGGTTAGGATAAATATTTTTGGTTGGTGGGGAAACAGAACAGCGAAACAGATGTCTGTTTAAATGTCATGTTTGTCGCCGAGGCTGTGCTGACATTTTAGTCCCAGACTTTCACCTCTCGGATTTGTTCGCTGTGAGTCATTACCAGAATCAGGTTGAGTCAGAGCTGTTGTTGTGAATAAATATGATCTAATTGATAGCTGACCTCTCATATTAACGAGCAAATGGGACCAAAACGCCAGTAAGACTTAACTATGTTTGTGTGTGTATCCGACTCATTGCATCCGCGTTTGTGTTTTTTTTGTTTTTTTTTTTAGCTTCTGTGAGACTCCTACTGCATATGCAGTTAGGGCGGCTGGTGGCCACGGATATTGATAATGGCATTGGGGACACTCAGCTTCTTGTCTTATTAATCACACCAGGCTGAACAGTGACCTTTCTCCAAGCCCACTGCTTTGGGCTGAGCCAGATCCCCTGCCTCTGCTGCCCCCCGGGAGTAGCAGGCTGACATCACTCACCCTGTGTCCGCTAATGTCAGCCCCGAGCCTGGCCGCAGCGGCTCACCGGCCCTGCCTGGCGCCCCGGACACAGCCCCGGATGACAGAGACATTGATCACTCCAGAAGCTCAGGTTGTCCGGGGCTGACTGGTGAAAGGGGGGTTGGCTGGGGTGTTTGTGTGTGTGTGTATGTGTGTGGTGTTTTGATACAACACCAATTGAGACTGGTGAGCCTAATTAGACTTCACATCTGGGCCTAATGAGCAAATCAAGACCCATCATTGATCATAGATCAACTGGCCTTGAGCTGTTCTCCAATTGGTTAAAAGCTGCAGAAGCGCTGCGAATTCTTAGACACGAATGATTATTTAGAGGACTAAATGTGAAACTAAATGATAACTGGATACATTATGAATTTATAAGCAAGAAGGAGAAAGATGAACAGAAAAATATTATTTGTCTTTACTGCCTTAATAATGGTGGGTATCCACAATTTATTACATTAATTTGAATATGCACACAGATGGCAGCTTTGCTTGATCAAAAGGAAAACAATGTGTCCATGTGACGTGTTGGGTTTAAAGAATAACAGTATATTTGAACGTCTTTATCTACAACCATAATAATGATGGTGCATTGGCAGTATCAATATTGTTATATCATAAAGTCTTCCAATAAAAGGCTTCAAGGTTTATTTGTCATATATACAAATGAAATGTGCAGCTAAATGCAATATGGCATGTTTCTAAGCTGTGCTAAAAGACTATATAAAGATTAGAAAGAATAAATCTTTATGATAAAAAAATCCATATCAAAAAAGCACATGTGCAAATGTTGTGCAGCAAATATAGAATAAAATAAAAAGTCATTATATTTTGAGGTACATTAATGAGTTGTTGTTTGAGATATTCAAGAAATTGTTTATTCCCAATGCTACATTTCTGGACCAATTCTGGGAATAAAGCCAGGTTTTTATTGTTAATGTGTTTGAGATGTGTTAAAGTTCTTTTTAATTCAGGAGGGAAAGGGAAGTGTTGGGAGTTTTTTCTTTTAGTTGAAAAAGGAGAAGTTATTGTAATTTAGCCTATTGATTTGGCTTTCTTACCAACATGAACAAGAATTACAGCAGCAGTGACTGTGACACACAGCTCATGAAGTCAATAAGGTGCATAAAAGCCCAGCTGCTGCAGTTTGAGTCAGAAACGGCCCTCTTTCATAATCATTACTCAGTTCAATCTAAATGCAGTCATGATACATATTTTAAGATTCAGTGTGACTCGCACCTTTTAAAGAATTTCATTATCCTCGGTGTCCATTGTTAATAAACCTTCGTAAATCAGCTTAGAAATCATAGAGGCTCTTTTTAACTCCAGAACTTGCCTGAGAATCATCATGAATCAGTTATTCAGTTACATTTTTAAGTACATTCATGGATACATTTCACACTCGCACACGCCGCAAATGGGAAGTTCAACATGCTTTTCTTTGTGCCGGTTTTCAAGGATGCAAACTAATATGGCCTGTCACGGTATTTGTTGTTTAGGGTTTGAATCAGGAAAAGTGCAGGCTCATAGGCTTAAGGTTTTCTTGTTGGATTGTTCCCAGTATAATTTGGAAGTAACCAAATCTACTGATTTGTGCAACATAATAGTGTGTATATTATCAACTGGGATAATTACTTTTGGAAGTATTAGAATTTTTTCTTACAATTTATTTAATGGTGACCATTATTTATTTTTTCTAGATCAGTGAAGTTAAAACCAGATTAAAAAAGTTTGACTTCTTGGAAAAATGTTGTCGCCTTAACATGTAGTATTACAGTATCAGACCAGTGGGAGATGTGGCCGTCTTTAAATTAAGTTTAAATTAAAAAATCTGTCTCTAGTGGCAACATAAACCACTGCATACATCGTCAACACCAACATTTCATCAACTTAGCAACCTAAGAATTAATGTGTGAGCATATGTGTCAAATATCAGAGTTGAATCCAGTTGGGAAGTGTCACATCCCCTGCCAGATGTGGCTCTAATAGCTTTCTTAGCATGTGAGTAGAAATTTTAAATTTTATTTCCAGTGTAATTTCCTCACTGATGCACTTACAGCTTTGATGCATCATTATTTTTTTTCAAACAGACATCAAAATGACAGTATTAGAACAACTAGAACTCCTAGTTTTTCTTTTATTTCATGCCGCTATTATTTTTGTTGTTGCGAGCATCCGCAGTGGATTCTTGTGTCATTGTCTGTTCAATATATTCTTTTGTGTGTCCGCTTGTTGGCAGCCGCACCAGGCAGCAGGAGACTGAGGCCTGAGGGATTCCCAAAACATCCAGGAACATCCTGTCCGGCTGATGCAGCACCTGTTGTCAGGATGGAGAAGGCATATGCACAAACATGAGCCGCGGTAACATGGGACGGATGTTGGCTGTGGGATCTAATATTTGGATGCACTGAGCCTCCGTCAAATTCAACACATTGTAGTTATTTCTTGGCAGCCTCCATGTGCCCTGCTAATCCTTAAAAACTTTTAAAAAGCATGTCACGGCAAGGCACATTGTTGTGAAGTTTCCTGGATTTTTAAATTACCTTTAATTGTATTTGAAGCTTTTGGCATGTCTTTGTGTATAGATGTCTTTCCAGACATTAAAGTAATGGAAGTGCCAGTCACATTGCAGTGTTTCTGCTGCACAAGAGAAAGAAATGGACTAGCAGATAAAGTAATCTTTTAGTTTTTACTTTTGTTTCATCCCATATTTATCCACTGATGTCAGAACCGGCAATATTGTCTAGAGGAAACTGTCCGACCAGCTCGGCTAGAAACATACCCAAATCCTGCACACATTAAAGAAGACATCAAAGTGTACGTTGATTAGGGCGCAGCAGCACAGGGGCACCAACATTAGGCAAAATAATTTAATTCAAATTATTCAAGGATAAAAGGGTAAGAAGGAGGATTGCAAATCAGCAGTTATATTTGTGGAGCATGCTGTACTCTGGCTTTCTGTGCAACTCTCAGTAAACATATTTCATAACAACCACAGTTTGCACCCTATTCTGATCCTTTAATGAAGAAGATGTCTTGTATTGCTGATTCGGTCCCCGGAGAACAAATGCATTCTGTTTCCTAATAACGATTACCATGCTCTCAGCCTGATGACTTTGCCTTGTTTTTTTTTTGTGAAACTTTTTTTCGTTTATGTGAATTTATGGCCAAACTCAGCAAACAAACAATAATCTGTGAACAAAGCTCATCATCCGAGAAAGAGCGGATTGTCATCAGCTGATAAAAGAATTCATTAATTAAATGAACATTTTTTATTGGGGGGTTATTTCACATGTGGCCTATCAAATATATATATTTCTAAAATTGGGCTTTGGTGACTTTATTTGTAGCTCTTTTCCTCTCTGATATTATTAAGTCTTTTGACCTTTTGCTTTGTTTACAGTTTTTTTGCTGTCATGAAGCACTAGCATCTTCAAAGCCTTCATATTGTGGTATTTTGATCGTGTGTGTTCATGCTTGTTTGCTTGCACACAACTGCAGGCTTTTGTCGAGACAAAAAGTACACACAACCCGAGTGGGGCGTGTGTGTGTGTGTGTGTGCGTGTGTGTGTGTGTGTGTGATGTGTACTTGTGTGGTCTGTTGTCTACTGGTGAGTGTTTAGAGAACAGATTTCTTTGACGTTGACGGCACCAAAGCAATACAGATTTGGCAATTAACCTTGATGTCACTGTAATTACCAAGTCACTTTAGTAAAATGAATTAATTTCCCAAAAGGACTCAGAAACAAAATTACCTCCTCTCTTCCTGAAGAGAGCCAATATGGCGTCTGATAATTAGGGGAGAAAAAGTGAGCCGCTGCCATATTCCTGTCTCTCATTGTGTGTACTCTGTGTAATCTGCCACGGGGGGAAAGCCACTGATCTGCCTGCCGCTCCCATAACTTCCTCTGGGTTCACGCTGTTGTGCCACTCACTTGTTCATTTTTCAGCTTGCCACATGTTGAGCGGCGTGTCTTTCTCTTCTCCCTCCAAGCTTTTCATCTTGTTTCCTTGCTGCCTTGTTTTTCAGACAACAGCCATGTTGCCCCAGTGTGTGCCAAGGTTTTTGTCATTTGTAGCCGGTGTGTGAGTTATGTGACACAATAAGTGGGAACCACAGTCGCCGTTCATCTTGAAGGATGCAACGCGCACAACAGGAAGAAGGAGCACAGACTTTCCACGGCTCACTTCCTGAGGTCTTAATCTCCAATCCCCCACCAAAGGGCTGAGGTGTCTGTCAACCTTTTAATGCTGCTCCAATTAGTATGTAAATTTTTAATAAAATGTTTGTAGCTTGGTGGAATTTCTCAGGTGGTGCCAAATAGGCAATGGTTGCCTTTGCCAGATGGAAAATAAACAGGGTGGATTAAGGCAAGAGTATAAAAAAAAATAATTGAAAGTATTGAGCTTAAAGTCCCACATGTGAATCCCTTCATGCCTTGTCTCCATTAGAACATAATTATATGCAGAACCCCATTAGATTTATAATTAATGTTTTGTTTAATATTTTAGATAATTTATATAACTATTATATAATTTATTAAATATGTGGATTATGAATTATTTTCAAAACATGTTTTTTTTTAATTGTATGCAGGCAATGGAGGGGAAATGGAAGGCTGCAGGTTGTTATCCTTGGCAGGATGAAACATTGTTATAACAGTTTTAACAGTTTTAACAAACATTTTCTACTTAGCAAGATTTAGCGACATCTAGTGGTGAGGTTGCAGATGGCAACCTACTATATTTCCCTTCACTCACACTCGCTTTTCAAGTGTGAAGGAGAATGTACAACAGCTGCTGAATTCGGGAAGTGCGCAAAAGGCCCACTATAAGGCCTGGGTTTGGTTTGTTTATTCTGGGCTACTGTAGAAAGATGGCTGTGCAACATGGAACACTCAATGCAAGAGCACCTGCTCCTTCTGCAGAGATTTATGTAATAAAAAAACTCAAATGTTCTTATTTGAAAGTTATTATATGCTAATAAAACATAACATATTCTACAAAATCTTGTACATTGGTTCCTCAGGATTTAGCTATTTGGTCAACAACTGAGCCTGTAGCAGTTTTAAATTACTCCACTTGGTCATATTTTTTATATTTTAATTTCTTTTTCTGTTTTATTCTTTGATATTTTAAACCATGTAACCCCTCCCCACAGTATGTTACTGGTTTGCTATGAAGAGTACTGTTAAATTCATAAAAACACTACAGTATATGCTTAAGCAGACTCCTCCAGCACCCCAAGCTGCAGCTTCTGTCGTCATTTTTTTTTTTTTTTTTGCCATTGCTGATTCAGCTAAAATAAAAGTTCATGTATGCGTTTAATAAGATTCTCCAAGCAGAATCCTTGCTGTTTTTTGAAACCTCATCTGCAAAAAAGTAAATGTGCAATACTGTGCTGCAAATGGTTAAATCTTCATTCGCAGGTGTGTCGGGTCAGGCACTATAAGGGTCCTGTACTGCTACATCTGTCATCAGTGTATAGACCTCGGCACATGCCATCATTTTAATCAAAACCAGGGCTATTTTTTTCATGCAATCTGCTTTTGAGAGCCAAAGATATAGTGGCAGTCTTTTTTTCGGTTTCCCCACCAGGTTTGTCGCCATATGTCTCTGACATTATAATGATGTACCTGAACTTTGCCTATACCTGTGGTCAGCAATGTCGACTGTGGCTACCAGCCATCATCGTTAATAGGCTGAACTAACTGCTTCAAACCAGCTACAAATATTATGAAATCTGTAGGATCCTCTGAAGGAAAATTCCTCTGTTTCTTCTTCTAGTCGTGAGTTTATACGAGATGTTTTATGTCAACATGTGCCTCATTAGCTTTTTTAAAAAAATTGCATTTTACGCTTGTTTTCTGTATAATGAGTGAAACAAAAGGCTTGACTTTTTCATAAAGTACATTACACATAATATGACAGCGGACAGGACACAGCCAGTGGGAAGAGTTGAGTCAATTAGGCGTGAATACAAACCTTCAGCCTGCATTTGAATAAAAGGAGAGAGAAAGCATGTTAAGCGACTCTTGACCAAAGTCATGGGTGACCCTTCCCCCAGCTCCACATCATTAGCTGTGAGCCACAGCGTTTCTCCTCTGGTTCTGAGCCACACTCGGGTATACTGCCTAACCCTGGTGGCATGGACGGACTAATTGCTCTTGAAATTGTCCAAAAGCAAATGAATTGTGCGTATGTAGCAAATGTGCATGTGGCAGCGTGCGTTGCAGTGTTGTATATCTTCATGACTGTGCCTGCGCTGGTCCTGACATGCCTAGTCATTTCTAATAGGTTCAGCTGCCAGCTAGCTGCATGGTTTGTGTGTGTGTGGGTGTGGGTGTGTGTGTATGTGTATGTGTATGTGCATGGACAATGAAGAGTTCAGAGCATAGGGAGAGGTCAAAACAGAGACAGATGTGAGAACAAGCTCTCTGACAAGAACCCCCATCACAACCCTCTGATGTCGATGTTGCCTTCTCTGTGTGACTCAGGTCACTTCACACTGTGAGAGTGTGTTCACGTACCCGAAGGTGTGTGTTCTGTCTGTGCGCAGTGTCACTCAGAGGCTATGGAGAGTTCAGGGGACATCAGACCTCTTGGTGTACTGAGCAGGGAAAGTGGGGAGACAATGAAGTAGCAGGACAGCAGCCCGCATGTGAAGTTATTTCCATGTGTATATATATATAAATATATGTATAAATCCATGTGGGGATGCTTCTACATACGCCTGTGGACATGTGAGTGCAAGGATGTTTGTGTAGGCAAAGAAAGGTCAGCACCACATGTGACATTATCACTTGAGCACATTGGGTCCATGCACTTAAAGCAGGAAGGTGCTCTCTCCTTACCTCTCAGAGACAAGGTCACGCGCCGACATTTACATTCACAGGGTGGTTTACTTCACAGGGTCACGATGTCACAGTCAGCACATCAGCCATGTATTTTTATAGACTTTTGGCCATATTATAAGCCTCACACAAGGTTTGATTCAGGGCGTGCCATTGTGACAACATCTCCCTTAAAACATGAACTGTCCGGTCACTGCAAGCACCTGACTCCATTAAAGTCAAGGGCAGAATCAACTTCAGTATCAGCCTTTTTTATTTTTAGATTTTACACACTTCATAAATATTTATTTTATGACTAAGCTAAACCTCCAAATAAACTGTTGGCTTTCATAGTATGCCTTACTACAGATGGCTTCCTAGAGTACACAAAAACTACTATGAATTGCTGTGATATGAGAAATGTTAGCAAGAATCACGTTTTTGCTGCTCAAATACCATTATCATGACTATCAAAAATATAGCATCAACAGCATTGTCACGTCATAATCCAGCCCAGTATGTTAAGGCTAGACAGTAGAATACCTCATAATATTCATATTTGGGGGGAATTTTTCCCACTTTTGGAATACCCATATTGAAAAGCTTATATCAGAAGAACTGTAAGGCCATAGCGTAGTGGTGAATTGAACAAATCTAACATTGTATAGAACGCCTTTATTGACAAAAGCTTAAACATTTGATCAAACAGTGCTTTGCCGCTTTGAAATCGCTCAAACGGTTTGTGCTCATCTAGTGTATTTGAGTAAGGACTGACTGTCAGTGCTAACTCATTGCTAACTTCCAATCATTGGAATTTTCTCACTGTACTTGCGCTCTTGGGGAGATCACATCAGTATTTAAATAACTTCAATCAGGATTCTTGTACATTCAGTACTAAAAACAGTGATAACATTCACTAGCTAACGTTAGCTCAACCTCATAAGATGGGACAGGATCCAGTGTTTAGGGATGTGTGCGATTAGTCGACCAGTCATTAAACATTGCTATTCTTCTTTTCAATAAAAATCAATTGAGCTTTTCATTATTGTCATTAGTTTATAACTGACATACCGTATTTTCCGCACTGTAAGGCGCATCGGATTATAAGGCGCACCTTCAATGAATGGCCTATTTCAAAACTGTTTTCATATATAGGGCGCACCG
>JAQMCX010000037.1:734277-767605 GCA_029814765.1 Acanthurus leucopareius | reverse complement strand
ATCCAATATTGATCCATATATAAGGCGCATCGGATTATAAGGCGCACTCTCGGTTTTTGAGAAAATTAAAGGCTTTTGGGTGCGCCTTATAGTGCGGAAAATACGGTATTTAAATTAAAGCAAAATCTGCAATGTTCAAAATGTACGGGGCAGTGGCACACATTTCATTGGCATTTGAAATCCAACAATGTTAAACTGTATAGATTTAACTGTGTTCGTGTTTAATGTTTCCTGTGTGACTTCTTACTTAAAGACTTAACAACTAGTCCAAGTTTAATCTTCTGTTTAAATGTCAGGGAAATTAGATTTTAGGAACTGACACAGCTGTATCTAAAATAATTTGTCTAATACCATTTCTCATATAATTTTAAAGTTCTTTCCAGCACTCACTGAGTGTTTTTACAGTATTGTTTATTGTCCACCTTAAATGAAGTATTGATCCTTAGAAAAGCACTACAGGGCCCATTCCACTTCCTCCCAGACAATCCCGGCTTTATAACTTAAACACAAAACCCAGCTGAAGATACTAAGTGCTGTGTGAAGATGGTATCAAGGCGGCGTGTGTGATGGAATCACAATCTTCTTCCCCTGTTTAAACCAGTGTGATGTTCATTATTAATGAGACTGGATGATAATGAATCTATTTTTTGTCTTGATTGTGCTCCCTCTATTGCAGAACAAAGGCAGAATCTGTTACACAGAGCGCATTATCTTCACCATGCGTTGGTACAGCATGTGCTTTCACCCAGTCATCACAATTAAAACTGCTCACGTCCTTGTTTTTTATCTTGTCGCCAAAAGAATCCACATTTACAACGCTGTTTACATCAGTTATCTTTACATGATGTTTTAAAACAAAGCCAGTTTCATATACAATTGAAAGCCATAACGTGTTTTTTTTACTACAAGAATCCCAGCAGCAGTCATGTGCATTGTACTGTAAAAATACCGGATGAGTCTGCAGTGTATTTTTCTGCATTTTATGAACAACAAGGCTGCGCTGTTGATGTAGAAGCCCAATTAAAATCAGAACTGCAAACTCATCACCTTTTGGTGAAATTCTGTCGAGCAACTAAAGATAAAACACACACAAACACAAAACCCCCCAAATTGAATTATTTTAATTAAACAGAATGTAACGGAGGAATGAGGAAGCGATACACTGGTTGTGACACTGGGTCAGTGGATAAGGGGGGGGTCCATATAAACTGCATTGGTCGCTGCTGTTCATTAAAGCAGTGCCTCATGTAAGCATCATATTGGTCCTCATGCATGTATGCCTATTGAGTCAGATTGTAATTCAACTCATTGTTATCAATATTAATTATTCTATTGATTAAAGTAATTTAGCTTGTTACAAAAAGTGTGCATTTTTAAATTTAAATCCAGAATGTAGAAAAAAATGGCTGTTCCACACTTAAAATGTCTGAAGAAGTCAGTAAAAGTGAATTTCATTTCACAGTTCCCTTCCGCTGGACTCACATCATTCACCTTTCATTTTACCATGAATCAGTTGTGCAAGAACAATAACTCTGTGCTCCTGTTAGTCAACTTTTAGAGAACATTGTAGAATTTATTGAAGGAAAAAGAAGAAAAAATGCTTGTTTTTTTGTCAAGACTTTGCAGAGACCATTCTGCTAACATTTGTAACAATAGACTACACAAGATAAAACTATCAATTTTCACTTCTGACACCCATTTTTGTCCCTGATGTCGTGGTGTTTTTGTGGCTGCAGCATTGTTCCTGCATATCAAACATTACTGTCACCAAATTCCAACTAACTGTGAGAGGTTACTGATATTCAACATTTTCAAGAGGCTAACAGGTATCATGTTTTAATCTAACATTTCATCGAGCTTAGAATACATAAACATTGTTTCACTTAATTGTTGTTTCTCAATAATACACAAAGATTAATGAACATGTATAAAAACACACACAAAATGTCAGTTCAGTTCAAAGTAACAATAATCCCACAAAGACTCACATCAGTCTGATTAACTGGGACAAATAGCAAATCTAACATTTCCCATGTGAACAAACAGGGACAGAACTCATTGTTTCAAAGAGAAAAAGCACATGCATAATTAAAGATTGAAATAAAGGCTGCGACTCCCATTATATTTGCTAAAAAATAGATCAAATAAAAAAAATAATTTTTTCAACTTGTCTCATAGTTGGGGTTTAAAAGAAAAAAATGGATAATAGATAAATACAGGTAACCAACTCCAAAGCAAAGCTTACTATCAAATAAATGACTTATTATGTGTTCTTTTGTTTGTGTGTGTGTGTGTGTGTGTGTGTGTGTGTGTGTGTGTGTGTGTGTGTTTGTGTGTGTTTGTGTGTGTGCTATGCTCTTGAGGGAGACAGATGGGACAGACCTCCACCACCCCACAGTACTTTCTCTCTGCATGAGTTCTCACCACAGTGTGTGGGTTGTTTTAGTGCCAGAGCATCACACACACACACACACACACACACTGGAGCTCATGTGACAACAACTACTGTTTCATTAATCATCTGTATGTGTAAATTAGGCATGAAAAAAGAGTATTTGGAGCATAAAACCTTGGACATACTGTCCTCTGCTGTTTTCCGTGGTAATAAATTGGATGATGGGGCGAAGTTAACGAGCTGCTGTCCCGATATGTTCTTGATCACACCGACCTCAATGAAGTTTGACACCCCTGCACACATGTAGCTTACATGTTTTCTATTTGTTCTTGACAGTTTTAACTACCAGAGTTTAAGGTTCAACTCTGCCATCTTTCATGCTGTTTGCCTTTAGCACATGTGCTTTGTTGCAGTCATATTTTAGAGAACAACATTTAAAATCAATGTGATAGTGTATAAAATAAAAAAAAAACTGTATGTGAAGTCTAATTACTGTAACTCTGTGTTTTCCCTTTCATTACAAAAGAAGTTTTTTGCCAGAAGGTCCTCTTCTCACTTTCCCCATTTTCTTTCCCATATTCGCACCTTTTCTCTCTTTTATAATTGCACTTGTTTCTCTGCTCTCTGTTTCCATATGTTGCTTTCACTTTTAGTACCCGGGATTATTTATCTGTGTTGGCGGAATTCAAAAGACTTTGAACGTTGTGTCTTTGCCCAAAAAGTTTAACAATTCACCAAGTGGCTTATTAGAGCAATTCATCAAATCAGCGGTCAGTGCTGATTAAATCAACTTGGTAATAAATGGAATGATCGAAAGCCTTCTGACGCCCAGAGTGCTTGTGGCCCACCTGCCCTATCAGGAGACAGTTTATCTCTCAGCTATCCGCGGAGTCTTGTTCTTTAATTGGGGAAAAAATGGGAGTGTCATCCTGTTTGCCTGATGGCAGAAGCTGCAAGTTCTTGATGACGGATCACTGGGCAATACTTTGGCCCCCCTGATGAGAAAAGACCTTCCCCTGACCCAGTGTCATTGCCAGGCCTATTTCAGAGTGCTTTACCTTACTAAATTTACGGTATGTGCCTCAATAATTAATTTTCCCTCTTCACACTGATTTATAATGCAAGACCACACTATAGACTCCAAATTCACTCCACAAGTGCGGTAAGTGCAAGGAACCAAAAGATACTGCATGCAGCTAAATTCAGACTTTTTCCTCAGGATGGTGTGAAATGCTGGCTACTTTTTAACGGACTTAGTGTGCATTGGCTCACCCAAACAGTGCTATATGTGAAGGATTAAAGCTTAAAAAGACTTAAAAACAGTTAAGGAACACTGACAATTGAAATTAAAGCAGTTATCAAAATGTGTTAAACACATTTTTACCTATTTTCAATCATTTTAAGTCATTTCTTTTTATTTTTTGTTGTGTTAATATCATGGTCCTAATGACCAACCCACCATCCAACTAAACGACTCAACAAAGACAATACAAGCACAAAATCAACCAGTTTAAAACTTGTATACAGAAAACCACTAATACAATGTAAAACCAACACAAAGTCAGTCATCTTAATAGGACAAAAAGGAGGGTGGATTTCCATGTTTCATATATTTTTGGGGCAGGATTACATGCACAGTAAAAGAAAAATACTGTGTTGATCAGGGACACACTTGCTTTTTGCTCTCACAAATAGCGACATGCTAAAAATGTTGCTGATCACACCTCTTTTTAAGACCAGTGTTCCCATCAGTACCCAGACAAAGCTTAAATCGCCAAAACTTGCAGCAACAAACAGCTGATGATCAGTTTTATCTTAACTTTTCCCCTTAAGGCAGAAAGAAAAATTTGCACATAGAATACCAGACTGAAAAGAGTATACAACAGTGCTCCAAAACAAAAACAGTTTACAGCTAAAACTGTAACCTTCTAATTGTAAGCTGATGTTTGACTCCACCAAAGAATTTTTTTTTGTGAGTTTACTCTGTCTTTGACAAAAGGTCACACAATCTGTGATTTTTCAAGGGATACTCACCTTTATATGTGCCATGTACCGCTGCCTTGTTTTTGATTAATCATGCATTGTTTACCCTATAATCAACCTCTAAAGTGACTGAATTAGTGGCTTCCTTCACTATGAATGCAGATGAGCTGCTCTATATGTGAGTGTTTATGCTCACAGACATGCATGTTAGTCCTTGTGTTTGTACTCTCGGACACAATCATGTATTTGTGCCTGTGTGTGGCTAATGCTCACTGCGAGCGCGCTAACTCATTCCCACCTTTGTGTGATTGGATATCTGTATGCAGGGAGTTAAAAGTGGAGAATGTTGGCGAAAAGCAACTCTGGGCAAGCATCAGATGGCTTGTGATGAATAGTCAATTAACTATAAACTTGTTCCAGGAATGACCAGTGAACGAGGGAGGAGAGGATGGCTGTTAGAAAAAAAGGCATCCATTATCTAGCAGCTAATTATCTAGCCACTGCCATTTCCATCCTCGAGATAGCTGTGTGATTAAAGGGTTTGGTCAATCAAATAGATAACAGGGATTAGAACTGGGAGGGTGGGAGCGGAAGAGAAAGAGGGAAAGCTACGAAATGAGCTAGAGAAGAGGTGACTGCCTGAGGCTCAATTTTATCTTGTGTGCCTTTTTAACAACAAATGCCATGCTGTTAAATACCCTTGCATTTTATTTTTTAATGGCTTTACAATTATTTCCTGGAATACTTTTGCCTGTGTGACTTCATAATAAGCCATTAGGCTGAAAGATAAATGTGTCAGCTGTGTGGACAGTTTTAACACACTCTTTGTGAAGTCAACTGTCGCTGTGTTCGGCGGAGTTGGGTATCGTTTGTCAATTTTTAATAGTGGTGCTAGAGTAATACCGAGATTTTGTTGTTGTTTGAAGAGTGGGCAAAAACACAGCAAAGGAGTGCACAACAACCACTTGCAGGGGGCTTCCCTCGTGGTTTGCAGAACATGGTCGCCATGGTCAGGAGAATCGACCGGAGTTGGCTGACCGTGGCAAAGTGCAGCAGGAATTGTAGCAAAGCATAGCTAAACCATAACTCACCTGCCATGAGCAGCTGCTGTCAGACTCTCTTTTTATGTGTTGGAAAAACCGATAGTCTAGAGGAGCTTTGACAGTCATTAGAAGCACAATCATAGCTATTTTTTATACCTTAGTTTGAAAGAGCAACATTGTTTAAATGTCTTTTATATTAATAGCGTTGTAGACAGCTTGAGCTGAAATTTCTCAAAAACAGCATTGTGCAAAACTCTTGATGCAAAGAGCAAGACTGACTTGCTTCATTATCTCTTTTTTCACATGCTGTCTTTATAAACAAACACAAACTGCTCAAACACATGCTCAGACTACAAAATTAGTCACCTCATATTAGCTTAGTTTATGGGCTTCATTATTAAAAACACAAAACACTGAATCAAAGGTAATGTGTGTACGCAGGCCTTTTCCTTTATCTTAACATCACCCAGGTGAGCAGCATTGCAACTTAATTACCTCATGGCATTTAAAATATAAGGCAGTGTTGGAAAGGAAAAAAAGGGCAAAAGAAATGCAATTCAATCCCTTTGGATCACGGTCAAAAAGATATGAATGTCTGTTACAGTAGTGTGAGGTGTAATCTAATAGGCTTTCCAGCTTTAGAGAAATACTGTAACTCACTGTTTTTACAATAACAAATGTAAACTCATTTAGCTCTTAAAATGTATCACAATTACAACAAAAAATTGTGGCTAATACATAACAGAAACAGTACAGTCACAAAAATAATTGTCATGTATATAGGACATGTATGTACTTTAGTGTAAAGTCAGACCTCAGTCTTAATAATATGTCAAGTAAAAGAAAATAAATGCACACAGTGACTGTGATGGGTGCGGCCAATAAAATCCCTTTAGTCCTTAAGGTCCAAAAAAATATATAAGATAAATAACCTGCTTACTGACCTTCTGCTAGTGTTTTTGCTTGCTGTGGGTGAGATGCTTGTTTAGATGTTCAGGCTTGCAAAAAAATGTCAGGGTCAGAGCCAGTCAGAATCACAGTAGGTTCGGGTCTTAACAGAATCCAAGTGTGACAAAAAGTAATGCAGGGAATTTGAATAATATGTCCTCAGAACAGCTACGTGGCACTGACTGTGACATTACTCGCTGCAGGGGCTCTAACTTGTTGCCTTTGTGAGGCTCTTTTGTCTTCCTCTTTTCTTACACATTCAAACACAGACATCAAGCGGTTCTGAGAGCTTGATCGCAACATGCCTGCATGCGTGTGTTTGTGTGTTAGATTGATCGCGTGTAGGACTCAGTTAATCTCTGCTCAGCAGGGAGCTCTGTGATTGGTTAATCCCCAGAGGGCTTTGTCCAATGGGAACATGAAAGGTGAGGTTGAAACTCAAACAATGTGACAACCAACCAAGACATCAGTTTCACACCACAGACGCGGCCCCTCCACGCGTGTATACTACTGCGTACATGTAGGGAACCACCCAGACAGAGAGCATGAAATATTAATGAGCAATATCACACACAAACAATAAAATGTGCTCCGCTGGTGGGGCTACAGCGGTGTGTCGAGGGAAGAAATAGGATGAGAGGAATGTGAATAATCTGCAGGGGGGAAAACACCTCCGTATACCTAAACACGCTTCTTACCCCGTAGGACATTAATAGAGATATTGAACCCTAACTGCGAGCCTGAAGGGACAATCATGTTTATCTCATTTACAGTCCTATCATGGCCAGAAAACTGAAATTCAGTGGCACCTGTTGAAATCAGTCACGCTGGGCAGAGTCACACATTGATCACTGAACGAAGCATTAAGAAATTATTGCCAATCTTTCTGTATTTACGCTCAGATTTAATGCAGCAAAAAGCAAAGTACAGTTTTCAAATTGCCTGTGGCTCAAAGCATAAGAGAAAAAGAGGACTACTGTTTGTAAGTGCTATTATCCTTCAAATTAACATTCACTGCTTGATTTATTTGTGTTTTGACTTTTTGCTTTTTGTAGCTACATAAGTCACAGCGGCTGACAACAAAATTTTATGCAAGTTTAAAGGGTGAAATGAAAGCATCTAAATTAGGACCAAGCAGACAGCTCTTTTGGCTACCTTGGCATTCTGGGTGACTAGATGGGTGTATTTATGAGGACATTTGATGTGGCTGTTTGTATCTTAAGTTTGTATTTCAGGATTAATCACCTCCTAATTTACGTCCAGTGCCAATTCGGAAAGAAATGGTACAAGAGCTGAGAGTGTGAAGGGCAGGGAGCTGGATGGATGTGTAGCACATTGAACTCTCAGGCAATAAACCAGAGTTAGTGTTTCGTCAGAGGCCTGCTGTTTACATTACCTTTTTGTCCTTTGAACCACACCCTGATCTTAAGTAAGTAGTTGGTATATATTTTCTTAAGCTTAACATAGTCTGTTTACTATAGCCACACTTTTCTGTAACTTTTTTTTTATCTTACATGTACACAGTCTAGATTTTAATTGACATGTTAGCATTACATAACAATAAGCTGAAAGATGCTTAATCACTACATTAAGCTAGTGGGAGCTCCAGAGTTATTTAATTACCTGTGTTCACAATTACCATTAAAATTACACATACATTTGAGTCATTGCCAATTTATTTGCAATTGTAAAAAGCTGAAATTTAAAAACCAGTGAGCCAGTTTGCCCTTGAACATTCAATAAAACTGTTTGTAAGGTTCTTGTGTTCACCTGTGCTTTTCCTGCTTTGACGAGTCAAAATTTGTGTCTGCAATGAAAAAGGCCCACAGGGTTTGAAGTTGATCTGTGGGCAAGCCTAGTATGTAATAACAATGAAGGCACTGAAGGTTGTGCACAAAGGATGGAGACCAGTTAACTGTAGAAACAGCACCTGCAGCTTTTTTTTTTCTTTTTTCTTTTTTTTGCATATGCAAGGTTAGTTTTTGAGTGTATGTGTGTGCTTGTGTCAAGCCTTGATGAAGTAATGCTCGGTGATCAGTGCGAGCTGGTCACTGGGATGTGAAGGACAACAGTTGACCACCCAGCTGCTGCTGCTTCTGTTTTTCATTACAGAGAAAAAGAGCAGGAGAGGCAACAAGCAGCCGAATATTTTTCTCTGACTGCTCAGCCACACAATTTAAAGCCACTGCGAATGGATGCCTGATAGAGCTCATGAAAAGAAATATTAAAAATAAAGATCTGCTGCCTATTCAGAAGAGTAACTCGTTTTTCAGTTTAATGGCCAATCCCTGCACCACAGCTGCAGTTATTCTGCACACCACACAGCTCAGATCTACCATTACCTTTTACGGTTATAATTTACAATGAAATGCAAATATCAGCGGAACATTAAAGGCTGTGTCCCTTTTGCACTTTATGTGAGAACTTGGTGCCCCAGATCCATGCGAGTCCATTTGTAGTGAACTGTGTCAATATGTTTCTGCATCAATGTCACCAAGTCAAATTGCTGCAGTTATTGTACTTGAGGATTAAGGTGATTCTTATTTTAGCTGCAGAATGTGGCCGACTGCCATCTCTTGAGGTACATTTATTCATCCACAGGGCTTTGATATCTGATAATTCTCTGGCTATTATATATACTTTTCAAATTAGAATATTCTGTAGATGCTTTGGCTTTGACTTTCATTCAGTAATCACAATATTAGGCCTATTTTCATTGTTGTGATTATGCAGCAATTATGTTTAGGCAACTTAAGCCATTTATGCCACTCGACTTGAAAATTAAAACTAAATAAATGAAAAAACAGGCATAGAGGGGTGAAAAAAAAAGATAAGGCAAGAAGACGGCAGGGAGGGATTCATTTATAGACTGTACATTGAGAAAAGATGCCTAATTGAGACAAATGAACAGCAGAGAGGTGTGTGAACGGGACAACAGTGAATTTATCTAGTCCATCTTTTGCCCTTTTACCTCCCTGCTTTTTTCTCTTTTCATTTAAATCCACATCCTGTTTTACTCATGCGTAGCTTTTTTGGTCTGAATGTAGAGCGCAGCACATCCCATCTCCCTATTCTCATACATTTAGAATCTATAAATCATGTATGGCAAACCTCATTGTTAAATGAGGTTATACAATAGAAGTCATTGTGAAATTCTTGCTTCTTCCATTTATCCTGCATGTCACACACTAATACTACTGGGAGTTCTTTCTTAAGTATTATACAGTGCAAACAAAATTAGTTTATTCTCACATGAAACCAAAGTGTCTCTCAGCCAAGTAGTTACAAAGCCATTCCTTGTAAATTTTGACAGTGTGATAAATGCAAAAATTGATTTTTTTCCAAACACTGAGTCTTGTGGTTGGAGCCAAAATGCTGCAGTAACTCAGCTTGCACTGTTTTGTTCTAAAATAAGATGTTCACCCAGTGCAACAGAATTAGGACTGGTCTGGCCTTGTACATGAGGAAACTATTATGTAATGAATGACGATCTTACAACAGTGAGCTAAAAGTAGTGCGTAAATTTTTTAATTATTAAAATAATTAATAAAATGTTCAAATTGTCAAGCAAAGATAATGTAGGATAGCTAAAAGTAATTTATAATTTGTTAATAAAAATAGTACAGTGATAGTATAAATACTTAGCTAATAGTAATGGCTAATTAGCTTAAATTCGTAGAGCTAACGTATACATGGCTGAAATTATTAGCAATATATAAATGCTGAATCATTGAAAGTAGTGAATAAATGGCTAAAATAACAAAAGGTATTGGATACGTTGCTGAAGTGGGTCTGGAAAAAAGTAATTGATGGTGCCTCAAAGACGAATTGATGTAAAAATGTTAACTAAAGTAATAACACGCAATGATTTACTAAAAGTTGTGTGGGCATGGAGGCTAAGTTTCCATCTTAAATTATGTCTTGACCTTTAACTTGGCCCTGCCTCTTCGTCGCTATCTTTGCTATTCCTCCACCACCTTCAGAGTTGCCTTCAGTCCCTGATGAGACTTTCAATCTCCAGTTACCGCCCTTGACTTCTACCTCTAAAGCTAGCTTTTTTCCCACTCCCACAACCCCCTAACCTTTAGACGCCATATCCATAAATTAAATCTCCTAACTTCCTCTTGACCGTCCCTTTCAGCCCTTCCATTGCACCTATCAAATCTGAATTAACAGTTGCCCATGTACCCTTCTTACAACCCTTGGGCTTACTCACTTTGGGATTTTGCCCATCACTTGTCTCTTTCCTTGACTGCTTCCTCTCAACACTACCCTCTGCCCTGCCGCTCAGTGATAACTCTGCTTCCCTCTCAATGGCAGAAGCTGGTCCTTTGAAATCTGGGTACTAGGCTTGTTGCTTGACTTCACCTGACTCATTTGATCGACTTCTTAAGAAGTAGTGATCAATGCGTGGTCCTTTGCCACTACCCCCTAAACCTGCTCCTGAGCACTTTTTTTTCTCCCTGGTGGAAGAACATCAGTCATTAAAGGTTGAGAACCTCTGCTTTAGAAGTAATATTTTGCTACCTTCCAATCTTAAGTGGGTGTGCTGTTTTTCTGAATTTTAGTTGCAACATTATCTAGTAAAAACAAAATAAGCATTTATTCTCCGAACCTGCAACTACGTTAATAATAACTTTACATAAAAAAGACACACTCTGTGTTTAAAGGTATAAATCAAAACACTGGATTATCCTCCAGCAACACTTTATTTCCACGATATAACAGCAATCATGACTAAGCACGGATCTGATGCTCAAGCATCAACTCTTCATCTTATTTTTCCTTTTTTTTGCCACATTCAGTACGTGCTGCATGCTGGTGCACTCCAGTGATGTTCAGACGCCTTGATCTCTGCTCCTCTATAACAGAATTTCTCACTGTGACCTTGTCGGTGGCAGAGTACGTGTTGGTAAAACGCCCTGTGGCTGTATGACTGTGATAGAACTACTGATCTGGGGTCAAAAGCTGCAGAAATGGGCCTTAAATCACTGTGGTGACATTATGTGCCCCTGGACTTTCTTATAGAACAACAGAATCCAACTACTTTCAGGAAATCACTATAAAACAGTTCTACTATCAAGTATAATGTTAAGATATGATTTCAGCAGTGCCCTCCTTCTGTATGGTCACTCTAGGGTTCCAGACTACTCTAGATTCCTTTTAGTTATGTTGGAGTGTGAACTTTAATGCAAACTCAAATAAAGAGTGCTTGGTCAAGTATTGCAGGTGCCTTGATATGACTCAAACCCCTCAGAACTCAGTTCAGATACCATGAATAGCAACTGGAATATGGTTTTTCAGCTCTTAAATGTTTGTTCATTTGAATTGAAAAGGCTGAGGTTGATCAACAGAGACAGAATCACATGGTAAATATAATTAGTGGAAGCAGACTTGGTTGCCTTAGCTGACCTTGAGACCTCTGCTCTCACAAGGTCTGCAGTCTTTCAGGCAGTCGTCCAAACCTTTGAGTAATATTGATTCCTTTTATTGACATAAGAAAGAACAAGTGCTTTCACGTAAAACCATATCTTTTGCTTGTCATTCGTGCCTGTTGTTGGAACATCCGCACACACGCCTCCGGCTGTTGCCCAAACCAGTCCTGGTTTTTGGCGTGATTTGATTTTTGATCTGCATTGACAGACAATTATTCTGCACTCTGAGATGAGTCCTGAACTGTTTTGAAGAAGCGTTGTGATTGGTTAATGAGTCGGAAAGGGAAAGCTTCTTGATCTCATTTCCAGTGCTTAATTAACCTTGGAGTTGGAGATTTCCCCCGGTGCTGGGGACAAGGCCTCCGTCTTTGTCTCTGTCTTTCTTCTGTTGCTCTCTCAGATGTATGACTCTCCCTCGCAATGACAAAAGGATGTTTAGCTGTGTGTGTATGTGTGTGTGTGTGTCCTTCTAGAGACAACAACCTTTTATTGACTGATTTATGTGTGTAAATATGGGGATGCAGTACTCTCACATGCACAGATGTTCAAATGTGTGCACGAAAACCTCTGTCTCCTGCTAACATATATCTCCTTAAGTCCAGAAAAAAAATGATAAAAATAGCAGCACTGACACCCCCTCCCCTCACTGCACACGTACATACACACACTCTCCTTCTCCTCCGACTCTCTCTCTGGGCCAGCCCAGTTCTGTGGCCCCGAGGGTATGAACCCAGTTCTGACAGAATTGATCCCTGTATCCTCCTCTTCCTCCCTCTGTCCGTCTGCACCCTTGGGCCCATGGAGACTAGCTCAACACCCAGCCTCCACCGTCAGATCAGCACCAGGCCAGTATGTCATGTCTCCCGCCCTCCTTGCTGTCCTTTCTTTTATCCTCCTTCCCTCTCTTCATCCCTCTCCCCGTCTCTTTCCTCCTGGACCTCAGTGCTCTATGTATCCTTTTCTCTCAGGTGTTGTTTATGTATTTATCTTTCAGTTTCTATTCTCCTAAAATGACTTTTTTCCTTGTCAGTGTCTTCATCTTTTACCCCTAATGTTTGAATACTCAGTCTCTTCAACCTCCTTAATTTTTTATTCACTGAAAACAATATAACAGTGCTTCTTATTCATTGTATAAATAATTCCAGCAATATAACCTTGACTTATTTCCTTCAGTGTCAAATTAGAAAATTTGCATGAGTTTATAATGTATTGTAGCTACTTAAATCCAATGTTGTGTGTGTTTTTGCATTGCTTCCTGTATTCAAGTCCATGTTTTCAACTCCATCGTTGCTGGTAAATAAGAATAAAAATGGTTAGACTGTGTGTGTGATGTGCACACATTTGGTGACCCCCTCCCTGGTGTGGGTGCACAGAGTGGAGTTACTCAGGTTCAGAGGTTTATTTTGTGTCATTTCAGGCATTAGTGGCAGTTGGGACACTGAACTTCAAATTATTCTAGGTCAATAAGCACACCTCCCATAATATGCTAATAAAACCCATTATAGTCCAAATTCATTGCTTATTTTAATTTATTTTTATGAAATCTGGTAGAATGGTTTGTTTTGACATGAAAAGGAAAGGTGAGGGTTTCCACAAAATTTGGTTTTGATCTGATGTCAAGTTGTACCACGGCCAAAATAACAAATGTTAACTGCAGTATTTATATTTTTATGATTAAAAGCAACTAATTTATTTAATGCCATATAAGGGGACTGAATCTTTCATTATTGATGCCTGACATCATCTCTGCAAATTATTTAAGGAAATATAGATGACTTTCAATCTCTTCCCTGGCATTCCAAGTGATGTTGTTGGTGGTGCTCTGACAAAGAAAACCACATTAATAACATAACACCAACAACATAGAGCACTTTTTTTTGTTACCAAATTTCCATAAACGGATGATCAACACCACTTTCAATATACAAAGCAAAGAAAGAAGAATGGTTACTAAAGAGGTAAAGTGAAATTATTATAACTTTATATATTTGTACCGTATATATATTTGTAGACATAACAGTTTGCTTTGCACAAGTAAATACAGCAGTGGTTGCTGTTGGATTGGAGGGAAAGTAGAAGAAAACATTAGGAGAAAAAGTGAGTTAACTCATTCAGTCTATAATAGAGACATGAAATCAGATAAAAGTAAATGGAGCCTTCATTTTCTGGGGAGATCGCACCTGGTGGCAGACTGAATTGCACACAGGGAATCAATTTAAACACAGATGGTGCAGTTATTCTATAGCCATTACATTCTACCATCAACATTTACTTCCTAATGACAAGTTAAAGAGGAAAAACAGTTTTACAAACAGTTAAAGAACGTGTATGTTACAACATTGGGATCAGTCCACTTATCCTAATAAAAAAAGTCAAGTTTTGGTTAAATAAATGGATGATGTTGATCCAAATAAAATATTTAGTAAGAGTATTAACTCTACTTTTTAAGTTTATGTTATTTATCATTATTATTATTATAATTTTTTTTGTTCCCTTCTTCTTAAGGTTAAAGCAAGATGTAGGTCAAGATCTTCCATGAATTTATCAAAGTCAGCTAATATGGTTCCCTCTCTTGACTCTATCCCCCTTCACCTACACTCCTTTCCCTTGTTTTTGAGCTTTACTCTTCCAACTCGCCAGTTATACCAGTGCCTTGTCGGCACCTGTGATCCGCCTTCCCTCCCTCCTCCGCACTCCATTCTCCTTGCTGCTACTTCCAGATTAATGCCAGGTAATTTGCTCCTCACCGTGCACCTCTGTGTTCTTCCTTCTCCCTTTTCCAGGTGAGAGAGTCACGTTTCCTCTTGTTATTTTTTTTCTGCTACTTTAGTCGCTCAGTTCTCAGATATAACCCCGCCATTGTTCTTTTTCTTTCTGCAATGTAAGCTTTCTTCATCCTCTCCCTTGTTCTGTCCTACCCCTTCATCCTTGCCCCCTTCTCTCCTTCCTGCTCCCCTCATCCCTCTATCAGAGAACGAGCCATATGGCCGGGTGCGGCCCAGGCCTGCCCAGCTCTCAGCCTCGTTTAAATTCACAGCCTGCGGGTCATTTCTGCCTCTGCGGTGGGACGACAGACACCGCCACAGAGGAAGGGCAAGTTGGAAAAAAAAAAAAAAGAATCTAGCGATGAGAGGAGACGGGGAGGAGAGAGGGAGGGCACAACCGCAACAGGAGAAAAACGCAGCCTGAAAATTCTTAATTATAGTTTTTAAAAAATGAAGGTGGACAAATTCTGCGTGTTAAAATGAAACAGAAGGTGCAGTCACATGGCAGAAACAGGTGGTAGTTTGACATTGAAATAATGAAGTGGAAAGTAAATGTGGGTGGATACATTTGTATTCATTTAGATGACCCAGATTCAGGCGCTAATTTATGAGAAAGTTTGAAATTAAATGAAATTTTCATTTGCAGCAAATGGTTCTTGTTTTCTTTGAATATAAACCAAAACCTCATGCTACATTCAATACATTTTTAAATGCTCATGGGGCTGTATAACAATTGTTTAAGTGGGGAGCATGGCAAAATATTGCATTTTCGAATAAGGAGCTTAAAACATAACACATTTTAAATATTAAAACGTAACTAATAATAAAGAACAATAAATGAACCCATTTCCATTTTGTTTTTCCAAACAAAAGGCTTTAATTGTCCTATTTTTTTAGGTAATGGATATCAAAAAGGAAAATGAAAATGAAATTTAGTCAGGAATGAGAAGATGAAACACCAATTCCTCCCACTACACCCCCCCCCACCCTTCCCTATAATTTTCATACATTCTCTCATTAGTGTTTTTGCAGCTCACTGTGCACTGGCGCAATACAGAGGATACCATACGTGAAAACACTGCTCAAGTCAAAGAGATCACCACGGAAGAGAACAAAAAGAGAAAGTAAGGATGATAATTTAGGGTGCGAATAACAGAAGAAGAGGATTTGGCACATGGGCGGGGATAACTGTAAGGAGAGAAGTCGAGGAGGAGGAGGAGGAAATGAGGCAAGAACCAGCAGGAATTAGAGGAGTTTGGAAGGAGCTCAGCAGCAGGTTGCAGAGGAGAGGAACGCTTGGAGGAGAGGAGGAGCGGAGCGAAACAGCGGGCATTAAAAGAGAAGAGGTGTGAAATTGAAACCAATAAATCCAGAACAGATTCCTACAGTCGTGGGAGCCACAGTGGCCTCACTGTTGGCTTCACTAGTGCTCTCTTTTTTAATTTGAGCCGAGCCTTTTGTTGTCTGAGTAGACTTCAGCTTGCCAAACATTGGTGTCAATGGCACTGGGCACCTAAACACACCTGAACAGGACCGTGCACACCAAATTTCAAACAGCATTGTATGATTCCATGAAAATAAAAAAGGCACAAAAGCAAGTTGAAGTTACAGCATCTGAAATCCCACCAAATGCTAATGTCCTTCAATTATATAATGATCACCCCCATGTTCTTTCTTCTCTTATTTGTTGGCTCTTTCTTTCTTTAATTTGCCGCACTAGCATTCATCTACTGGCTTTTTTTTTTTAATGCTGTCATTACTCTTGGATTTCCAGTCAGTGTAGATAAACTGTAGGTGAGTAGTTTGGCAGTGGGTATTTTTGGAGACTAATTTCTCAATTTCCACTGTCTCTTCCTGCAAAAATTTAATATTTATGTGGCTCTAGTCTGTGCCTGCTTAGCATGTAATTTTGACTGTAAGCAAAGATAAATAACATTTCAGTACTTCCATGTGTTTGGACTGCTTGTATTTTGTCATATTATAGTGGAGAAACTGCCAATTATATTTTTGTCCTATAATATACCTGTGATGTTTCCAATAGTTTAAACATAGTTGTCTGTACCTATTGGGGATTCAATTAATGATAATCAATAACATCTTTACAGCTGAATTTTTCATTAAAGTTGTCTGGTTTGAAACTTGATCCGAACTATTTAGCTTTATAGCTGCTTCATGTCCTACTTAAGGCAGAACCCAAAGTGGCTCACGTGCAGTATTATTTAAGTTTTTTTAAAAGCAAATTTTCTGTTCTTTTGCATGAGAATGAGCCTGAAAAATAAATTCCAAGTAGACTACAATAGTAAGCATGACTGTGTACATCTAAAAGGTTAATATTTCTCAAGAAAAATCATGAAGTATGGCCTGTTTTGTGGTCTGTACTTTAAGTTAAGAAAGCCCCTTCTATCAGTCTTTAATATGATCTCAAATATGATTCTGGTAGAAATCCCTAATATTTATGCAAATGCAGTTCCATTGGTTTATAATATGAAAGCTGGTGTACCAAACACAGTATTTAGCAACAAAACAACATCTTGAAATTTGTGTTAATGGCGCACATGTAATTAATATAAAATGTACCACTCAATATAAATGGCCATAATGGAAGACATAACAAGAATATGCATATGTTAGAATAATACATTAATGGACTTGCTTTATATCTTGACAATGCAGAGGATTTATTCTTGGGAACCGTGTAAGAGGGAATGCATTTTCATGCTGCTTGAAAATGTCATCACTTTGGCAACGTCAGTTTTTCGATTTAAACCCTCTCAGATGATGTATGAATGCAGCGCGCTAACATGGCACACGCTAATTGACTGAGGCATATTGTGTGGATATTTTCTCCACTCATCCACTCAAGATCTTGAATACCAATCCCCCACTCAACCGTCAATTCTCCCCTCTGTACACGACCAAACCCCCCCCTGCCCCCATCACCACCACCGACCTGCACCCTGTATTTAGTCTTATGAAAGTACAACACTAAGATTCTTAGAGACTTTAGCTCTGCCAAAATATGCTTGTTAATATTCCCCATCTGGAGATTTCTCAAAAAAATCTGATTAATGATGGCTGCGCAGGCTGCTGACAGTGGGCTGTGGCTAGCATACATCAGAGTCCGGCGCCCCCCAACTGCTTTATAGAGGGCTATTAGAACGAGCTCCCAGGCAACAAACCATACATAGCAAATTTAGCTCTTTAGTAATATGTTAATTTGTAAAAGGCACAGAGTGGGACTGAGTGAATATTCTGCAGAATCCCCCCACATACTTTGCACTTAATAGATAGTGTGTGTTATGTCTACCCTCCTCATGACTGCACCAAATGTGGGAACTCCTGGGGATGATGGAGTGAAGGCCAACCTCGGCCTGACAGCTTTTAATAACTAATGAAAATACCGCAGGGTAAATTTGCAAAGAGAGGATTAGGGAGCTTCTAGTGTGCTGCAGGAAAAGCCTGACGAGAAAGAAAAGAAGAGACCAACTGAGAGAGTGGGAAGGAAATGAAAGTAGTGACTGAGCTTTTCTGTGCCTGTTGAACCTTGGTGAAACAAGGACATGCCACAAGCAAGCACACCGCCATGTTCCTAGCATGCTTCACTCTGGGAGCTGATTGATCAGTGCTATTTGGGTTTGAGTCGCATCTTCTTCCTTTTATATCAACACTACTCTTTGTCGCCATCTCTTCTCTCTTCCCTTGCTGTCTTCTCTTCTCTTGCTCTATTACACAGGCCCCCTGCTGAGCTTCATATCTGTATGCAAAAGAAACACACACACACATGCACACACACACAAGCCTTCAGGATCAAACACTCTGAAAACATTGATTAGGTTAAATACAAAAAAAAGGCCCTTAGTGGGACTATACCGTCTGTCATCTCTGATCCTGTGCTTCATTCATCAGTGGCTACTGATGAAGGCAGTCTGCCTGTGTGTGTTTATGGGTGTGTGTGTGTGTGTGTGTGTGTGTGTGTGTACCCATGTAAGCATGTGCACATTTATTCTCTGTAACCACAAAGGAGCTACAGTCAGTATGTAGTTGGCTTACATGCAGAAAATCTTTCATGTAGGCAGAGACAAGAATAGAGAGAAGCTCTGCTTTGTAGAACCAGTAATCAGCCTTATGGTGGATTTAATTTTTTTAAAGATATTTATTTTGGCAGGACTTGTTGCTCTTTCCATTGTTATGTGTCATGCTTATGTTGTAATGCATGAAGTCACAGTGTCTTATGGTGTAACCGTCAATAATCTTTTGTATTGGGTCACAGGGCCACATTTTTACTAAAAAAAAGTAAAAAATAATCTTTTTCCCATACAGGATAAACTGTAAAAACTTTGGTGATCCCTTAAGGGGAATTCCTTAAATTTTACACATCAAAATCTGTTTACATCTTGTAGAAAACTACTGCATATGTGAGAAACTGGCCCACCTCAGTCGAAGTTGGCCTGAGCTGAAGACTTAAAGTTTAAAAAGTAGCTAAAAGCTTCACTGCTAATTGGCCGCATTGCACAACCACATCTCCCACCCAGCTAGGGTTAGTTGGGTTGCATTATGGATATTGCAGGTTTAACAAGGAAGAGGAGTGCATGAAATACAATAACACATATATCTTGTGTTTTATATATCTGGCCATGCTGCATCAATGTTGTGAGCCTGACAACATGAAACAAACTTGATACAAAATCAGTGGTTTTCTTTAAGCTTGTCATGAAGCACCAAAAACATGTCAGACCTTCGCTCCATCCGATACTTTGGTGTATTTCTGCAAAATGACAACTCTCCATCAACCTTAACTTTACTTCAAGTTAAAAGCTTGTGACACTGAAACTTGTTTGCTGTATTACTAAAATTACTTAATGTAATCAGGTGTTCCTTAGCTCTTGGCCCATTCCCCTGCCTGTTAAAGAATTGGGCAGAATATTAAAGAAATAAAGGATGAGCTTTTATAAAAATTAATGTATTGTTTTTTTTTTATTAAATATAACATTTTAGGCTTACAACAGCAAGAACTATTTTAGCCAAAAAAAGTTCTTCTGTGCTTTTTAATTCTCCTCAGTTTCTTGACTACAGCAAGCAGCCAAGGTCACTACAGCCAGACATGTCCAGCAGTTAGCAAACATTTGAATTTTATGTGCTGTATAATGCTTCGGAAAATACAGCTAAAATCATCACCTGTTTCCTTAAGCAGCTTTTCTTATATATGCTTTTAAAGATTTTAGAAGTAAATTCACTTTTCTAACATTATAATCCCCTATAGAGAGCGTGTGGGCTGCAGCTTGCCAGGGGTACGAACACATACATTTGTACATGTGTTTACTGCTTTATGTGCTTATCAAGAGGTTATGCAAACTTCCCTCACATGCTGTGCCGTTGCTTGGTACTCTCTGCGATGAGCTGCTGTGCTCCTAAGGGATGCGACAGACCCAGAGAGGCATTATCACCTTTCTGCCGAAGTATAGGAATTCAATGAATTATTTACGTTACACCAGGCTGGCCCCTAGACAGCTCCGAGACTGAACAACACAGGATTCAGTTAGGGAACCTTGAAGCCAGGGGCCAGCAGAGGAATCGGGGGGAATCAGTGGGGATCTCAAGGTAACGAGCAAGGGGAAATTAAATGACAAAAAAAAAAAGAAAGGGGGTGTAGGATCAGGGGAACGAAGCACACATTCATACGAAGGCTTGTCGAATGTGTGTGTGTATGCTCGCGCAAGCGTTTACCACGGTTACACACATGCACGCAAAATCACATAGGAATACACATTTACAAGACCCTCATCACTGATTCACCCATGTTCCTGGAAACACACACACTTCGCACACATAAACATATATCTGAGAATACATAAGTTACTGAATTCCACACACACTCCTGCACACACACACACACCCAAGCTATCATCAATCTCAGGCTTCACAGCCGTTCCCCCCTTGAGTCCATGGCTCTGTTTTTGGCTTTGTCTCTATGCAGGTAGGAGGTCTCCTGATACTCACCACTGGGTTAGCTCACTTCACATTAATGCAACATACTTCCCCCATTAAGAGCCCTATGTGTGCTTCTATTCCTTCCCTTCAGCACTACTTACACATCGAAATCCATTTGATAGTTGGACTATGTATCGGCACACCTAAAAGACTTAAGGTGAATCACAGTTCGAGCCGGAGAATCTTTTCTTCCTGGCATGAAACATCAGATGTATTGTTTGTGACTGCGCTGTGTTTTCACCTAAATGAAGACTGACTCTGAAGCCCGTGGAAGCATATTCCATGTTCCAGGACCACACTTGATATCCCTGTGGGGGGTTTTCAAGGGGTTTCTTTTTGTTTCCGTGCAGGGTTTTACACTGCTGGCCTGTCTTCAAAGCCCTCGCAGCTAAAACAAATATCAGGAATACAAATGGAAGGGGGGCACGGATGGGAGGGGAGTGTGCACCATTTCCTATCAAAGCAAAATAGGGGAGAAACACGATAACTCCAAAAAGCCCCACTCTCCAAAAAAACACAGCGACAAGCAGTTTGTTTGCGGTTTTGAATGAAGCAAGGACATGAAACAGCTTCCAGATGTTTGTGAAAGATACACATTAAAGACCACATTGTGCCAAATTAATTAAGTAATTAAAATGAAAAAACATTTAAAAAATTGACTCGTCGCCAAGTTCATCAGACGACCAAATTGAGCAACATTTCAACATCCTCACATTCATTATACAGAAATCTGTCCACAGCATGTAGCAACGGAAACACAGGCTGACACAGCAAATGTTTATGCTAATGAGGCCATTAAGTTATTTTTAGTAGAAATGAACTTATTACATTTACTCAAGTACTGTACTTTAGTACAAATCTGTGGTAACTCTGCTTTTTTAAGAATTTTTACTTCCTCATATTTTAGAATAACATTATGTATTTTTCATTCCACAGCATTTATTTACAATTTAAGTTACTAATTACATTATAATCTTACATTGAACTCATAAATTATGTTGCTGTATTAAAGAACCTGCATAGTCCAGCAGGTGTTATCACTTATTGTAACTAATTAGACCTGCTAAGGTTGAAGTTGTGCAACGCTGTGATAGGATTTATGTGAGGCCACCAAACCACATGCACCAATAAAAATGCAGAAGTATTAAACACTGTAACAATACTCTTAGAACATTTACAATTTGTAGCCCCAAAATCTCAAAATGATGATCTTCAGTGCTGTAGTAGAACAGAACCATGTCGGATTTGCATTTGTGTCTTGTACAAGTTAACAATACAACACTAAACAAAGAATATGCTCACTTCAAACGCACCCTAAAACAAGGGCCCACAGTTTTACTCTAGACACTGTGAGATATGTAAAATGTTAAATCTTTATAGAATTAATTTCAAATTATAAACAATGTGTTGATAATTTTTTTAGGTTTCTTTGAATTTTGTCCTAAATCATACTGCACTTATAGTTTGTTTCAATAAGAGCTCTAAAATGTATTCATTGATCAGCCTTCTGACGTTTAATAATAAAGATGATTGAGATATTACAGCTGGAGATGATTAACAGGTAGATGTGATGAATTAGTGACATGGGCACTATAAATAGCCCCAGACGTGCATAATGGCCTGTTGAAGACCCTTGCTCATGGGACACAGTTGGTGAAATTGCACTTTTTCTTTGCGCCTTCTTTACTGACAGGTCTAATAGGTGGTGGAACAGGCATGGGTATGGATATGCAAGCGGATGATTTAAGGTTTTTCTACCCCCATATATAGTGAACTGTATGAATTGAAATAAGCTTAATGCAAGATCTAGTCATGAACCTGCACAGTTTTATGCATACTGAACAGAACTTCAAGGGCCTGTTGTATATATTAAAAATACTTCTATACTTTTATTCAAATACAATTGTAAATGGATTTTTACATGTAACCGGTTCTTTTACATTTCGTTTACATTACGATTTGCTGTTTTTACCTGAGAAACGGTCTAATAACCTTTTGCCAAATTTGTCAAAAAGTTTTAATGAGTTTGTTATATTTTATAAGAAGTACAAAATTTCAAGTTAATATCAAGTAAAAATCATATCAGGATTTTTTTTTAAATTATTATTATAATTATTAAACTGATAAAACATCTTTTTGGACACACAAATCACTTGAAAATGATTATAATTCCAATGTAATTTTTTACCAGAATGACAGCTCTTCACAGCAGATGGCCTCATTTGTAATGTGGCAACATTTGTTTTGACTCAAGAATTCTATTTTAACTTTAAAAGTAGAAGCTTAATTAAGTCACTGCACCTGTTAGAAATACAGGCCCAATTAGAAAACATATTGTAATAGTAGAAATTATTTTGCTGGAATTTTATCAAGATGTTTATTGCCATTTTATCTGGTCATTTCTTACTTAATGAAATAATGAAAGTCACAGAGGGATTTAAATGAATACAACCAGTGATGTAATTTCATATATATAGATTTCTTTATCTGACCTATCATTTGATAGTCATATTGGGAAATTTTCTAGTATTAGATTTTCTTTTAAATAATGAAAAAATCTCAAAGGAGACTAAGCGTCTTTTGCATTTTTCATATAACTTAAGAAGTGCTTAAGTGTACACTTTAATTAATACTGATGGGGGAACTCTGTTTTCACTGCCCAACCTCCACAGGAAGGTCATAGAGGAGGTAAACACTCCAGCAGGGCAGGTGTTTGCCAACCTGAACACCTGAACTGCAGAACACTCGATTTAAAAGCTGCTCTCCCACTCGCTGCACGGCTGCATTTTTTTTTCCCTCTTTTTCCTCACCTTCAGAGCAAAACGGGGTCCAGAGGAAATGGGGCCGATGAGTAAAGGCTGTAGTACAAGCTTGGCACTTTGTTCTCCACAGCTGAGGCTCCGTCCTGCTTTCAGTAGACTATTCCCAGATCAGGTTCCGCCTTCTCCGCTGCACTTTTCTATCCAACTAGGGGCACGAAGAAACTTTTCTTTCCCTGTAACTTTGTAGTAACTGAAATGGAATAATGTAGGAGCTGCAAAAATAATTATTGAGTGGTAATTTGTAATGTGAAAGTAAACCTGAGTAGTTTTAGGGATGTACTGAGTCAGTCATCCAATACAGGATTTATCTTAGCTAGTATCTTCAGGGGTTTTTTATCTAATTTTCTCACAGCCAAAAATAGTTCTTTTTTAGCAGGTTACTTTTTGGTGATGCTCTATTTTAGATTTGACATTGAAATTAATGATGTTGCCTCTTAGGGCAGATATTGTGTAAAGATGTGATCATGTTTACAAGTGTTTAAAATATTAATGTATAATACCACACTGAAAGGATTTGTTCAGATGTGTAAAAACTTCACCTCTAATCAAAAGCACAAGAATGCAAAGTTGTCTCAAACTTAGTGTGTAAGCACATCTCTTATCTGTGTTACTACATCAGGCACAAAACCCAATTTAAATGTTACATTGACATGTATTTTCAAAAGTGATTATACTTGACTGAGTAGTAGAAAATGCAAACATAAATGGATGTTATTTAATTGACATGACATGCTGCTCAAGAAAAAAATGTTAAATGCACTCTGGTCTACAAACAAATCTCTGTATATATTTATTTGTATTTATTAATTTTCATAAATCTCACCCTAAAATCAATTTTCTAAGTCTGCCTGGTGAAACTGGGGCTGGTGAGCAAGGGAGAGAGAGAGAGTGAGTAATACAAGCTATGCATTTTGTTCACTACAGCTGAGTCTCCGTCCTGCTTTCAGGCTATTCCCAGGCCAGGCCTGCCTACTGTGCTGCACTCCCCTGCCTGCCTATGATTTGTGGAGCCCACTGGGAGAGAAGCTAGCTCTCCCATAGGTTAAAATCTGCAAACAATGAGTACTGTGTCCATGACGGATGGCCTACATCCCCCCCCATTTGTCTGCGCTTTATCCCTATCTCAGAATCAATTGTTAAATCCCAAAGTTTGCTTAACATGCACTCCCTGCTATTCCAGAGGAAAAAAAAAAAAAAATGGGGAAGGGTGCAGAACACAGAGGCGAGAGTGAGAAGAGAAGAAAGAGATCAATGTTGTCCCAAAGTGGAAGAGTGGATGAGAGGGACTTTCAGTATGACTTTCAGGGTCCTAATTAGGGACAGGACAGCGAGCTACCTCTCCCTGTGACATTTAGCTGGACATACTTGATAAATGTCACGCTGCTGGATACAGCCACGACAAATGGATGCATCAACAACGGCTTAATAACCTTTACTGATAGTCCTGCCAGGAATTCAAATTCTTTATCTGCTCTCCTCTGCATCCCTAAAACACTGGGCCCTAATAATCAACATTGTGCGTGGAGTACGGGGGCGGATGTGTGTGTGTATTTGCTTGTGTCTGTTAAGCCAAATTAAGTGTACTGGGAGGCAGTGGCCTCGCACACGCTCGCTACATCGCTGTGTTCGGCTGCGTGCTTGTTCCTAGTTTGTGTGCGAATGCCAAATTATCTTGGCCAACGATCTTGGCCGGGATAGCAGCAGCAAGAGGGAGACCTTTGTAAGCAATCAGAGAAAATGGAGAACTGTAGACCTCCCTCGTATCTTTGTAAACTTGTATCTCTTCTAGACGTGAAGAGGCCAACTGAATTAATCAGCTCCCAAGACAGTAACAATAGGAAAAAGAAGACGCAGAAGATTGAGCCATTTCTCAGTAATAAGATCATTTAGGAAATAAATGTCATGCATGTCATGTGTGCAGAAATTCATAATAGAATAATTACAACACTGCTTAAGTGGGACAAACAGCGCTACTCGGGACTGACAGAGTCTCAGAAAGCAAAATCCTCAGAGGTATTTTTAAGTTAACAGACAAGCCTGTCAGGTCTTATTACCGACGGGTCTGTCAGAGCTTTCACTCCATTTGCTTCATTTTTAATGAAGAACACAACCAAACTTCAACTCCGGCGTGTCAGCTTTTACTGGGTCTGTTTTGGTCCCATTTGGAACTTGTAATTGTAACTTGTAATTGGCTTCTGATTAGAAGTGACATCCCAGCAAGTAGCTGGGAGATTTAATAAGCAGTCAGCTATTATGCAAAGCCCAGGCCATTTGTGAGTCAACTAACAACTACGTGACATATTTAGAGAAAAAACACAAAAAAGGTGTCATGGGTCTTTCAGCCTTTTGTCTCGGAGAGCAACTAATTTGCCACCACAAACTTCTGTAATAAGAAGTCGGCAGCTTTACACTTTCTTGAGTCTTATTTTGCACTTTTTCTTTTGTGATACTTTTGCTTAGGCCAGTGATTATTTTTAAAAAGAGGAAACCCCAAATGGACATCCTAAGTCTTTTGAAGTCTGTCTTTGATATGGAGAATACGCACATGGATTTATATTTATGATTATCTCTGCATATAAAATGGAAAAAAAATAACATTTATCTGATTAAATTAAGCGTCTAAATATACACTCCTTGGTTTGTTTCAGAAATTCTTTTATCTGTGAAGTGCACTGTGCTCTCCCTGGACCTGTGCTCCTGAGCAATTATAATGTGTGTATATGTGTGTGTAACTTCTTTGCGACACGTGTGAACCGCATG
This sequence comes from Acanthurus leucopareius, assembly GCA_029814765.1. NCBI lineage: Eukaryota > Metazoa > Chordata > Actinopteri > Acanthuriformes > Acanthuridae > Acanthurus > Acanthurus leucopareius. The sequence continues at coordinate 741,466 of JAQMCX010000037.1, read as the reverse complement.
TACAGTATATGTGTGTGTGTTAGCATGCCTTAAGTGCATTCCCATCGACTGTTGAGTTGTTTTTGTATACCTGCATATGCATGTGTGTGCATGTGTTTGTGTGTGTGTGCGCGTGTGTAGCATGTTTCAAATCCTGCAGCCTTAGCGGCTGTGCGGTGGCTAATTGCCTCTCCTGAGAAATAATTAGGTGACAAAAGCAAACGTAACGGTGTCTCGGCTAGAGCGCAGAAAAAGATATATGTTATGTCGTGTGTGTGTGTGGTTCAGCGTGCACCACCATTTGTTTGCCGGTGGTAAGGATAGGAGGAGAGGACGTAGCAGAGGCCGTGCTTTCGGAGGCCGAAACCTGGAGAAACAAAGAGGGTGCAAACAATTAATTATGGATAATTAGATGTATCCGTTATATTTACTGGGCCAACAATAAATCAAATGGTCAAGCTATTTTTGTCCTAAAAGACTTGTAACTAACACCCAGCAAGCATGCACACGTGTGTGTGTGTTAATATGCTGATGAGGGTGTATTTGTGTTAATGCACTGTATTTTTGCACCTGTGTATGTGCATGTGTGCGAGTGTGTAAACTGCTATTTACTGTTTGCTTTCCAGGTGTTCAGAGCTGGGTCGCTGCGGACTCCCTCCTCTTAGATTAATAATCCATTAGTAATCCATTTCACTAATGAGCACTCAGCGGAGAGTCGGGACCGAGGGGGACACAGAGACGGTCAAGGGAAGCCAAGTGCATAATTAATGTCTCAGCCAATCAGATGTGCTATTACAGTCGCTCCCTGCTGGAATGAGATGTCACCTGTTCAATAAAACGCGTGCTTTTATGATCTTTTATGTTTAGTGAAAATATTAGATTATCAGATAAACTATTGGAACTGAATTGAAAGACACAGTTAGTAAAATTATTGTATTGAGGCAGATATAAAGATATTAACAGAGAATGAAATCCTTTTAAAGTCAGATTGAAGTTTAAATTCCACATTAAAAGTCAAGATATGTCTAATAAACCCTTAAACTTTTCTGTAGTGAGTGTTTGTTTACTTTGACTAAGAATTATTCAAAGCGGAAATACATTTAGGTGCAAGTAGTGGTTGCTATCACACAGGATGGATTCTGCTCTTTTGTTATAAACCAGATGTTCTGTGAAGTATCCGTCTTACTGCTCCCGACCTGTACAACCTTCATTAATGCCTTTTCCTGTTAAAGTTTGAGAGAAGTATACTGACAGATAAAAGAAAAAGTAAATAAAAGATCTGTAAAATAGAGTCATTGGGCACCTGTCAACACCTGCCAACACTGAACTCAAACTTCCACAGACACAAAGGGTGATGCTTGCTCTTTTTCACACAGAATATTGTTGTTTCAATCAAAGCTCAAATTTTTATCAATTATAGTACCTAGTTACCTGTGCAAGTTAACAATTTCAACATTCTGGCCAGTAATGATGAAGGGGGGGTGACATCTAGAGTCAAAACCAAAACACATCTTCTCTATTAGTCACATTTAAAGGACTTCATGACACTATTAAGAAAAATATTCTGTGACAGGACCATGCAACATTTTGTTCTCCTTTAGTAGGTTCACTATTAATAATTCACACAGCATTAGTTATTTATCTTTACATAGTGGGAATGATACATGAAGTTTTTCGTTTCACAGGAAGTAGAAACTAGCGAGATTGGCAAACTAGCACCCTTTCAAAAAATTTGCTAATTAGCTGACACGTAGAAGGATGCTAACTAGCTTCTACTTATTCCTAATAGACTTTTCTTTAGGTTTGTGTTACTTCCACACCTGCTGATTTATTACCAGCTCTCACATACTTTGCACTGTGTTTGTCCCGCATTATAAAGAGAGGAGGGTCTAGTTAGCATTAGCGGTTTCTCTTTCCTGGACTAAGTTGTGGCATATTGACAGCACAACCAGAATGGTAGTAAGTCCTGTAATACCAGTAATGTGCTGAGTCAAGGTAGAGTCACGTGATGAGAATTGCTTTAATTACTTTAAACTAAAGGGATTCACAGCAAAGCAACGGCGAACAGTATCAACAGCTTTACTAGACTGCTTTTGTGGCTGTTAAAACTGTTGTAATTTAATTTAAAAATTGTTCATCATATCATAGCCCATATTATGAATTTCGCATGCCTTCATTGCTGCACATTTTTGACCAAATAATATTTATGACAACAATGAAAACGAACACAAAGGATGTATGTGCCAATATCACAGTAAAAAAAATTTTAGTCTGACCAAAACTCAGAGTGAAAGGAGTGAATGTAGAGGTGACTTTATAATGATTCCCAGGCTCCGCTCCTTCACTCGAGCTACGCAGACTTGATAAGTATGTGGCTGTCACGCCTTGATAGGCAAAGCGCTGTTGTGTGCTTTTTAATATAGTTCCGGTGGGGTTTGTGGCACCTAAAAGCTGTTCCAAGGTCTGGCACATCAAAATGAGCTAGTAAACACAGAAGATTCTTCACAGCCACCGCCAATCCAGCACGACTACACCAATCTAGATCCTGTGTTTCAAGCCTAAACAGAAGATTTCCCCAGTGCTTCACCTGGCTTCCCTACGGATCCTCGCTCTCCTGTTAGCAGTCAGAACATGATGGAGCCTGACAAAAGAGGCCGTTAAAAATTGAACACCCTAAGTGGGAAAATGTGGTAGGCGGGCCTATTGTTACCTCCACCCACATGCATGGGTGAAATCTGACACCCTCTTCTCCCTCTTACTCCCTTTACATCTCCTCTCTCCTTTTCTCCTCAGCCTCCCTCGGGGAAGCCCTGTATCCCATTCATTCGATTGCCCTGCATGATGGATGTGCAGTGTGAGGAATGAGCTGTCCCGGGGGCCATGGCGTCGTTTCTGGGTTAAACAGCATCCTATATCAAACCCATCTATACCTTCACAAGCAGGAAGCCTGTTTACTGGGGCGGGAAAGCACCGCAATCTATTTCTTGTCAGGATGCAACAAAAACTTGGACAGCTTTGGGGAATGTTGTAAGACAGAGGGGGTGATAAATATGTTCTGCCGTTTTGGGAGCTTTGAAAGCTTTGGAGCAACATACAAGTTTCGAAACCACTGCTGTTTTAATTAACTTCAAATTATTGAAGTATCCCTGTCAAACTATAGGACTAAAGTGGTGTAAGATAACCAGCAAGTGATTAAGATTGGGTTTGGAAATTAAACTGTACTTGTAAAGCATTTCATGTACATTAAATTATAGCAACGAGTCTGAAAAATATGACGCGTGCAGGTACTTATGCAACAAAGTGAAACATTCTCACACATAGTGTTTTGAATTTGAATGAGCTGATCAGTCGAGTTTTTTAATGGTTAATTGAAAGTATCTATTTAAAACTAAAAACTTTAAATGAGTGTAGTTAACTAGGAGGGTAAACTACTCATGAACTGTGTTGAGATGTGATAACACAAGGAACAAACACTGCTGACAGTTGATTCTTTAAAAGGTCAGGGGGAAAAAAAGTTGCATCCTGGGTTATCAGTCATTGATTAAGTGCACCACCCGGGGAGCACGCTGAGTGATTCATATCAAACACATCCAGGATGTTGAGTGACAGACACGTGCATGCTGGTCTTGCTAAATGCAAAAATGCTGCGATGCTTTCAGTGAATCCCGAGATGGTGATCTCTAATTTTGTGACATTTCTCACAAACTTCTGCCTTCAGCATGAGTGTGTGTGTGTGAGGCTCTGCTGTTTCTAACAGTTTCTGTCATAGTTTCTGCTGGGACTGAGCACTTTAAAGCCCAATACATTTAAAAAACTTTGATGTATGCAGTGGAACAGAGGTGAACAGGTTGTTTTAGAACTGAGAAACTTTGCAGATTGGTCAGTATGTAATGAGAACAGTTGGGCAAAGAAGCTGAACGGAGGGCAGATTGTTTAGGACTTTGTGCTGCAGCATTTTGTGCAAGTGCATGCTATTTGTTGTTTCAAAACTGTACAACTCTCTGCTGTTTGTAGCTGCAGTTGCTGTGGAGTTTGTATTATTTATATATCTTTGTTATCTGCTCTGTTAATGTTTATTCTGCTTTCAAATGGCAGTTATTTCATTTTTGTTGTCTAATATTCCTTGTTGCACTTGTGTTGTCTATAGCTCTTTTTATGTAATGTTGGTCATTAGTGTTTAATTGTCTGAGTTTTGTTTCTTTTCCAGTTAATTCTACTAATGCTATACTGCACAAAGGCCAATGTATATTTATAATTGATAATTAGTGGTATGCGCAGATTGCAAAAATCATTCTATACAAATGAAATTTTAGAATTTAATGTCGGGTTTGGAAATGATGGCTGAGTGGCGTGATGTTCCAGTAGTGCTGTTTAAATAGATTTTTAATGCTATCCTAGCCCAAATGTGCTCATTAATTACAATGAAATCTCACATATTTATGCAAAGTGTGCCTGCCGGGCCTGAAAACGAGTTGTAAAATAAACCACGTTGACAACGGATTTGAAGAAATGGATGTAAACTAGTTCATTTTTGGGACAATGAACTGATATGGCACTGGTGAACTCTCAAAATACTGCCCACATGCAGCAAAGAGACAAAATTAAAAGATAAAACAGCAGAGTGCTTCATGTGATGGATTACACAATTCAAGCTGATTTTGATTAGTCTAGTTCATTTTCATATTGTAAAGAACTGAAACGGAGACCAACTGCACCCTGGGGCACTGGGAATTATGCATTTAATATCAGCACATACAGAGGCATGTTTTGCACAGAGATGTTTGAGATGTTTGATTTATGCAGAGCTTAAATTTTTATACATAGCACTTTGTCTCAAAATTTTTATAAGCCATTCTGCTTTTTTTAGGACTTTTTTGTAATTGTTTTGCAGACACTTGTCTTTTTTGTTGTTTTTCAAGAAAAAAACACTTATTTTACAACACTAAACACTTAAACAAGTTTGTTATTTTTGCAAACATTGAAACAGGCACACAATGTCAAATTATTTATGCTTATTTTAAGAAAACAAGGTTGCAGTTTGTCCTTTAGAAATTGATTTTACATTTTACATACAACATTTTTTCACTCTATTGTCAATAAGCTAAAAAGTCCTTGTTGGATTAAAAAGCTACTTTAAATATCATATTTTCATATCTGTCTAACACTGGAGTCGGAATGCTACAATATCTAGTATTTGGTTCTAACATTCAAATCTTGAATGTTTTAATTAATAATCCATTGAAAAGTCACCTAGGAGCCATGTCATCATTTCAAAACTAAAAACCAATTGTTCAGTGAGATGACTGTTGATGGGTCTTTTAATTGAAAGCACTAATTAAATGAGAGAATAATATATTCCCTCCCTGGATGCTCAGCGGTTCAATACTGTGAACGTCCCCTCTTTTATTAACACATTTTCCATAACTAATGTAAACTGAAATGGAAATCCAGTCATGCCTTGTTATGCAAGTGTATATTATTTTCCTGAGATCTTTTAGAATTTTTCTGATACCCTGCAGCAGCCTGGGAAATAAATCTAGGAATCACTGCTTTCAAAATCTATTCAGCAGTGGCAGCCCAGGGATCCTTTTTATATAAAAAGGTAGCGTGTAATATTATTTGAATACTTGAGATAATTCAATACACACTGTGAGTGCTGCCCTGTGTGTGTGTGTATCTGCCTCCCCTTGAATTTCTCAGCTGCTGAGGGACTCTGCTTGCTGCATCCTGGAGGATTCACATGTGCATGTATGTTCTTGCGTGTGTGTTCATGTGTTTATGTGACTCACTGTGGCATGTTTCCTAGAGATAAGGCTGCAGCTTTCACCTAAGGCAACCAGTGATTAGAGGAATCTCTTATTCTCTGCAGGGCACTGCTCTGCAGTCACAGCAGCAGCATGGCATCCTTAATGTTCACGCCAAGGTACAGACAACCTGTGGTAGGTGATCTAATCTCGCTCTAAATAAGATTTCGAAAAAAGTCCTTAGCAGTCGGAGGGGATTATGAACATAATTTTGGCATTTAAACCCCATGTCTTTGGGTTATTAGGCTGAACAATAATATTTAAAAGCTCTGCAGATGTCATAAAAAAGCTCCTATCCAAGCTCTCTTTTGCAAAGTTTCAATTGACATTGGTCTGCTCCTTTTTAACCCACAAATTGTAGGGAAGACCAGAGATATTACGATTATATTCCCTTTAATATTATGCGTTAAATCCAAGCTAATGCGGTGTGGACTCACCCCTGCGCTGTGGGAAGATCAGGAGTCAATTAGTGGGATTGGTGGGCAGTCTCGGCCAAGCAGTGCGAGCCGGTGACAGTTTGCGGTGGACCACCACACCGTGGGAGCCAGGTGAGGAGCAGGGGAGCCTAAATGAAATGCTAATACAGGTCACATAAGTCAGGGCTCTCTAATTGGAACACAGCTGCTGCAGGGACCAAGTATCCCATGAAGCGTTGCAGAAGCAGAGGAACCAGTGGGTCATCGTGATCAGGTCAGGTTTTCTCTCTGTGTGCAGCTCGAAATACTCGGCCTAGAACGGCTCGAGGAACCGGAAAGAAGGAAAACGCTGAATACTTTAAGAACAAAGGAAACTTTGTACAAATGCTACTTAGTTTGACATCTGTTTCAAAAAAATCACATATAACATCTGTATAACAATGTGTATAATAAAACTCCAAATGAATCAGGAAAACTATTAAAGTCTTTCATTTTTTTTCTACGTGTTACTTGCATTTAGCATTTATTAAAATACACTGTTGTTTTTCAGATAGTAAGCTTCAGAGGTAGATTGCAAGCTTTGAGTGATAGTTTATATGATAAAAAATAGAAAAATTATTCAATATAACTATTTTTTTCATAGTATAGATATTTTAAAAAACTGGTTTCCCAGTAATTTGTGTAAGTTCCTTTCTCTTATAGTTTCAAATGATTAATAATTTCTTCTCTGAGGGTTTTTTATCATCCAATTTGAGAGGATTAGAGTTACTTGTGGGTGAATTTTTGCCATTTTGTAAACTTTTAATTGAGTCAGGCCAGCTGTTTTCCCCTGTTTCCAGTCTTGTGCTAAGCTAAGATGACTGTCTCGAGGCCGTAGCTTCATATTTAGAAGGCATGCTTTCTTTTTCTTTTCTTTTAAATTATATTTTTTCGGGCTTTTACACCTTTATTGATAGGACAGCTGAGATATCGGACAGGAAACAGGGAGAG
>JAQMCX010000037.1:689801-734177 GCA_029814765.1 Acanthurus leucopareius | reverse complement strand
CTCGTGACCGCTGCGTGGAGGACTGAGCCTTCCGTACATGGGCCGCCCGCGCTCCCGATTGAGCTAAACGGCGGCCCAGAAGGCATGCTTTCTTAATGACAGTGGTCTCAAATAACTCTTGACAAGTAGGTGAAGCACTGTAAGCATTTATCCAGATCAAAATATTGATTTACCCCTTTTAGCGAAAAACTGTAATGTGTCAGTCTACAGTGTTCACGCACAAACATGAAAAGGGGATTAGTGATAATTATGGGAGGTTTGGCTCATCACGATGTGCCAACACAGAGACGGATGCTCTTCCAAAAACCCTCAGTGACTTTTGAAAGATTAATACTGACAAAAAAAAAAAATCCCCACCGCTTTTCTTTTAGCCAATGAATCTGAATCATGCACTCCAACCTTTACCCTTTTGTTTTCTCTCTGATGAGATTTTCTTGAAAGAGATGATGTTTTCGAATCAAAAGCCAGGCTTATTTGACAGATTCTTTAAACTTTTCTGAGATTTTAAGACTTTCTTTCATCGCAAGTGCCAGTGGTCACAGCAGCATGTCATGACTGACGTTCAGATGAACACATGATTAGCTAAAAAAAGGAGTACGCTGTATTTCAGCTCAATGAACAGGATGGCATTTGCAAGGTGGGAGGAAGAAAAACAAAACATACAAAGTGGAAGAACACGGTAATGAAGAAATATAGAGACTCTGAGAGAAGTGGAAAATTCAATAGTCAGTCATCTCTCACTGCATTTGAAGTCTTCCAGACTTTGTCCAGGGGTCTTCTTCATTTTTCAAGGCCTCCTACTTTCTTTTCCAATGGAAAGGGAATTTGCCTTAGAATAATGCATGAGCTCATCGTGGGCGACGGACAGGAGGCTCCTGCCTCAGAAGTCTGCCTACTTTATAGACGGCGATTGACACGACCCGCCCATGAGGGAACCTCAGGTGGCGAGGTGTTAGGCGAGCCTTTAGAGCAGTCGCCTGCAATAATGAGGCTTTTTCCCACAGTCACGTAAGCTTAGACACAGACACTGAGAAAATTCTTTTTTTTTTTTTAGGATTTCAAATTTCGAATGAAAGCATGATTTGCCGGTTTGCTCTGCTAAAAATCAATATTGCGCTCCTGTTTCTGATGACACCAAACACATGCCTACTTTTCTTCAGAGGCATCGCACCAGCCATACGAAGCCTGCAGCGAGACTAATGTGGAAGCACCAGCACGCCTACAAGACTCACGGTTGCCTTCTGCCTTGAGCTGTTCTTACTGATTCAAATTCAGCCTCCTGAGGGGAAGAAATGCTCATCGGTTTTACTAACATTCATCCCTGAAAATTCTTAAACACAACAAATGTCCCTTTGTTTTCCTTGTTTTTTGATAAAGCCAATCGGGAAGTGATGCTAGAATAAAACAGCTGTAATGTCTTTTACAAGAAAAGCCGTCATGCCGGCAGCTCGTTCTCTCTGTTTTACGTTTACAGATAGAATCGTCCTATACAAACTGTCTTTTACTGTCATTTTTTACTGTCAGTCTTTTCAGTGTCTTCTTTTGTTGTCAGCATTTATCACTTACATATAAGCTGTTTATGGACCGTGCGTTGAAACCTCTGGATGTGGGACACAAAAACATGCAGAGGGGCTGACAGATAGCAAACTGATTCTTTACAAGTGAGGTCACAGGACTGTATCCAAACCGTCTGGCAGAATACACTAATATCCCCATGCTGAGCAGTGTGGTGCTATTGAGCGCGACCATGCGCATCGGTCTCACTCCACTGCACTCAACGAGCCAAACCCGTGGAATTGATGGGAAATGGGAGGGAAATAGGAGAAAGGAGGGGAGCGAATGATGTGCTGAACTCCCTAATGCACATTATTCCATCACATAAAACATCAAGATTCTTTGAAATTTATGGGAGTGTGATGTGGCTTTGTCGGCCGATCCGCAGCCCTGGATGGGGAAATGTAAAAAAAATGTTGCTGTCGGGCTGAAAGAAAACACCTCTGCCGGCTGACAGCTCGAGCTCCTTCTACCTGCTAGAACTCGTTCATTATAACAACAGCCCACCGCATTACCACACTCCTCTCCCTGGCCACACAAACTTCCTACCCCCTTTTTTTTTAAAGGGTATTGCCTGCCCGCACATCTAGCTTTAAAAACAATAGAAGTCTGGTGTGTTGTATCATCAGCCTCCAGTGACATTTGATAGACTGTTGGATTAAAGCGGCTGCAAGTGTCTGGAGGGAGAAAATAGCAACTGCAGGAGTGGGAAGTCAGTGTACCCAGTCATGATGCGATGTTCTCTTCCCTGCCACAGTATCTAGTCCGCCTGACTTACATGCAGTAGAAATGCAGCGCTGCAGCTTTCATTAGTGCACGGAGCAAAGATTATGGCTCAATGCAGGGCTATGAATTATGCATGGGATATGCACTGTGGTGCGGCGGGGCACCCCCCCCCCACCCACCCACCCACCCAAAAGCCCCAATTCCCCCCCTTGTTCATCCTAACACGAGGAAACACACCCACAGAGTATTGCTAAAGCACGAACACACTGCGAACGCACATTCAAATTAGCAGAACGCGTCGGCTCACAAATACGGAGCGAATGAGCGAAAAAAGACACGTTTCAGCCGTGAAAAGCGCAATCAAGGCGACAGCTGATTGGCTCTTCCTGCCAATCAAACTGGGATCTTCACCCTTGCTTCACCTGCTTCACAATTTTGATCACTTAATCTTCATTCTTTGTAGACTTTTCTTAGGTAAAAGAATCCACAGATGCAGAACTGCGTAGATTTGTGGGTTAGCAGACTGCACAGCCCAACTTTTTATTTACTTTTAATTACAGAGGCTTTGTGGTTTGATCACCTAAGTTTACTTAACGCGTTTCATGCATAAACAAGAAAAAAAAAAATTCTTGAAATGGAGATGTTTCCATGTTCAGGTTACAACATGAGTTGCATTTTAGTTTAGCCTGTTTCCTGTTTTATTTTGTAAATTTTCTTATATGTGTAATGCTTCACTCCCCTTCCTGTCTTTTTTTGCTGTCTCACTTTTTTTGATTGTTAATTAGCTTCACCTGGCCCTAATTATTCTGTGTATTTAGTCTGCTTGTGTTCCACTTTGTCTGTGTCTGTTCCTCAGTCCTGTGTTTGCTCCTGTGTTTGTTGGTCGTGTCATTCTTCAGGTTTCCTGTGTGTTCCCTGTGCCTTAATCTGTTTGTTCCTGAAGTTTTTGTTTCTTTTTAGTTCTTTGGATTTGTGTGAGTCTGCGTCTCCTGTTTTACTACCTGATAGTTATTTGTCTGGATTTTGGCTTTGTTATTAAAGCTCACTTTTCGTTTTTTCAACCTGCTTGCTTGGAGTCCTGCATTTATCTCTTGTTGCTAAATCATAACAACCCTGTTTACGCTGTTTTAAAATTGAAGTAAAATTGTTTGTAACATGCTTTTAAACTCATGTGGGATTATCTAGAGAAAAGGAGAAAAAATCATGGATGATAAACATTTCCTCTCCATTTTATTTTTTGTTTTTTGCACCTTTTTCCTTTTTGTTCTATTATAACTAAACTTTGGAGCCATTAAAATTGTTTTGGCTTGAGATTGTGATTTCAAAGGTTGTCCAACTGCTGTTGAATACAGTGCTGAGAGCAAATGGCAGGATATTTGCTTTGGCTGGAGGTCTGTCTGTTTAATGACATTTAGATCCCCACAGCAGATGGTGGACATGACACAACCGGCAATATTAGTGCAAGCCAATTCAAAGACAAAGGCAGAGCCATAACTGCAATGAAGTTACGCACGACAAATAATACAGAAGAAGAAAGGACTTTAAATGACAATAAATGACGATGACAAGTGATGCAAGAGATGAGGAAGGATGATGATGATGTGGAGGAGGTTTATGTCTCCTATTAATGAATGTGTTCCAGGTGTTTATTTAAATTAAGAGAACTCTTTTCATTAAACATGCCATATATAATAATCCACCGCTAAAGCGACTAAACGGAATGAAACCATAATCCTAAAAAGATGCTTAAATACCTGTATGAACCTGTGGGGTTAGTAGGTGGAGAGGATTATCAGCAGTCACATTTAGCATGTATAGAAACAGCAGTGACTCAGGTATGTCTGGCTAAAACTAAACCCTAACCGCTGACTGATTTATTTAAAAGCAATAGCAGACTGCATCTGAACACCACGCTTCAAGTTAATGGGAATAATTTGTTGTCTGTACAGATACATTTTGTACATTCAAGTCTAAAAGGGGGCTGTAAGTTATTTTAAGGTTCACATGGATAGTGGTAGCTTGTAGTGAAGAACATGATGAACCCAACTTTTAGATTTCTCTCTGATCCGAGAAACATTTTATGCCCTTTCGGCTGATTGTGTTGGTTTTGTAGCTTGTAAGTTTACAATTTAGGCTCAGTCTCAACACCCTCATTAGCACCGTTTCGGCTAAATGTGCTTCAAATCAGCTGTCCACTGCCTGGACCGAATAACAAACCTAGTAAGTAACTAGCTGGTGAACTTATTAGAGCTAGTTGTTGCCATCAAGAGTTGGCTGAGACCAAAAACGGCTAGAACAGGGGAATATATTTTCAGCAAATTGGCCAAAAATGAATTCCATCCAAATGAATGCAATGTTGCTCTTCATCTGCTGGATGTGCTGTAAGCCAACAGGTGGCAACAGTTTAATCAAGTCAACTAAAAGGTGATTTGTGAACGCTGTGTTAGTTTGTTTCTGTTGCCCATAAGTGATGATAATCACTTATTACGGGTTCCTTATTAAGAAAACCTTATGGATATCAAAGTATATTATAAAACATGAGGGCCTACAAGAAGAATTGACCTTATATTTCATCTCATATTTGCAGCTTTGTGTTTTAGAGCTAATTGTAAACAAAAATCTGACTTTGTGCTTATTTTTGTGTCGTACGAGGCTGAAAATGAAGCTAACAAAGAAGTGCCAAAAGCTGCAGTCCTCTGAATGGCCACTTGAGGCTGTCTCAAGTGAAGTCACTTTCAATAGAGCCCTAAATTAAAATGTCCAACTTAACAACAATAATAAACATGCTAACAGCCTAATCCAATGGTTTTGGTCTCTGAAGCTAATTTCCCTGTTCATGGCTGCTTTACAAGGGCCTCATTTTTATGCTACTTGCTGCTGTCAAATAGTAATGGCTGCTATGAATGACAGGGGCTGCTCGCTGTCTCCTGTGCATCACACAGTTATTGGTAGCAATGCCTATTCCCCCAAACACCACCCTCTTTAAGTTTAGTCACTTCTGGCAGAAAAACAAGATGGCAAAATCCAAAATTCCATATTCTAGGCTGTACAGTGGTGTCCACTAGTTAATTCACTGTCTATGGGTCAATGCCACAAATCTGGAGTGAGCATGTCTTTTGAATTTGGTCAAAGTAGCAGTTATGTGTGTTTAAAGGTGAATTTTTGAAGATCTGTTGATTAAAGCATTCATTCGCTTCATCATCTTAAACCCCAGCTCCGTTACACGGCTGTAAAACTGCTCTACAAAAGCCGTATGGATGTGTATATCACTTCTAATTCAGAGAAAATAGAGGTTTTGAAGGAAGCTGTCATTTTCGAAACATACCCTCTATTACCTCGTTCTTCCTGTGCAAACATTGTTTATGTAAGCAGGCATGGTTTTGAATGATAAGTGCTTCCTTTAATCAGTCACTCTGCAAACCATCAGCAGGTTGTTTACCCTGCCTTTTAAGCCCTTGATACTAAATCAAAAGCTGGTTGTATTTTTCTGTGACTCCTGCACAGTGCTCGCTCGTTGTTCATCAGTCTTGTCTTTGCTAACTAACAACCCTCAGCATGCACACATCCTCTGTTGCAATAACACATATGTAAAAACACACCCCCACATGGTCCTCACATGAGTCGGCTTTGATAACCCAAAGGCTTCAGGCTGCTCACAATATTGCTGCCACCATGGTTTTCCCATCACATATCAACCAGATCTTCAGTAAGCCTCCCTCAGATTTATTACTCAGTCTGTTTACAGTGCGGTTTTCTCATTTTCAGCAAATTTCACTGTGTTTTATGCCTGCAGTTATGAAGTGGTGATAAAAAAATAAAATGAAGGGAAGAGTGAAGAAACAATAACATAACGGTAATGCAATTTTTTACCCCTATTTCTTCTGTTGCGTCCCATTGACCCCTAGGCTTTTGGCAGGCTGGCCAGTGTTGATTTTAGCCCACAATCAATTCATTTTAATCACAATGGGCAGCACGGGGATCGGGTGGGAGCGGCGTGCTAATTGATTGGCAGGTATTTGCATATACAGTATGCAACAAAATGTCACGACCGGCCTTGGTGGTGACCTGTGTGGGCTGTTGGCAAAACAAACTGATGAGGGTAATTTATCATGCAGCTTGTGCTTTGCTGAGCAGGGGCTGCCGCACCCACTATTGTTAACGTCGCCAGTCACCTGTCACACCAGGGTGGGCACGAGGAGAGGAGAGACAGGAGGAGTATAGAGGAGAGGAGAGGAGAGGGAGGAGCTGACGATGGAAACGTAATGACGGAGAGGGAAGAGATGATGTGCTGAGGGGAAGCAGATGGAGATAATACTATCTGTTGTGTTACAGGTGTGTAGCTCTTTGATTGGAAGGACGTATGGATTGATAGATACATGGCTGCAGGATTTTGGTCCAAATGAGAATAATACATTTTCAGGTTTGATCAAGATTGCCGTTGATGAATTTAAGAGACATTCAATGCAAACATGTTCAATCAATATTGTCAATCAATTTAGTCTCTTGTCTGCACCTTTGAAAAAATTTTAAATGCAGAAAATTTTAAAAAGATATAAAACAAATGAAAAAAATACACAGCTAACATATGGCCTTAAGCACTGAGACCTATTCAAGTTAGGAAGGGAGACTGCTTTAACAATGAAGGATCCAGTTACCATTTTTTCTTTCTCCTAAGTCCAGCTAGCTTAACATTAGCACCGTTAACTGCAAACAGCAGCACTTTATTGTCCTCACATGGTTGTTACATCCTTTTTGCACTGTTATTCTGCACAAACAAAACTAACTGCTGCCTTAACAGTAGAAAGCATAATCAAGCTGTTGCTAAAGTGGACTGCACTTTGGTAGTTACAGCATTCACTTATTTACACACACATTCATGCACCGGTGGCACCTGTTCCATCAGGAGCAAAAAATATTCACACTAATGAAACAGCCACTACTTTCTCACCCATAGCTGCCTATAAGAACACACAACAGACAATTTTGGAGTTACTGGGAGTCAAGTTTCTCCTCTTTGGTGGCAGCTACTCACCCTTACCTCCAAACCCTGCATTAAGCTAACAGGTTTCAGACCAGTGTGTCCACTGAATCCACAAGGACCAAACTGAAATCAACCCTCTGTTGGACCTCAAATGAGAGGGCACACAGGTCATTCTCAAAACTGATGACATAATGCAGCATTAATAGAAATATAGCATAATATAGGAGAAATAGCATATGGGATTATTACCTATAGTCTAATTATTCACTTTTAATGTGTAATCCCTCAATACTTGCCACTGAAAAAATGTGTCTTAGAGCCAAGTTTAACATGTGGAAAGTAAAGCATTATTGAACAACACTGGTTAGAACTGTGGGTGGATACTTTTATTTGTTCTTCTTTGCCATTGTTGGATTTCCACAACTGTGAGTAAATTGTGATCAAAGAAAGAGCTTGTTAGGAACAACAAAATGAGTCAGTGTCACTTGTTGCCTCACACAACAACATCTTTGATTGTCCCTGCTCTTCTTGCCCACAATTTACAACCCAGATCAGCACACACACTTGCCATTTTTTAAATAGAGCTTACAAAGAAATTGGGCATGCTTGGTTTGATCTAACAGATCTTTTTTCATAACTCAAACACGGCAGAGTTGTTGATGCATAAACAATGAGATTGCTTGTGTTTCTGAATCAAAATCCAATCTTAATGCAATTAGTTGTGCAGCTCCATTCTGCACAAAAAATTATACCCACATATCAAAGTTATGTTCTGGCACTGTTGCTCAATAAAACAACACAACACAAGAGCTTGAATCCCTTCAGCAACATCACATCCAGCAATACCTAAATATTGGCTGTGCAACTGAAAATAAAAGCAAATGGGATGAGAAAATTCTATACCTTAGAATTAAAAAAAAAACAATCTTATAGGAATATGTGACATCTATAAAAGCCTCAAATGATCTGCTGTGAAATCATCAAGCTTGTGAAGCAGGCTGGCTGCACCATCACTCTCACTGTTATTACAACTGTAGAGAGTCTGCAGAAATCCTCCTGTGTACGGGCTGTACTTAAACAGGTAAACATTTGGTCATCATCACCATAATTATGCCCAAGTACAAGTCCCAATGCACAGACTAAGCTGAAATATAGTTAGGGGGCTAAAGGGAGCCCATGCAAGTCATTAATAGTGTTGCCAGACTTACTGCGATAGCATTGGATCCAATTCCTAAGAGAGGTTTTATTTTTTGACCAATTAGCTGCCTGAACAACCTATTGGCCATGAAGTGATCTCTGCAGGGACTTTATCAGACCATGCTCTATTAAATCAGCTCTCTGGCTGAGCAGTTATGTACCATCACAGTGCTTAGAATGGCTGGCTCTGATTGATGTCACTGCCAAATGCCAAGTAATAACGGCTGTTATTGTACGTCTCGATGCTGCTGTTTCCTTATGGATGCACCCATTGCTTCTGTGTGTGTGTATGTGTGTGTGTGTGTGTGTGCTGAGTATTCATGTGCACTTTCGGATGCAGACATAATGGGTGATTTTTTTTTTTTCATGCGTGTGTGTGATAGACCATTTTCAGCTATATGGATGGTTGGAAAGATTATCATAATGCTCAAGGGTGGAAGCTGTTCTGAATCTGAAATTCAGTGTTAGAGTATTCACAGTATGTCTCCAGGTGGGTCAAAAGGCCTGGCAATAGGTGCTGTATAATTTAAGCATGTGGGAAGTAATCATAATGACTTTGTAAACTCTGCATGAATGCTTCGACTGACACGTCTGAGTACCTCCAGGTTTAGGGAATTATTTTATGAAGCGTGCTAATTGTTGCGAACGTATGAATGCCGTGAATTGAGCTTTTATACACTGATTTAATTTTCATTTAGCTCATCTAATTCATCTAACTGTTTTAGTTGTGGGTCAGTTGCATCATTAGAAGCTGTTCTGACTGAAAACAGCACTGCATTAACAAACATACTAGCAGCTACGTCTTTGTGGTTGGTGTTGCTGGACCAGGAGGGTCAGTTTGAGTGAAAATTTCAAGAACTTCAGTTTGATGTAATGTAATACAATGAGGGTGGATTTCAAGATGGGTTTTTTAGTAGTTTTATTTGTTAAGGTGTGATACACTATGATCAAAATCAGAACTTTTGCCATGTTACTATCTTTAACTTTATCTTATGCATGTGAGTAACATCTGCCTTTTTGGCCCTATTTGGAATGACCACATGAAAAAGCCTTTAACAGAAAACTGTGAGGACAAAATGCATGAATAATTGGAATGATGCATAGAAAAAAAAGACATGTTTTAACATTTTAAATTTAGATATTATTCTTTGCCGCTTTAAAATAGGTCTGAACAGGTTTCTCTTTGAATCTCAGTCAATCTCTGTTTAGAAGAAGTCAATGCTAATCGAACCTAACATGCTAATTGTTTAGATTATTTTGCAGTTGCATGCTATTTTAAGCTAGTAAGTGTCAGTGAAGTTCATCTCATTCATGTATAACTCTATCACATATCACAGTGCTGCCTCATTATGTGCAATATTATTATTATTATGGGCTGAAACTGCATTATGATTCGTGAGTAAATCTTATTTCCTACGTTTTGTTTCAGGCTGCGCAGCTCTTAGTGTGAACTTCGTGCAATATTAAGTACTTTAAACTGTCACCATGAGCTGATTACCACACACATTTCTACTGCTGCGCCGATACTAAAGCTAACTTGCTGTTATTCCACCATTTTCAACTTGCAGCTGCTGCTCACAATCAACCATATAAAGTCGCAGGAGCTGATTTGATCTGAATTCCTTGAACTATTCACCTCTTTTCCTTCAGATATGATAGATAAATTAATGAAGAGAACAAGTCTGATTTTTCTGGTTGTGATGATATTAGTTAGACTGCCTCTATTAAAATGTAAAAAAGAAAAACCAGAGTGCAATCAGACTTCTTTCCTAAGAAAAGTTTAACTAAGTGAGCCCAAGGGGTAATATTCTCTATTGTATACATAGTTGTATCTTTACAGTGTGTTTAACAAGGTGAAATGAAAAAGAAAAAGTTTAAACATTACACGTGATCTATATCATAACACGTTGCACGTCATGTTTAGGAATATGGAAGTTTTTTCGCTGACTCAGTGCAAGCTCATCCCACTTCAAAAAGCTCTCCTGCTTCAAAAGCTCTTCTCATATTTTATGTACATGTAACTGTGCTGTATAGTTTGGCCATCGGGTTCCTGTGTTTGTGGTTTTCTCAGTGTGTCTGAATCACCTCAGCTCTTTGGTCATAATCCCGAGCCAAGACCAGAGCCAGCCCTTCTGGCTGCACAGACAAGCCAGCCTTGATCCTTCCATATGAAACATGATGAGACATAGCTGGCAGCAAAGAGGACACGTAGGGTAAACGTGTTAACTGTGAAAACAACAATCATACTGATGAGTTACGAGTACACATTCACGATGAAAAACACCTCAAATAGAGTCTTCTTGGTTGCGCTTTCGTTACCTCCGCCCTCTCTGTGCTTTGTACCATGTATGAGGTTGGACTTGGCTCTCATGAGGGCAGGCACTTCTGAACTGCTATCATTGTTGTGTTGGCAGTGTGAAGGCACACTGATCCCTCTGAGCAGGATGATAAAAATCTGTCACAGTCGCCTGCATGGAGGAGCCCATTGTTTTGGGGATTAAGGAGGATTAAGGGCGGATGCTGGCGACTGAGGGGTTTGAGCAGTGTGACCCTTTCACTAATCATTATGAGACAGATACAGAGCACTCAAACTCCTAAAGCCCAAGATCGCATTGGATTATCAATTATTCATGCCTGACAGGAGCAGGGTGAGAATGAAAGAGAGGTGGCGAGTATGGGAATGTGGCGACAGTTGCAAAGGTCCCTGAGCAGCGTGCATCGAGTGTCCAGAAACTATTTTGCAGGGAAATTTATGAATGACTAATAAATGGAGCTCTTAGTTTTCTCATGTTAGTGACTAGTGTGTGGCATCATTTCATAGTTTTTTATACAAACAACATGCTTGAATAATATAACAAAAAAAAATCCTCAGTGCAGCAAGCCTTCTAAAGCGTCGGCATGCTTTCATGTTCAGCTGTGTTTGTGCCGGGGTCCGGTCAGTTAGTCCCATTGGGTGAGGAAGAGGAGAAATAAGCAGTGTTAAGGGGGTAACGTACTGGAGTTCTGTAAAAAAAAAAATGTTACTGTAAGTTAAAGAAGCCCTGACAGGCAAAATGAAATAAAATTGGTGATTTATTTACTTAATTTAATCTGAATAGTTTTCTCTCCTGTATTTATGACCTAAGAGCAGGTGTTAAAAAAAGATATTCATCTCTTAAAACAGGTTTAAAAAATAGCTTGATTAAAACAGAAAAGGTTCCACGTTTTTTTTTGTTTTGTTGTTTTATTTTTACTTGTTAACATATAAGATAAGAGAAATAAAATTTAGCAAGAAATTAAAATGATTTTCTCGGCATACATTTATTTAAATTGTCTTTCAGGGCTTCTTCAGTTACAGTTATTGAGAAAAAAAAAACAGCATTACCGGCTAAGAAACACGAGCCGTGACTGCTGGTTAAATTGGCTCACTAACAGTTAGCTAACAACGTCTCAGCAGAGCTAATTTCAGATGTTAGCAGGCTTTGAGCCTCAGCACAGTGTTTTACAGCAGCAGGCAGCAGCGTCTCAACAGAATGGGAGACACACAGCTAATCAAAAAAAGCTGCATCCGCCTGTTTCACACTCAGACTCGGTCGGTAACGATATGTACAATAGATCCTCTTAACACTGTTACTGCACTGTGACTCTCTTGACATTTCTGCTCTGTCTCGTAGAGCAGAGGGTTGTTTACTTATATTAATACTGAACCTACAGAACAATTATCAGGTCCTTTTTGGTGATGCACAGTGATGGAGAAAAGTTATTGCTGTAATTGTTTCATTTAAAGTTGATTATCTTATTGTTTATGACTGTAAACATGCACACATACACATTCATATATGTTAATATGGAAGTGCAACAGGACTATATCTTCCTCAGAGATTTGACATTGCATTAGTTTGGCTACACTAAATAATCTTATCAAAGGCAACACGTCATTTAAGTCAAACACATTAAAAGCAAAGCAACTTAATGTAGCTGTTGAAAGACTTTTGATTTATTTTAATTTTCATATATATGAGAGATATTATCTACATAATAATAGCAAACATCTTAGTGTGGGGTAAAAAGACATGACTTGAATTTAAAGGGACATCACCTGAATTTATGGTGCCTTAAATATCACACCTTGTTATCAGCAGGGTCATTTTTCTGCTCATTTGCATTCCATTTTCATCATGTGTCACTGCGAGTGACATGGCTGTTAAAAAGGTAAAGGGTGAGTAATGTGACTGACTAAGGAGATAATGATAAAGCACAACACACACGTTATTCTCCACCAGCCCTTTTTGTGCATAGTGTGCATTAACGCCTGCTGCATGTACATTATAGATAATAACTACTTGGATGTAAAAGAATGGAGCCTGCTGTGCTTCCAAATACTTCAAACTCTACAGATGCATCTTAACCTCAAGTTCAAGAGCATTAAGTCTTTCAGGAGGTAACAGGGTGCCACGGCCATAATAAACATTTATGCAATGAATTGTGGGTAAGGTCATGTCCGCCTCTTTTCTCTCTCTGCCCCCCCCTGTTGTTCTTCCTGAGAGAATTTCTCTCCTGCTTTGTGTGAAGCTGTTAGTGTGCTAATCGCTCCAGCCCCGCTTCATTATCAAGGTGCAGTGTCTCAGGAGGATTCTCGCCTGGTCTTTTGGGGACAGTTTGAAAAGGTTGATGAGGGCCGCGGAGTGGAAAAACATAGATGACTCGTGACCACCATAACACATAGATGACAACTTGCGAAAATCACTCATGTCAAAGACCTGCAGATTAATGATCATTTAAATAAGAATAATATGTTTGCTTGGTCTCACAGGTGAAATGTAGTGAAGCAGCAGTTTGCTTTGTGCTTTATGGATTGAAATATTAGACTGGGATTTGCCTCTCATCTCCTTGATTAAAAGCATGTTAGGAATGTTTATCTTTTTTTAACAGGATGATTAAAAATGAGCTAAAGCATTGTTTTAACTCGAATAAACTGCAACCTTATCTTTTAACTCACTCACTTAAACCATATTGCTGTCAGGGTAGATTAATTCAAAAAGCGAGGGAGAGGCTGCTTCACTTGGACTCTTATTCAAACGCTCGAGATAAAAAGGCCCAACTAATGTGCCCGCTTTCCCCTCCTCTGATTGCATACATGAAAATACCATAAATGACATTTAAAGAGCATGCAGGCCCAGCTCAACTCTGCTTTATCACTTCACCCAAATGGAATTACAGGCAGATAACCATTAAAGCAGAAAGCAATCAGAAGTCAAAGTGATTGAAAAGTGCACTTCAGGAGAGGCATGAAAATTGTTTTACATACAGGCCAGTGTTTTGCTACAGTGCTGCCAGTCTCCAGCAGAGAGGCATATGATGATGATGATGGTGATGATGATGACGATGATAATAATGATACTGGATCTCAGTACTCTGTTATTTTGTCAAATGAACACTCTAAACTCTAAAGACGTCCTCTTATCAAATTAAGCTGGAAAAAAAAAACCTTATATCGCACTGGATGAGCAGTTCACCACCACGCCTCCATAGGGGAGAGAGCACCAACCGTCATGACAACTGAGTGAATTAAAGCCTGATATGAAATTTCCTATAAGACGGAGGAACGTATGTGGAATTAAAAAGATTACAGAAGGCAAAGAGGAATACTGGCTGCCTGTCAGTCTCAGGCGAAGACAGAAAACAGCCATTAAAGTCGGGCTGATGGGCTGTTCTGTTCCATAAGCCATTACAAAGACGGAATGCAAAAGACTCCTATGATGCCGCGGAAATGACGGGATGATGCGAAGACGTGCTTTTGAAGTAATTATGCTTTGACAATGCTGAAATAGAGTTGTCAAGCTCCTGACCCCATTATGGTTTGAAATTTCTTAACAAACTTTCATCCCGTGGAAACACTAAAGGATGACAGTGATTCAAAACGCTCTGTCCTTGCTCAGGGGGACTGTTGACAGTGGTTGAAGCTTGAATTTACAGACTCCCATTGAAGTAAAAAAGCTCATAGTTTAGCTCCAGGTCTGCTTTTCATTGAGCTACTCCTCCATTTTTACTTTCATGTTGCTCTCCTGTGTAAACTAACAGTGGGTCATAAAATGTGCATTAGTCTGTGTGTGTGTGTGTGTGTGTGCGTGTGTGTGTCAGTGTATTAGATCCTCAGTGAGTCTGCACCTGCACATTTCTAAATATCTAATCTTCCCACCATGTGCAGTTCCATTATTAAGGGACTGAAACAAGATGTATGTAACGGTGTCACAGTTATCTCAAAGAAACAATCAAATCAATGACAGGTTTTTGCAGTGAGACATTCAAACCTGCACTGTGCATGAAGGGTGTTCACCTAATGAGATCCAATTAGAACAATGCCTAATCAGGTCACCAGTAAAAAACGATTGTGTGTTATCAGATGACTGTACGGATGATAGCAGATTTGATTAAGGGTGTCAGTGCAGCTGTGGCAGGTATTTATGTTAGCGTTCCTTAGCAGGAAGCTTCTTTGACACTCAGACAATTAAATCTTTATTTATATGTTGTAGACAACACTGAAAAAAAACGTGATAGGCAGCGATAATGCAGGGATTGTGCTCATTTAAAAAAAAAAAACACATAAGACTTAATTTTCCCTGAGAAACTGAGACTGATATATAAACATGTTGCATCACTATAACACAGCTTGTTTGAAGAAATATGTGAAATACATGAAAGCTAATGTGTAAATGTTGGCTGAAACTGGGCCTGTCATTCATTTTTAGATGAAAAATACAAGCAGATGTTGCAGAGAAGCTCTTTTTTTTAACTGCATCTGTTTAATCTGTATTAATACAGTCGACTGTATGTTCTCAAACACATTTTGGACACTGTTTGCTTTCAATATAAACTATTTATGTAGTCTGTTTTGTTTTTGTAACCTCCTTATCTTTTAGTTAAAAGTATAAATATCACACTAGGCCGCCAAAAGTGTTTATTTTTTTATTATAACTGTGGGAAAGATGTGGCTGTACAAAAAAATTAAAGATTTATTAAGTTAGAAAAGTAATATAAACAATATTTACATTAGCTTTTGTAATACCATTAGTAATATTGATAATTATAAATTTTGGGGCACAATTCATTCTGGCTAAAGTGGATGGAGCATCTGCAACCTCTTCAGCTGATATCTCTAGCAGAGGGTATATCCTGCAGATCGGATGTCCTCCAGCTGTAAGTCCCTGTGGCTACGTGGCAGAGGGCGGCTTGATGGCAGGACGACATGGCAACTGTTCTCGGTTCTGCTGGTCAGTTTAATTTCATATAGACAGAAAAAGGCTTTAGTTATTTTGTCTAATCAAACTCTCTTTATAAAATATATGAGGTTTTTAAAATATTTTGGATCATTTTTTTTAGATGTTGTTAAGGGAAATTGAATCAAACTTCTGTTGGTGTTGCTTGTTGTTGCAAATGTAAGTATGAGCTGTAATTAACTCAGAAACATTTTCAGAATAAATTGATGTTGATAGGAGTGTGTGTGTGTGTGTTGCAGTTAGAGAGTTCACCTGCATAACACTCCGCCCCGTCTGGGCTTTGGCTTATCACAGTCAGCCATTTCTACATCTTGAGGCTTAGGGTCTTTGTAGTGGAAGCTGCATTTGTACCTTATTGATTTTCCAAAAAGATCAAATGTTTAAATCTCTTGAATTCTGACACTTAATCATAAATATTTAGCAAAGAAAAGTTATGACCACTTACCACATTCGGTCCTCTGAGGAGACATTGTCCCATTGTTTTGGTGGAAGACCCACCAGGGCTCTAGTGAGAGACCCACTGCTGTTCTCTGGGACGGAGGACAGAGATGATACTGTGTTTTTTGGGGATTCCTGATTTTGGGCATTAATGGACAGTTTGGCCATAGCAGCCACAAAATCTTCAAGAGGATCCCATTTAACATCTTGCCAATCCTAAACAAAGAGGATTCAGAAATAAACAGATGTGGAAGTAGAAATTTTAAATAAAATTAAAAAAAATATATCAGGAAAAAAAAACAAAAATAAAAATACACCGAAACTTAAGCTTATACTCCAGTAAAAAACCTCATTTATTAATTCAAATGCCCTTTTCCCAGCAGACAGTGACACATAGATTAGCTGGATTGATAACTGCAAATCCAGCTGTGAGTCTGCTAATCCGTGCACATGTGTCTCAACAAGCATAAGTCACATATGTCAATACATACTGAACAGACACACTTAAATGTTAGCTAATGTATCTTAAAAAAGCTAATGCTTATTGATATTTTGCTTTTGATTTCTTCACCTAAATTGTGTTTTTCTGTTCTCTCCAGTGACTATTGATCAAACAGGTGTTTATTTAATCACTTGAGGAAATAGTGATTTTTTTTTTATTTTTTTTATTTTTTTTGCAAATAAACTTTCAATCAACATTTTAGGGGTAAATGCTTCCAACAAGGTGATCCGTCAGGAAACACATTGTTCAAACAAATAAGCATGCCATGATATAACATAAGTCATTCTGCTCAACTCCAGACATATTTGTCTAAACCTCTGATGACTTAGTTGAAGGAAGGTATTCATTTTCTTTTCAGGAGCTCTATTTGATGTGTGTGCACTCATATCAAAAGTTTGAAAAGTCTGACCTGTTGAAAACTGTTCATCTTGCGTGCAGGCATCCATGTGAAGTTGCAAAAGATTCCAGAACTATACTGTAAAAATTTAAATGTAAACAAAACCAAATTAAAGGAAAACAGTGATACATTCAAACAAGGCCGATTAAAAAGACTTTTTAACCCCTTTTAAATAATTAGACCAATGTAATTACGATAAATTGCCTTTTCAGTAACAAAATTGCTAATCATCTCTATGAAGCCACAGCCACCGTCACTGCCAAAAGTCCATGTGACTTCCTTTTACAAATGAAAAGTTTAATTCATAAACAGAGAATGTAAGTTTATGTATAATGCTTATATACCACAAACTGCATGTAATTAAAAGAAATGCAAAAGAATCACGTGGGAACTTCATCTTAAGACCAAACTGACACAATGTCAACTGATAGAGAAGAAGTAACTGCCGAGAAAAAGACAAAGTCCCTTAAAAATCCGTACCTCTTAAGTTTATTGATTTTTAACCCTTAAACTGTACAGATTTAATGCAACTATAAGAACATCAGTGTGATCTTGATTTGCCACGAATGGGACCAGCTAATTCGGGGTATCTCTCAGCACATGAGCACATGCTGATGTAAGATAGCACCACAAGGTAACACATTTCAGTTTTTGGCAAGAAAGGTAAATTAAGATCCTTTAGAAAACGAGCCAAAGCTGCACCACAGACCGTTTCAACAGTCTGATGGCATGTTTGTTACTGTCACATCAGCTCTTTGGTCTCAGCCTGTACGCTTTATTCTTACACACAGCATTTCCAGTGAGTAAAGTGCGGAGCAGCATGAATAAAAAGGCTCACAGAAAAAGCAGCCAGCTTCAATGAGGATACAATCAACACTAAGTGCGCATCAGTAAGTGACGCCAGCGGAGTTTCTTTAGAGTGAATTAAATGTCCACTGCCTCTTTTTCAGCTCTATTTGGCATCAGAAGTAATTAAAACACACAGTAACTTCACAAGCTTTAGCAGGAAGCGTTGTACTGTAAATGAGATGGATGAAATTTTTAAAAATAGATGAAAAAGGTCCTAAAGGCAAAGTTTACACTTAAAAATTTAAAACTTAGTAGAATATTAACTCATTTTAGCAATAAATAACAAGTTTATTTGCATGTATGTGATTTGTGGATGAATAAATCTGGTTTTAATTGATCTGCATTTGTTAAAAAAAACATCATAAAGTAGCTACTTTACTCAACAATGTGTTGTTTTACCTTCACTGTAGTAATTTTTTGTGGAAGTTATTGTACTTTTACCTAAGTTCACATTTTCTGTGTGCAGGCTTTAAAATCCTGCAAACTTTTTAAATGAGAAGATTCATCAGGCTGCTCTAATGTTTGCAGTTTCCTTTGTTTTTATCTCATTTTTCTATCGTTTTTTTTTTTCCAATATTCCTCTGCATTGTTGGTATTTTTGTTAAAATGTCAGTGCAGCAATAAGTTCTCGCCCACTTTCTGCCATTAGTAAATGTTTTGTTTACGGCTGGATACAGTGTCTCACAGTGTCAATACAGTTAAAAGACCAAATGAAGAAGCCACGCTCTTCCTGAAATTCAATATTGTGTATATTGAAAAGCTGTAGGAGGCTTTATCAGGTCTACAGTGGTGATAAATCCTGTGCTTGTGCAACTGACAAATCTTGTCCTGCGCTTTTAAAAAAAAAATAATCCAAATTTGATTATGAAAGTGGCTCTGAGGATTGTGGCGGTTGTAAAGTAATCAGTCAAACAACACAGTTTTTGGAGAAGTTTTGGGACGAATCTATTTTTCACAGAAAAAGATCGAAAACCGTGACATTATTTACGACAGAGACACCCACCAGGATGAGCCATGCTACATGTTTTAAATAACCGGACAACTGAATGGCTCTAATACCCAAATAAAAAGAAGAATGCTATCTTGAGTTATGTTGAAGGATGGGGCTCATGCACCTCCACTATTATGCCCGGGCTCCGTGTCATCAATCCTGCCCATAGCACTAAATCCTGGCCGGGATCTATGAACCCCTATTGGTATTGGATTTCAAGACAGCTATGAAACCCTCAGTCAAAGCTTTAAAACATCATCTTTGTCTTAATCCACTGATCGATAGGTCTGACAGGTTGAAATAACACAATAAAGTAGATTTAGTGGTCCAGCAATGTGGGGACATTTCATACTTCAGATTAAAGGCTGGTGCATTGTGCTCTGAAAGAAGAGGTAATACACTGTCTCTGCCAACATCGTCGGTGAGTCCCTTTCACACAGCAGCCATCGTAAAATACAATGTTCTCCAACAAAGGAAAATATAAAATTTATTTATTAAGCCACTATGTTTCCTTCTATCAATCAGTCCGTATTATTCTGCCTACAAAAGGCTGCAAATACATCTTTATATCTTTAAGAAATTATCAGTCCAACCAAGCAAATATGTGACCGAGCAGATACAGGACATTAGGATTGCACAAAGCTTATTAAAAAAAATAACATTTCCGCATTCAGCCAGAGAAGCCGAGCATAATTATATTTACATAGAAGGTGTTCCATCACGTCTTGCTACATGGTACATTTACATTACAAATGTCTTTCGGAGGGTCATTTTTATAGAGACTGTGCTAATGAGTAAATCTGTACAAGATTTCTTTCATATAATTTGTAATTGCCTGCTTAAGCTGATTAATGTCAGCATGTTTTCATGTAATACGGGATTCATATGGAATTCATTTGTAATGGAATGTGTCAGCAGAAAAGGAAGTTTAGATGCTTGCTGTCCTTAATTTGAAATATTTTTTGGCGCAGGGTTCAGGTCAGAATATAAATGAGTCGCACCTGAGTGGATCAGAAAGAAAATTGGTCCAACCCAATAAGCTCATCCTGGGTGACACTCAAAAATAAAGCGTGGCTCCATTTAGAAGCAGCAGTTTGTTAAATGCATGTGATCATTGTTGGGAAAATGATGATGGTTGGACTTTCAGCATTTTGAGATTCAGTCTTACGTGACCATCATGTTAAAGAAAACTCAGACCAGTAAAACCAAGCATGTTAAAAAATATTTTAGCCCATTTTCCCAAAAAACTAAATAAATGGGGAAGAAAAAGCTTCTCTCTTTTTTTTGAGAAGACTCTTTGGTTCCATTTTGCTTTAAATGAAGGTCTAGTACCCACAAATGAAAAGGTTACATTTCTAAATACATAAAATGGAGGAAGAAAAAATAGAACCTGTAGACCAATGTTAGTCTTTGGTCAGAGAAACAGTAACAAATGCTTGAGGGTAACTTAGATAACCTGTGTAGGACTACTTTTGTTTGCAAAATATGATGATAACACAATAATAAAAATTCTAAAGCAATTTGTGACGATATTCAGAATAAAATACGCACAAATACCTACATATTTACAGGGTTGAAGGGCGACCCAAAGGATGTAAACAGGGAAATAAATGCTCAACAGCCTCGGCTGCCAATATAGTATCACCACTATAGGTCAACAATTACCAGATCAGACATCAATTATTATTTCCTAATTATGACATAAAGTACTTTCCAAAGACCTGTCAGTGTGAAAAGAATATAACAAAAACAAACAAACAACAAAAAAAATACTGTCTGCAAATCACCCCAAACCTTTTTCAGCTTTTCTTCACTGCTATTTTTCTGTCATTTAGATATTTATTTCTTCTGCAATATGCTCACATTGATCTCACTAACATTTCAGGGTCACCCAAAAATAAATCCACAGACCTTCAGTATCACTCTGAAAAGAGCATACATTTTGTACTGCACTACCTTATAGCTCACTCATTTTCAGTTGTGTTAATATCAATAACATGCTAATACATGTTGATTTCAACTTATAATATGTAACATTTCTGCATCAAAAGCTCTAAAAAAGACAATATATCTTTGTTATATATTTAAGTGAGTTGTGTATGTACATTATCCAAAGAGCTTTCATTGATATTTCAACTTACATAAATGAGTTATTTTATTGAAGATTGCATTGTTTGCCCTGTAGCTAGCTTTCAAGTTTAGCCCAGTCAGAGGGTGAGGAAGGAAGTCAGCAAAACGTGACTAAAGGCAAAATGAATTAAACTTTAATACATTAAATTGTCTCTGAACATTTTTGCCAAAATCAGTCAGATGATTGAATTATAAAGTGTCCACCAAAATATACCATTGTAATAATCCTCTTGGTGACAAGAGTAACCAAGTATCCTCCTCATTACCTGAAAGTGACTGACTCAAAGAGTTCACCTAAAGCTGCTTTATTTAATTTTAAACCATAACATTTATATTTAGTATTGTAAAGAGTCCCTTAGTAATAAATAAGAAGGTGTTACATGATGCAGCTTTATGTCTGTTTACCACATTGTTACTTAAACCTCCCTGAAGCACATGGGATTTGAGCAGCAACACTACAGGAAAGTCAAAGGGCTAAACTGCTACTCTGTCTTAATCCTAAACAATCCTACAAACAATATTCTTGAGTGTCACACAAGCCTCTCCTCTGTGACAGAGAGCCAAAGAGATTATCTGAAGAGGTATTCGTCTGCCATTAGCAACAACCTGTCCGTCAGCAACGTCTCGATCAATTCAGCGTGTGCGTTCCAGGCGACGTGACGTTGGCATGTAATCCTGCATAGATGTAAGTGCCCCTCAAGAAGACCGATTGAGACTGGAACCCACGACTTCTTTTTTTTTTTTTTTCCATATAAATCACACTGCATGACAAGATGCCACTGCCGATAAAGGCCCATTTAAATGTATAGAGGGGCGTCATGTTAAAATTTGTCGCCGGGAGGTCAGGAAAGTTACTCTATCAGGAGGGTTCCCCTGGGGGCAGTAAGAAGCTGAACCACTGCGCGCTCACCCCATGAAGCCTATTGTTAGTCTAATGAACAGACAGGATTTGATTAAAACATTTCAAACATCATTTGGCCCGCGATGCAGTGCCGAGAGGCTCCCCCACTGAGCACACTTAACACCCTGATGATCTGAGGCGGGAGGCCTCTTACTCCCGCTCAAAGGTGAGCCCACAAATCACTGTAATGCATTCAGCAGGGGTCTCTCTCTGTTTCCCCGCTCCCCTTCTCCTTGCCGCTTGCGACGTTTGTCGTTAAAAATTCATTAGACGCTGTTTGTATTGCCTCCTCAAGGATGTCACCCTTGACGGCCGACTGTGTAGGAAAAGGCTGCTTCTGTGGGCCGAAGGGGATTGATGGAGCTCCTAGAGTGTGCTGAGGTACTCTCCATGGCTTTGATGTATGCATCAGATCACAGTGTTGCAGACATGCTTGGAGTTTGAATAAGGGGACGGAAGTGGCTTAGTTTATGACCATAGACTGCGATCTGTGTGGGTTTAAGGCTGAAAGTTGGAAGTCTATAGTTCCGAGTCAATATCCTCGACTTTCAGTCTAAATACATCCAAGTGCATCTGCTTGGGAAAACATGTCCACTTGCATCAAACTGATGTTTAAATGGCAAGTCTCTAAACTTCACAAGCATACTAGCGAGCCATAGCCACATCCTTGCAAAAACTTTTGTCAAACACAAAAATGTACAAAAACGAAACCTAAATATCCCCAATAAAGGTGCAGCCACCTTGTTGTTCATGACATTACTTGGAGCCAGAGTCAGTGTTCGTCTTTGGATGGAGCCACAGTGTCAACCTAATGCAAAAGGACATTTGGCACAAGGGTTGCAGTTAGCTGTCAATCATGATGTTACACATACATATGATTTAGCATCCAAAAATTAACTGAACACTTGAACAAGTTAAAGTACTACCAGAAAAGTCAGAAACCAACTTTTGCTTGACATTTATTTGGCTAACCCATGCTCCATCTATGAACATGGCATGGAAAGATTTATGACTTGTACTGCAATCAGACACCAGGGGGCGATCACAATGTTATGGCTTCACTTTTGAGGAGCTGTCATACCGTTCATTTTTATTGTTGACGATGCTTCGCCTTATGCGCAGCCGTATAGCTTAGATGTCAGGTGTATTTATGTTGGTGAACATTTCCTCAAAGTAACAAGCTTTTTCCAAGGCTTTTAGCCACATTTTTCTGAGCAAAATTAGCACTCTTTATCTCTTTTTTTTTTGCATAAAGTTGAGATTGAATTGAACATAAAACTGAATTTGAAATTAAAAAATCAAACTGTGATAGGATTAAAAAGAAAGACCAGCTACAGCATTGACCTTTTAATTGTGTTAGGTGTCGTCAAGGGCTGTCCATGACTTTTACTCCCAATATTTTATATTGATGATATAAAATCAAAATAATTTAAGATTAGTGGGTTTGAATATTGGAGTTTTGTCTAAATTTAAGTCTTCCACACCTTGTAGTACATAAGTAAATTTCTAAATTGCTTCTGCAGAGCTTAATTTTCTCAGTATAGTATGGTATTTCTTAGTTGAATCTTATATTAATACATTTTACTTTGCATTTAGCAGAAAGTTTCTCTGCTGTCATGCTGTAACATAATGAAAAATTATTTTTGTCACTCATGATTTAGTGTTTCTGCACCATATTCAGTAAAGTGCATGAGGACTAGCTTCTAAAATTTGTGATTTGGGGAAATATTTGTCTCCATATATCATTCTGGTCCAGAGAAAATGCAGTAATAACTGTAAAGTATTAACACACAATACTTTAGTAATGGGTGCAGAGGAGAATATTAATAAGAATGATAATGGGAAACACTTTTAATGCTGCTTAGTAAAATAAGCTGTAATTGAAGTGTAATTTTAATATACAATATTCCTGTTTTGAGTAGCTGAATGCACCTGCTTTTCACTTTCCCTGCTCTCCTCACTTTCTTTCCTTTAATGCAATACCCCCCTGTAGATAATTTATTCAAGGCTCAGCATTTAGCAGGCTTAATCCTCCCTGATGCTTTTAGGTGCACATACTTTACAGTAATTGTATAAAATAGTAAAAGTGGGGTTTCAGGCACTCTGATAATCACCTACTCTTTGCCAAGAGCACACACAAAGGTAGTATGGAAAATTGAGGGGGAGGAAAAAAGGAGAGAAGCCAGAAACCTTGACACCGGAGAATCAGCTGTCTACTGGACCGGTGAGCCGGGTCAGGCTGATAGGAGCTTGGCCAGCACGGTCAGTGCACTCAGGCTCAGTCCTGTCCTGCAGCTCCGGTGCAGGTCCCCGGCCATAATGGAATCTGACAGGATGTAAATGAGTTTTTAAAAGAGCTGGTGAAAGCTGGTCATTTTTCTCATTTAGTGGTCCAGTGTGTTGGCCAGGTCCCCAGCTGTCACCCTGCATCCCTGCCTTTCCAGGGATACGAAGGGGCACTCAGTGTACAGTAGCAAACAGTGGTTACTAATGCCATAAAGGGTGGAAGATGCATTTCACACCCAGGATGTCTTTTTCTTCTGTCACTGAGTATTAGTGTTCTTGTTTTTTCCTCGTTATGAACTGGAGTATTCTTTTGACACCACTCAAATATGTTCTTAAAGAAGTATTGTATGTTAACCATGTTTATTACATGGACCTGAATTGTTATCATGTTATTTAGATAAACATCAATAAGTTCAACCATTTTTCCATTACTTTTAGCATATTGTTTAAACTAATATCCTTTTTTTTTTTTTTTTTCTATTTTGACTGCTTATCCATTAGAGCATTCATGAAATGCATTTTGATAGTCACTGACTGTTTTTTGGACCAATTGATTCACTGTTGGGGATATTTTTTTTTTTTCACCCAATAACAAACATCAACTTTTGTCAAGAAGACCTCAAATAAAACTTGTAGAGTGAGCATAAACATTACAAATGTAGGCAGGGCTGACATTGGTTAGGTGAAAAAGCAGAGTATCTGATTGGTTTTGAGAGGCTGTTTACAAATAAGTTATGATCTGATTAGACAAATCCTCTCAATGGGCTTGTCTGAGCTGAAGATACAGTTTGACTGCAGTTACAGCAGGACTGCTTCAGTGCAAGACTATGCTAAAAACACATGCTTTGTCAACAACACTGCTAAGTGTTGACTAAAGGTTTTGATAGTCAGTTACACTATAGATAGACAATTAGTCTAACTGATTCATTAGCTTACTATTTACAGTGTTTATCCATTTTTTTCAGCTGGTTATTGCAGCTGGTTATCCATGCTTTTAGCCAACCCTTTTAAGTGTTTTTATTCAGCTGCATATAAACTGTTTATCAGCCACTAGCCATTATAACTCTCAATAAAACTGACCAAAATATTCTTCTGTCACTTCCAGCTATTTTAACTGTTTTTGATTCCTTAAGCTGGCTATTCAAAACTTGATTTTTATGCACTTTTCAACCACAAATAGTGTTTGTGGAGCAGCTGACTTGATGGATAGCTACTCATAAATAAGGAAAATTGTGCCTCTATTTGTTTGTTATTTCTTCTTACTGACAAATGCATTTTTTAATATTTTTATTCATATCTGAATTTCTGTTATTAGTTGGGTTAGTTTGGCCTAATTAAGTTAAAACTAATTGGTGCAGCAGCAGCAACCCTGGCATCTATAAAAGACCCTCCACGGGTGCAAGTTACCCTGTTTGAGGATGACTTGCATAGGGGATTTTGTTGTGAGGCTTCAAAGATTTGTTCCTGTCCTATTTAGTGGAAAATAAACATTAGCTCTTAAGATGATTACAGGAGTCCTCATTATAATGAAGGTTTATGTTTGCAAATAACCTCAATATAACACGCTATTAGGATTATGTTTATGCCATTAATTGTGTAACAATGAAACTATCAAAAGCAAACAAAGAACTCCTGCACGGTCTTAACAGTTATACATGGTGCAGTCACCTCACCCAGATGCTCTCAGGGCTGCTCAGCAGCACCAGTGCAGCATTAATGAGCAGCGATAATGACTAAAGGCACTTAGTTAGAGTTAAATGGAGCTTGAACACCCAGCTGACAATGAACCATCTACCACAGAGAGGTTGATCAGGGGGAGTAAATGCAGAACTCAGGCTCAGAGCTTTGGAGCTCAACCTGAGACTTCACGTGTCAAACGCCACCCAGCAGCAAGGCGCTCAGTGGAGCAAAAGGTGAGGGCAGCTCTACTGCTGGATACATACACTAATTAGGGTTCTGATGCTGAGTGTGTCAGGCTTTGTTTTAAATGTTCTTGTTAGTAAACCACCTAATTAAAGCATATCAGATTCACGTCTGATAAAAGCTATTTAGGTGAATAAAATAATCATCAGTATTTGCAGCATTGAGACCTTTAATTTCAAGAATCCTTCCAACATTTTAGTAGCAAAGAATTAGCTATTTACATGACACTATTCCTCATTAACTTGTTAACATTCTGTGGACTGCATGTCTTATTTTTTTTTGCATTAATGATCTAAAGAGAACTTAACTGGATGTAAAACGTGCTAGTCAGGATTTGAAAACCTTTAAGCTTAATATCTTAAAATTCCCAGATTGTATGTAAAATAATTAGTTAAAACCTGCAGGAATAGATTTTTTTGCCACCTTTGGGCAAACACTGACTTCTTAACACCTTTTGAAGACAGTTTGGGTTTTTGAAGAGGGGTTGTATGAGCTACCATTGGGGCGGTCAGTTCATCATCCAATAAGATTTAGCAGTTAGCATGCCCTCAGTCTGGGGAAACAACAGAGGCACTTGTAAGACGCTAAGCAAAAAACTGCAGTGTATGCACACAATACACTCAATCACCTAACAAAAAGGGCCCATCCAAAATGCTATATTTAGAGTATGGCTAGCTGTACGTTCCAGTTCTAGCTGTACAAGGCCAATCTGTCCCTTTAAGTTAATATTTATCAAATTTTTAAATAACTTGCTGCTTCTTACACAACCAACAGATATGAAACTATGTTAGCTAGTTACTGGTTATAAAACCAAACAAAGCAATGACTTAAAAGAGGCTAAAATGTCCTATAAAGCTAAGCTGCAGAACTAGGTGTTAGTTAACTGCAGGATTGTCACTATGAGCGACCCTTTCGCATCCTTCATAGGTCCATTGTTACCAAAAAGGTATTGATCGTAGCAGCTTTAAAGTGTAGATTTTACAGATATGTAGCATTCATTCTCAACTGTAAAGTAAAAACCAAATTAAGACATGCTATTAAAACACCACGTGATAGCTCCATTAAGCCCCATTAAAGTAAAATAAATGATGGATAAACCCTGTCTTAAAACCGCGACTCTAGCTACCTCATTTGTTCTTGTAGCTGGTGTGTCACCTACAGAGGTAATGTTTTGTCTCTGGTTGCCCTAACCTTGACAGATTATTGGCCGTGCTGAGAGAAGGCGGGCCGTTTTATAGGCTGAAAATATTGGCAGGGGGAAGGCATCCTTGTGAGGTAAGCAGCTGTGCTGGCCATATTGTGTATCGATCCACCTTGTGCTGTGATGGCTGCACTTAATTAGATTTATATTGTAAACAAAGACTCACAGTATGAAATTTGAATTAGCAGGTAAATGTTATCCATCAAAGCAAATAATAATATTTTTTTGCAGGGTGGTGCAGTATTGGTATTTCGGGGATTTATCTCGGCAGTAAAAAGGAGGAGGAATCTTTAACCTTAAGGGTTTTACTGGAGGCTCAAGAGCTGCATGCAGCCTGCGCGCTCTCTCCCCTCGTCTCTGCAGGTGTTGCTGAGTGACACATATAGACAGAAACATATAGGAGTGCTCTCCCATCTTTCCCTAGAAATGAGGAAGAAGAATACTCATGAGGCTTTGAAGATTAAAAAAAAAAAGTGGAGAAAAACCCACCTGAGGCACCAGTCAGCTCACTCCCTAATAGTTGCCCCAATCTGACTCCGCAATTGTGTCGTCATACTCTGCAGGGATCCTTTTTGACTGTACCTGCTTATAGTCGTTGCTCCAGGAAACCCCACATTGTCCTGTTCTAATCGAATTAAAACATGTAGAGGCATGACTCCAAATGCTGTCAGAAAAACCTCAAGGATATGGGACAGATTATTGGAATTCAATCTGATTAAACACTCCTCCCTCCCTTTCCCCACCCGACAATCAGTCTCTTACGGAAAAAGAGTGAGAGAGGGAGGGGGGAAAAAAAGCCCCTTGGTTACTTTGAGGTCTCATTTCTGGCTCCGGATATTCCTCTGTACACAGAGTCATGGAGGGTGGTGCAGACGATGATCCAGCCAGATCGCTGTGTTAGCTCTCAGTGTATAAGTCAAGCATAATGGTTCAAAGTGGGATTTTAAAAGGGAAGCTGGGGTTAAGACCTTTGCTTCTCTGTTTGTGTTGGAATCAAAAGACTGTTTCCTGCACGAAGCCAGAAGGGATTCAGATGGATTTCTGCGTCTTGTTTACAGAGGTTCATAAATATTCCCATTGGTGTAATGTAAGACAGAACAAATACTTGTAGTAAATACTTGAATATACCTGCAAGTGCCTATAGACATTTTTTTTTTTTTACTTACTTCTAAAGAACCACTGATGTGTATATCCGTTCCAACAGGGCTTCATGATAGAGCTATTGTACACAAGGTAGCTCTGTTCCCAGTGTTTCTGATGTTTGCCAGGTCAGAGAGAGGGAACAAGCTCTTTCAAAGTCGCCTGACAACAGGAAGTTTTTATACACTGCGTCTGTTGCCCATCGTACCCAAAAGTGATGTCATCCTGGCCCCATTATGTATGAAGTATGTACTCTAAATACCTTGTTAACCTCATTCATGTCCGCTGTGCTGCGCTACACTTGTTTTGTGGCTCATTCTAACCATGAGGGCTCTAAAAAACCCATCATGTCAGATTTTGAGGCATAACCCTTGACAGAAAAGGACAAAAGACCAGCAGGACAGAGACACAAACTGTGAGGAGTTTTTCCCTGTTAAAAATAAATCTAAATCCATGCTAACCTCTGTTCCTAATACTGAATTTAATATTCAAGGCTTTGCGTTTGTTGAAATGATTTTAAATGTAGTTTGAACATGAAAAAAACATCTTTTTTTTATACTCAAGGTCCATGTAGAGTGACTAAAAAATGAAGAAAAAATAGACAAAAAGCTTGATGACATTGAGCTAAGGTGCTGCAAACTACACATACTCTTATTTTTTATGGAATCTTATATTGATCTATGTGTATTTCTATTGTTTTAGATGGCAATGATGCATCTTGACATTTTTAAGATTCATAGAAGATAGATAGAAACTTTATCAAATAATTGTCTTGTTTTTTTTAAAGTTAAATTATGAATAATTAAATTAAATTGCCCCTTTTTAAAAGAATCCAGAATATGAGCATGGATATATGTTTTTAACTTTTTTACACAAGACATGATATGTCACCAAAAAAACATTCTCATTTCACATATCACCCTTCTGTAAGTTGTATTTTAGACTCAGATTGGTTTCCAAACTAGTTGTGATGTCACAAAATCCCACCAGTAACTAAATATTTTAAATTTAGATTTAAGTTGAGCACGGAGGAACTATCTTCCTTGCAGCAGATGAACATGAAAGCAGCCTTGTGCTGTCAATCTCTGCACAGTGAAGAACTCTGGCAATAAGCAATACACAATTTTGAGTACTTTTAGTATTACTGCAGCACATTGTTACACTCATTTGCGATTATAATTTGTGTAAATGTTCCTCTTTTCTTTTTTCTGCTGCACCACAGCCCATTATGTGTATTTATTGCATCCACCAGTTTGGGAGAATCTGCGTCCGATCAGACTCTAAAGAATTATCATAATCCATCACTCTCTCTGGTAAAAATCTATAAGTCTTATTTTATGAAACTATTCAAAAAATGAATGATGTAAAAAGCTGAAAATATTAGTTTTTTCAGCAATTTAGAGATACATGTTTTACAGTGCAGCAACAATTTCACTGACTATTACTATTACAACTTAAATTATTTAGCAGCTAACCATTTTAGTCGACCGCACGCTGACGTTGTGTGGACTTTGTAGTGTTTTACATTATCTTAGAAATGTGGAAAACAAAGCAATAATGAGCCCTACTGTACTAAAGTGTGGGTACTGTGATCACGAAGCCGTTGTCATTGTAAGTGTCACCCACTGAAGTCAGGTCAATAGCCCTTGAAAACCGTATTGGAAAACCACATGACAGCATTTATCACTGTATAAAACAATTGTGAAATGCATCACTACCTGCTGATATGGATTAATGCCTTCAAATGACATTTTCTTCCATTATTGTGATCCGTTATTGTGTGGAACTCATCTTGGTCCCTGTCAGTCATGATCACAACGTTTTTGACGGTTTAATCACTTATTAACTTATTGAACCATACGTTTATAATTGACGTTTTTTGATCAATTTTTCCAGTGTAGCAAAAGCAGTCAGCAGAAGGGAATTTTTCCCGAAACTTTCCTGAGAGTTACATGAGCAGCTTTTTAAATATTTAAACATATTATATATTTTTTAAATTTTTAATTTGCTGTGTTAGAAACTTGCCTTGACTTACCTTGAAAGACATTATTTCACATTAAAGGAACATATGTATGCAGGTTATTCACTTCACTTTTGCTGTAAATGGACATTTCAGTGGTTTGGTGGATGTTCAGGATAGAAAATAACCAGTATTTTTTAGTTAAGAAAAGGGTGTGTTGTTTGGGGTTTTTTTGCTGTTACAGTCCATAAAATCAAGAAAAAGAGAGAAAGTAGCATTACAAGGTTAAAGAATGTATTAGTGCTGCAGCTGAGAATAAAGGACCCAGATTGCATCTCAATACTGACTAATTAAGAGACCTTGATGCCCCTTCCCACACATATTTTTCCTTTGAGTTTCATAGGACTTTAAGCCAAAAATGATCTGTTCATCAACCCACCTGATCACCTGCAAGAAAGGTTTTCATTTTCTTTCTTTCTTATTTTCTTAGCAACATAACACACACATTCCTTAAAAGTAAGACCAAAATAAGATCATTTGAAATTTGACTTTGATGACCTTGAACACCAAGACCATCTAAATTTTCAGGGGAACGTTTCTTTTCATGTATTTAATTTATTCTTAAAATATTCCATGATAAAAAAATGTTTGTAAATGACTCTAAATACTTTTGCATTGCTTTCTCAGCTTCCTCTTTTTCTCTCTCTCTCTCTCTCCTCGTTGTATTCATCGCCATCGCAGGGAGGCCAGATTTGTGCGAACAAACACAAGCACAAAAATAAATTAAGAGATCAAAACCCATAGAGAGGAAATGAGTCAGTATTCCACACCGTGTACAATACAATATCATAGCAAATTAGCAGATTTCAATGGCTTCCACTGACTACCATAGATTTACAATGTTCAGTTGGCTGCAGATCAGTCCTCAATAAACTGCGTCACTTTCCTTTTTTTCCATTAATGCGTCTGATAGACAGTGACTTGTAGATGACCATGAAAAGAAAGCGGCTACTGAGGTGTGAACAGAAAAACCTGGGACTACGAGCCAGCAGTAATGAGAACAACAGCATTTGTTCACATCCTACTAAACTGCCATTGTGACCACATTTTAAATCCAATAAGCTTCTCTACAAAGGTACAACATATAAAACTGTTAAATATATAACTTTTTAGGGCCTTTCAAAATACATTTAATGACATTTCTTTAGTCTTTCCTCTCAGATTCAACGACATTTATACTCTCTGTAGATATTCATCATCTCTTGATATAATTTGCGCTCTTCATCCGCGACCAACTCGACAATCCTGCAAGCTGTCCCAACCGTAGCTACTGAAAAATGCAAATCAGATTTTTTTTTTTTAATTTTTTCTTTTGATACACAGTTATACGTATGTAGTACCTATATCTCCAGTTCCAAAATACAGTGGTGGGCTTAGTCTGTCTGACAAAAAAATGTCTGGAAAGGTTTAAAAGTACTCCTTTGATTGTGTACGGTACATATGCCACCAAATGAGAGGTTCGGTTTGCATCAGTCCGATTGTGCACCGTGTGTCAGTGGGGGCAGTCGTCGGTCGGTGGCGACACAAACAGCTACAAGTTCACAAAGTCTCTGTGTGTCTCTGCCAGATGGTACGCTCTGTCATAATGATCATATTTGTTGTTTTGCTCTTTGGTCTATAAAAATATGGGAGGTGTACTCCAGCAGAAGGCCTATTCACAGCAGAGCGCGCTCAGTTTGGTTCTTACGGCCTCCCGAGGTGGTCCGAGAATGCAACAGGGTCTGGTCTGTAATGATCCCATCTTTGCTCCGGAGCTCCTGCTCTAGAGGCTAGGGTGTGATGTGGGAAATCCCTTTACTTAAAGCAGTTTATCAGTTTCAAACAGAGGACTTCCATTGAGGCCAAAACCATTCATGGGATATTTAAGGTGTCCGATCCTCCGTGGCACGAGTGGGCGCTGCTTACTTCACAGAGCAGGCAGATAGTGTGGAGAGGAGGTGGACGCGACATTTTTTGACCCAACGACAGATAGCAGGAGGGAGCAGTCATAGAACCCGGAGGAACCAGTCAGAGGAAATAGACAGTGTTTTACAGCGAGTCGTTTGTCCGTTGTCCAGGGTGGAGTTTGCTCCCTCAAACAGTCACTCCCTAGTTTTCCCATCTCTGGCTGTGTTATGAGACCTGTGAATCAACAAGAACAGAGCAAACATGAGATGATGTTTCGGGCAAACAGTCATTGTCACAGTCTTAGCTTTTTAGAGAAGGTATATCACTTCTGCAGGTGTAATAATGCAAAAAAGCATTTTAATAAGATAACTTTTGTTGGCATTTTCCTTGTATTGCCTGTATATTCAGCACATATTGTTTTTTCACCAGATAAATGGAAATATGATCATTTCCTGTCATTTCACATGTGGCAGCACAATAACTCTTCTGTTTCACAATTGAGAAATTTGACATTGAACTAAATCTTTAGAATTACAGCTTGTCTTTGCAGTATAAACGCACCTACTCTCTCTTATAAGTATCCTGACATATTCTTCTGAATGTAAAAAAAAAGAAATCTTTTAACATTTTTCAAAACAAGCCTATTTGTTCTTTTTTGCCAAAAGTTAGATGAAAAGGTTGTTACCAATGTAATTTGTCTTTGTTTAATATGAAGCTGGAGCCTAGGGGTAGTTAGCTTAGCATAGCATAAAAACAGGATACTAGTAGAAGTTAGTTTCAGTTATGCTAGCTGTTTCCTCTTGTTTCCAGTTTGTGCTAAGCTAATCAGCTAATGTCTGAACCCTTTTGTTGAGTAAGCATCAAAATAACTCATCTAAGTCTTTGAAAAAGATTTTCTTTATTGTAAATAAAAACACCTGAATTGTTGCATAAATATTCTCTTCTCTTTTGAAAAAATGGTTAACAGTTTTGACAGCTTATTCATGCTCTTGTTGAGAGTAAGATGACAAGTTTGGTACTATTCTTATGCCTGTATGCTAAGTATGCAGATGGTTAGCTTAAGAGGCTAGCTGTCCTTATAGAGCTAGCCTGGGCCAGGCCTGTAACTGTTTGCACCTGATTCCGGTCTTAATGCTAAGAGAAGTGCCCACTGCTTTATATTTAAATTATATCATAATTTTATATGTTTCTCATTTAATACCTTTTTAAAAACATCTTTAAGCACGCTAAAAATACGACTTGGTGTGCATTGTGCATACCCATATCTCCCTACCAAATGGAGGTGTTAATTACAGCAGGCTGATAGCTTTGCGGGAGGAAAAGTAAAAACTCAACAGCTTACTCTCTGTCAAATCAAGTGTTTTACTAGTCAAATATTTAGAATTCTTCAGCGGGTGCAACCCAATAACAAAGTCTGTCTCGCAGTGCAAAGACTGAGAAACAATTAATCTAGCACAGAAAGACAAATCTGGAATCCTCCTCACCATCTGGCCCCCGCCAGTCACACAGCCAACTTGATGCCTTACAAGACTGCTGCATTGCCACTGAAGCTTAATTCATAATAATGAACTCTTGATGATTTCACAGGGTGCAAATTGCCATGAAAGGGGCAGGTGTTGGACTTGCATGTATCACAGATGACAATGTCTGATGCGGTGGGAATAATAAACATCTCAATGCTCGGGGGTTTAGTAGAGATAATGTCATGGTTTTGTCAGAGCTGAGCATGAAATGACCTGCAGGTATAACAGCTTAAAACGGGGGGGGTGACTGTGCTAACTGTTTGAGTGTGACCGCTGCCCAAACAGGTGTTTAATCCCAGTGCAGGCACAGACCCCCGTTTCGATGCCTCCTAGTGAGCACACTGAGATTACAGCGGCACTGACTGGTCAAGGAGCCTCAGATAAAATGGAAGCCGTGCAGGATCACTGCAGAGAAACCTAGAGGTCTCAAGAGGAATGGTACACTGATGAATTAAAATAGATGCTTGGCATAAAGGTCTTGTTTATGTAAGCTGCCACGCAGTCTGTGTCTACCATGGTAATTTTCTTATATTCTCTCTGTGTTCCTCTCCCTTTTTTCTCACACCCACACGGTGGTAAATGGTTCCCCATAAATCTCACACACAAATCTCATCTCAGGGAAATGCAAGCCTTCTATTAAAAAAAGAGGAACGAATGTCAGATGTATATGGGATGAATTTGGTCCCATGAATAAAATTCACCGGCCCTAGGTGATTATTACCTCGGGTTTATCAGAAAACGACCATATTACTCTATTTTATATCTTACAACAGGAGGGAATATTTTAGATTTTTTGGTCCTGGAGGAATGCAGAGTTGAGGGAAATGTGCAGCAGAACCCATCTGGCTGTTGAACACATGGACAAACTTTGTGTACAGTGGGATCTGACCGCTCAAACAAGACCAGAAAAGAGAATTAAACAAATTTGAGAGAGACTGATAACTAGTGAAGGTATCATAAGGGAAAGTCACAGACAGAATCCATCTGTGTTAATGTCTAATTTGTGCAGACTTCTCTTGTTATAGAGCAAGCAGGCAGTCTATTCAATACATATTGATATCTCCCCAGCGGCGTTCAATAGAGGACGAGGAAAACATTTGATATTAGGGACGTTACACAGAGTTTCCTGTCTCTGGGCAAAGCTGAACTGCTTTGATGTATAAATGAGAACATGCATTGGTGCTGGCTTTCATACGCATTTCGTGCGTGCATTCAAGTGAAAGTACATGCGGTCGCATCTGCTGGAGCTAAAGATAATGATACACAATACGTATGGAGTCGATCTCCAGCCGGGGGAGTAAGAGGATTTAAAGCTGATGCGCCCAAACACATGGCCCCGGCTTGACATTTCCTCTCTGTGTGTGAACTCTCACTGACTCCCTTCAAAATGTCACAGGGAAGTGACCCACGGTGAACGTGTGAATGGGCACGCATGACAGAAAATTGATCTTCTTTGCCCCTCCAAACTCTTTATTAAGACTCTGAAAGATGTGAATAATGCAGCATCTCATGAGTTTGCAGTTGATTAAATGATGTATGATTGAATGATTTTGTGCAATCGCTGGAAGCTTCGCAAGGTTGAGCTGAAACATCAGCAAGTGGAATGAAGCCCTTTCGGCTCATCTGTCATTCTGAAGTGCTCTTGTGTTTCTGCATCAGTTAGCTATCATTGTTTCTAATACTAGTTTCTGTCCCTGCTGTTTAATGTTAAGTCTCATGGAGTCGAAACGTGCTCCCTTTTGGATCGAAGCACGCAAAGCCGCACAATAGGCTGCTGGATGAATATTCATAAACGAACTTGTAGGTTAGGAATCATCCACAGGTTAATAAGGGAAGGGAAATCGCTCATTACATGCTGTGAAGTCGGATAATGCCTGAAGCAGATGCTGAGATCAAAACATGTGAACATGTATGCACGGGCCTCCAGACACTAGGCCCCATTCCACATTAAGAGAGAGTTCAAAGCTATCTGGGGTGTTATGTCATTATGAACCCTTTCATACTGAATTTCTTCAGAACATCAAAGCAAACACAGTTCACTATCTGCATTCCACAATATGATCAGAACTTTAATGCTCAAGAGGGGACATTAGAGTAGATTTAACATTGCACTTCTGCAATGGTGGCATCCGAAAGAACATCACAATGTCATTCGATTTGTTTGAGATACAAACAATATATCCCTCAACATGCTGTTATGTATGGATTATCTGTGCTTATACAGTGTATTGCATGGATGCGATCAGATGACTGTAAGTGATATTGTATTCCCATCCTTTTTTTGTGCAGTATATTTTAGGATCAAATGTTTAAATCCAATCTGAGATAGCCTGCTGTGTTAGTAACAGGACAATCTTCTTTATGATGCTCCGGGAGAGGATCTGAGTTCATAGCATGCACCCTGTGTCTATTTATATTTTCAAATCTGCTGAAGTCTTGCTGTCTGGACTGAAAAGCGGCAGGATCAGATTTTTTCCTCAACTGTGAATCATAACATGGGCCATAAATGCTGACAACATAGACCGACAGAAGAGCCTGGTTTTTAGAAACTCTATGAGACTGGGCATTTTTATGACTTTGGCCTCATCCCTTTTACTGCAGTGTACATTAAATTTACTACATGGCTACTCTCTATTTCCCAATCACATGCATTAATATCTTAGAGTCTGTCTGGCGCCTTGTTTTATGCGATCCCACCGACGCCATCTGACACAATTCTTTAAAGACAATATACATGGCATGCCAATAAAGCAGAGCTAAAACAAGCTGGAAGTAAACTGATGGGTTTTATGGTTTTGCTGCACACATGGATTTTCTGCGGGTTAACGCACACTGGGGACATGGTGAGCGTATGGAAAAATGAGTAAGCCAAATAAAGATATCAAACTACCAGACGGTTGTATCTGGATTTATGTGTGTGCTCGCATGTGCGTCCATGCTGCCAGTTGTTTGCATGTACTGCTAAAGCTGGAGGATGATGTGTTTGTGGTCTAATGCAAGCATAAAGTAAGTGGAAATGATTTTCATCAGATACTGAGAAAATAATAAACAACCAGATGGACAAAACCGTCCAGCTGCAACACTGAGGAACATTGATTCTGGACAAATTGCACATGTGCAATACACACTGATTTATGGTGAATTAGATGACCATAGAGACATATGGTCACTTTATTTTCTTTATATATAAAAAAATTATAATAAATCTATGCTTGTCAGATCTTGTGCAAAACTATCCTCACCTTAGAAACCTCTGTTATAAAGTAAAAGATCTCTTGAGGGAGAAAGATTGAAATTCAGGGGCTCTCTGTTGTACCTTGCTGCCTCCATGAGGCCCTTGGTGCTCTGTAGCTGCTTGTGTTGCTTCCTGCCTTTGCGGGACCAAGGTTTGGGTGGAGTTGTTGTGATGTTGGTGGTAGTTGTGGTAGGGTTGTGTTGGTGGTGTTGGTAGATGGATTTTGGCTGTCTGTCAAGGGGTCGTCAATGCTCTCCATAGTGCAAGAGTGTCGAGGGGGACTCTTGTCGCGTCATAGAGCCTGGGGGGAGAGAGGGAGAGGAAATGGGGAGGAGGAAAGGGAGAGGTGGAGGCGGTTTGGTTATCAAGCTCATAATGAGGATGCAGTGTTTTGCTTTAATTTTTTTTTTCTTTTTCAGACCTAGACACAGTCACATCACCACCACCATTATCAAT
This sequence comes from Acanthurus leucopareius, assembly GCA_029814765.1. Lineage (NCBI taxonomy): Eukaryota > Metazoa > Chordata > Actinopteri > Acanthuriformes > Acanthuridae > Acanthurus > Acanthurus leucopareius. The sequence continues at coordinate 696,584 of JAQMCX010000037.1, read as the reverse complement.
TTGTTTCATTAAGGTTACATGAAAACGTGCCTGGTTTGCTTTTTACAAACCTGATGTGCTTTTCTGTGCTTGTTTTTTGTGACAAGGAAACTGTTCTGTGCATGTGGTGTTAAATATAGAAGTGTGGGAGGAAAACAAGGTCTTATTCCTCGCCCACATGGAAGCAAAACACAAAGAGGCCTCTTTTTTGACTGCGTTTTTTTAATGATCCCTGACTTCTTAAGCTACATCGAATCAAATGGACACAAAATCCTAAATTTATTTATTATTAACACAAGTAATTTAACTGTTAATCCCTATTCTGTTTGTATTAGCTCTTTAGCTCCTATCTAAGCATTATGTTCCTGTTCCATCTATAGATTTTCTTTGTTTCAAGCCCACCAGGAGTATTGCTGTAGGGATAGTAATGCCTGTTGGTCTGTTCACCAGTTTGGCCCAGAATAAGGTATATTAACAAAAACTTAATATACCTTATTAAGCATTCATGTTCCCAGGAGTATAAAGTCTAATGACTTTGATGATCCAATTGGACAAAGTTCTCTCCCTTGACTTTTCCTTCAAGTGCTACCATGAGCTAAAATGTTTTATTTGTCTAGTACTTTGACCAAATACCTGCAAATTTACATTAGCATTGGCCTCAACTGTGCTGTGTGTTTATTGCTTATAGCGAACGTTAGCATGCTAACATCTTAAACTAAGAGGGTCAACATTGTAAGCATCAAGTCTGCTAGTGTGTCAATGTTAGCATGTTAGCATACTGAGTTCAAAGCAGTGCACAGATGCCACCTCATAATACAGGTACAGCATGACTATAAAGTCTTGTTATGTCATTAATTAGCATCAGTCCAGTGAAAACCACAAATCTACACAATTGGATAGGTTCCTTATTTTTTTCTCTTTTTTTTTTGCACTGACAAATTCTCCAACTTCTTAAGCCAAAAACTGTATTATGTGTGTTTGTAAGTGACTACAAAATACAGTAAGACTGAGATTTTAACACACACACATTTGCAGTGTCTGGAATTGGACAGTGACACCTTTGATGAGTACTTTAGAGCAAGGCGGTGAAATGAGCATGATCATATTGGTCCTTTTTTTTTGAAATTCAATAAAAGGTGCACTATTGTTTATGCACAATACAGTGTGTCTAGTTTGGTAGCTTTTAGCTTTGACTTATTTGTGCTGACCACATCCCTGGCCATTATTTGAGACCTGGTTTTTTATTTAAGGAAAAAAATACACTCTTACAAAGCTGAAATCACTATGTGTTTCTTACTCTTTGAAAAGATTTTGGACTGACATAGATTTCAGCAGCACAAATACGCACTCATATGAATGTGCAAATTGTCCTTTCATGTGTGCATTTGTTGTTTCCTGGCTGTTGGAATAAGCCCGCATGTCTTCTGACTGGGAGTTGCTTGTGGTGAGAGAATAAGCCAGCAATCAAACCCTGCTTTTTGAAGCAATTGGATTTTTTTTGGCCAATTGGAAATGGCCTCTGTAACTGCAGTGCTAAAATTAAGGATGAAATACAGGTAGGGCAGTTTCCATTGGTTAGCAGAGACTTTGGGTTAAAGCAAAAAAGGCTCTCTTCTCAGATCAATCTCAAAAGCTTTGAGGCTATTGATAAAAACCTAAAATTGACTCCCTTGTTCTCCGAAAGAGTCTCTCTCGCTAAAATCACAGTATATAATCCAGGTTCCCAAAATGGAGGGCTTAGTATTTTTCCAAGCAAAGATGATGTGCTGACTTGGCTCCCAAGGAAGCTGGCAGACAGAGCTAATGGTTAGCAGCAACAGGGTTTTTTTCTCTCTCTCTCTCCCTTTCTCTCGGCCTGTCTGGGGTGGCCAAGCAGCTGTCTTCTTAGTGGTGATTCTGTTCAACCCACTGTTGGATGTGCCTTGAGGGCCCAGAGGGATCAATTACCAAGGCCGGTACCGACCCAGAACCACAGGGGGGACGTGGTGATGCAGGGGCTTTGGGGGATCGCATCAGGCTCAGCCTCTCCACAAAGAAGCTGAAAGGCAGCGATGGGATGGGGGTACAGGAGGGAGGCCCTCAGCAGTGGCTTACAACACCCAATCGAAAGAGCTTTTTCATACTCTGCCGAACACATGCTGTTACTGGCAGATGTATAAATGCATAAATACTCTAGAAGCTTACAGGGAGACACAGTCTGGCCTGGGGATTGTCATGTGTAAGCTGCAACCTTTGTTAAAAAAAAATAAAAAGGCTGTTTGTGTGAGGATGAAAACAGCTTTTATTTCCATGCACAGACCTCCAGAGTGCATAAAATATGCATATAGATACACACAAGCTTACATTATCAAGCATTATTCTCATGCTGAAACATGTTTTCTTATCCTTTCCTCACTAGCAGAGGTACCCGCATGGATTGTTCCTCCTAGATTCTCGGCTTTAACTCCCTTCTTTCCACAAAAATCACCTCCCCAACTCCTTGTCTTTTTCTTTCTTTCCTCCTTTCTCTGTCTACTAATCTTCTCTTCTCTTCTCTCTGAAAAAGTCTTGATTACAGTAATCACAGTCTTTCTCTCAGTAGGTGCCACTTCTGCGCATAGCACTCTGTTCACAGCTTAAATACCCCAATCAGGGTCGACCTAATGGAACGTATGATTAAGACCTAGTTAGACATTTAAGGATTTTTAGTCATTTCGCTTGTTTGTGTTTTATACATTCAGAGTCACTGTTTCTCGCAGTGTTCGAAAATGATGGTGTGCTGTATCTTTACACATGGAGAGAAAATCTAGACAAATAGATGCATTTGACTGGATTTTGGTATAACAAATGCTCCTTTTAAGAGAGCTGCTGTACATAAGTCATTGGAATAATTCGCTTAAGCATGAGTACTCCTTTGGATGCTATAAAATGTTGACTGACAGTCTATTGCAATAGGCAGTGGAACTTTGTGCAATTATATTTTAGTGGGTAAAAAAATTACCTTTAAAAGGATTATCCTTTTTTTACGAAGTTAACAGAAACAAAGGCTTCCAAGCAAGAGTCGTAACTTGATGTCGGGAAACCAAAAGACGACTTAAATGTTTTACGATCTACATCCGACTGGCTCAAATCTCTTTCTCCGTCTTTCACGCTTTCCTTGCACCACTTTTCTGTCTCTGTTTTGAATTTTGTCTTATCATGCTGTCACAAAAGCCGTCAGATATCCTGAGGTGATTTCGTTTTTCTCTCTCTAATGGTGCACTTGCTCTCCCCCTTTCTAACCGAGCTCCCCGCGTTGGCGCACGCAGGGAGAGAAAGCTCCTTGCACCGTTTCATCTGCCAGTCTAAAATGGTGGAGGGCACAATGCAGAGCATCCTCCTCTCTGGAGACAGACAGCAGTGAGCCTTTCACTGAAAGCAGGAGGTATAGGAGATGACTGCTGAGACTACATATCGCTTTGCCAAAAGAGAGCGCCTTAGAAAGGCAGTCAAAGGCAGCATTTTGCTGTGGTAACTGTGTGCTAAAATTTATATTTAAACCGTTTGGCATCATAGAGGGCAGAAAATATTTTAGAGGTGGGAAATTAACCCCTGGTTTCTGCATTAAAGTGTTTTTATCTCTAGTGATTTTTGCAGTTAGTAGTTACTTTTGCTACACCTGTCAAGCCATTCATTGAGGCACTGAGGCAAAACCAACTGCAGATTTTCTACTAGAAATCCTAGAGAATTTCTGAAGCAGTGGTAGATACATTTTCACACAGAAGCAGTCAAAGGTAATCATTTCTAGCAATGGCAAATTTTGTTTGCTGAAGAATTGTGGCTAGCAGAGTTTAACAAAAGTAGCTAAGTTAGCTAATGCTGATGGAAGAGCTGTGTAAGGGGTTTAAGTAGCAATGTTCAATATTGACAGACGTTTCCATTTATCCTTCTTACATGTTCTAAAACAGCTACCTTGTATAAGGTTCTGAAATATATTTAGATATATAGATAAAGAGAGATATTCCGATAGTCTATAAGAGGATGAGTCTGCGAGATGGAATAGGGGATGAGAAGTAGCTGATGAGTGGCATACATACATACATAATGCTATCTAACTCCATCCAAACAGACAAAAGGACAGATGCTTTTCCATTGCATTTGATACTCCATTAAAAAAAAAAATCTCGATAGGGGCTCTCTGAAGGGTCTGTCAGGTCTACTGCTGCTTGAAAGCCCAAAAAAGGTGGAGCCGAGCTCCTCACACACAGACAGTGGACAGCTCACAGCAGAGGGAGGACTACAGTGCTAATTTCCTACAAGTGCAACAAAAGAGAGACAGTGTGATCCATCTACAAAACACCTGTTGAACAAGCAGAACACGAACATCTACTGCTACTCTGTTCTAGATATCTGACAATTAAGATAACACTGCATAAATAAAATGGCAGAAGTTTTGATTAAGAAAAGTTCTATAATTAAACCTTTTACTCAACTTAGTAATAATATTTTACTCACTACCGCTGTAGATATTAAGCTAGTTAGCTATGAATGTTATTGCTTGTTTCCTAAACAGTTTAAAACAGTTACATCCATTGCTTAACTATTTGATAAAATGATTTTTGTTTTTGGAAATCATCAAAAAAAAGCCAATATTCTATCATTTACTATATGACAGCCCCATGTGCACAGTCTGACAGGCGTGCAGGGTCTGTGAGATGAATGGTCAATTCCCAGAAAAACGTAAACATTTAGTCACATCAATGTGCAAGCTGACAGAACTTTCGGGAAAGTATTTTGGTAAGAGATTCTTTGTCATTTTTATGTCCTTATGGGTCGTCATAAGAAATTCACATTGGCAGGCATCCAGTCATTTGTATACTCAGATAAAACAAAAAGACAATAAAGTATTTACTGGTGGACATTAAGTTGAGGGTCCATGCGCAGTTTGTTGTATCATTAATGTAGATAAGTGAAGCCAAGGAGCTCATTCATAGTCTTAAAGCATGATATGGTTCATCTGAGGGACTTCATTTTCTGTTTGGTCAATCCCTCAGAGGAGTCACTTGTCACTGCATCAGCGAGACTCCTGATACTAAAATAAATTAAGTACTAAAGCTTCACAAGTGCACCTCATGTCCTTTGCAGCTGCAGTTGTTGTGCACCACTAATAAAAGTAACCTCGCTCAAAATGTTACCGTCAACAATAAGCAAAGTACATATCAATCTTCATATGTTTCTCCTGAAGGTGGCTGCATAAAAAAATCCATATTGCGTGTTTTTTTATTGACAGGAACAACATGTACTCTTCAAAGCAGGGTCAGACTAAGATAAATGCATAGAGAGGAGCAAAGAGGGGAGTTAAGAGGGGAGGAGGGGAGGGAGAAAATGCGAAGAGAACGAGCAAAAGTGAAAAGAGACAGAAGGGGTCGAGTAGAGGGAAAAAACAAGTACGAGTGGAAGTTATTTTTAAACAGAAGCACAACGTTGATGGTCAGCGGTGTCATCCATCCCGAAAAACAATCCCCCCCCCTGTTTGACACACAAAATACAAACTCTCTAACATTTTGACCAATACACGCTAACTGCCTCCTGACATTTGTCCAAAATAGCCCTTTATGGGGCTGTGGGGCTGAGTCAGATTGACTTGGCTTAGTCAAATGCCCTGAGGGACGTGTCTGTTTGTCTGCATTGATGTTTTCGCGCAAACACCTGACAGACAGGTCAGACATGCTCACTGGACTGTGTACAGCCAACAGTCATCCTTAGGCAATATTGGGGTGGCTGTAGTTTGGGTTTAACCTTGAAAAGCCTTAGGGGAGAGGCCATTTGTTCAAAGTTAACCAGGGGGAGGCTGAGGAGTAAATTGTTTGTTTTGATTTTTGCTCATGATTCTCCCTAAGGTCTGCAGATAACAAGAGCTTTATGTAATTTTTGCTTTGGAGAATCTTAACCTTTTGATGCGTTTAAGGCAGTTTTAGAGCAGCTTACATGCGTGGTTGTGAAGTAAAAATCCTAAAATCTTTCCTCTACATGCTCGAGATTAAAGTCACCTTCGGCCAGGTCATCCATCACATATATTAACATTTATAGAGGAATTTCACACAATGACCTGAACCTGCTTGTCGCCAGTATTCGTATGAGTCCTTCGCAGTGAAAGCCACTTTAACACACACACACACATACACACATACACACACAAACTGGCACAGATGAGTGCACATAGCTGTCCAGCCATTTGACTAGCTGTCACCGAGCTTATAGTAGCCGATGGAGCAAGCAAGGAATACCTGTCACGTCCCACATATTGTCAGCATAAGCCGATGAGAGGTACACTGACTGACATCCTAAGCAGGATATGAAATGTACAAGTAGGCCAAGCTGTAAAGAGTCACACTTAGCATGAAAGCAGGCGCACAGACACAAAACTATGAATATGCAAGAAGTTGAAAACACACATTAACAGACATCGGTGTGAGCATGTTGGCAAACACCTGAGAATGCACATCTATTATCCTTCAAACACAGCATGACCACCACATTTGCATACCCTCAGCACACAAACACACTCACTCTTAAATCCGTCAAAAATAATAAATGGGAGCAGCTATATGTTACTTCTGATCATGTGTGTGTGCGCGTGCGTGCATGCGTGTGTGTGTTGGGGCTGTCTGCCTGCCCAGATAACAAATTACATCGCAGGTGAAACATGGTAGACTGTCACTACTGTGTTCACAACCAGGTATATATTCAGGTTGGTGTGAGGCTTCTATGAGACACACACACACACACACACACACACACACACACACACACACACACACACACACACACACACACACACACACA
>JAQMCX010000037.1:655750-689701 GCA_029814765.1 Acanthurus leucopareius | reverse complement strand
GCCAAACTTGTCCAAAATGCAGAAGTTTGGATCTGTATGTTACACATACAAACAGAACAAGGGAAAGCTTGATTCCAGATGTGTCCAGGGACTTTTTGTTGGTTAAGACAAGAACAGCCCCGCTTATTTGATTTATCATCCTGCTACTGAGAAGATTCAAAAACACAGACTTGTTAGATTTGTGAACAAGATAAATGTGGAAAAGCAAACACAGACAGTCCTAACAATGATGACGACAGAGTGAGACAGCCAAGGGCTGAAAGAGTCACATAGGAGATTTATGAGAGCACTGAGAAGTTTCAGGAGCCAAGGGTAAGAAACAAAAGTCCACGAGGTGGTATGTGTGATGAGTGTGATCAAGAAGAGTCAAGTGGGACAAGTGGTGAATCTGCAGGTGGGAGCTATCCTAAAAGAGAGAGGAGAACACCAAGTCATTTAAGGGATTTTGTAACTTGCAACAATGATAGTGATTGGATTCATACTACCATTGATTACTGTTACAGAGCATGTGGGGTGTTCCACATACATTTAAGGAAGCTATTGAGTCAGCTAACACAAAACAATGGGTTAAAGCTATGGATGAAGAAATCAAGTCATTAAAAGAAAACAGCACACTTACTCTGACTACTCTGCCAAAGGGCAAGAAAACTGGGGGGTAAATGGGTTTATTCTGTTAAGAGTGACATTGAGGGCTGAGAAAAATACAAAGCAAGGTTTGTAGCGAAGGGTTACAGTCAGGAGATGGGAATTGATTATGGTCTGTTGTGTAAGCTGGAGAAATCTTTGTATGGCCTAAAGCACATGTGTCAAACTCAAGGCCCGCGGGCCAAATGTGGCCCGCCACATCATTTTATGTGGCCCGCGAGAGATGATTGTCTTAAAACAGTGCTTCTCAAATAGCTCAATTAACTCCATCTGAAGGTGCTGGGGCGCACCGTGGACATTGGTGGTGAAAGAATTGGTAAAGATGTCAAAACCAGATTTCTGCGCTTTAAAGTCAGAGAAGCGCAGATCAAACTCACGTATTAACTGGCTCAGTTTGGTAGCCAACCGAGAACATGAAAAAGCACCGGGAACAGAGGCTGAGATGCTTTGACAAACAGGAAAGTGGGCTAGATTGTCCTGTTCCACCTGGCACTTCCATAGGTCGAGTTTACGCTGGAAAGCTGTGATCATGTCGGACATCTGTGTGATGACTTGTTTACGTCTCTGGAGTTTCTCATTCAGCTGAGTGAGATGCTCAGTTATGTCGCACAACATAGCAAAGTCACACAGCCAGTTTGGATCAGATAGTTCAGACAACTGTTTTCCTTTGCTCCGCATGAAAAGAGTAATTTCTTCTCTAAGTTCAAAAAATCGTTTGAGGACTTTGCTCCTACTCAGCCACCTTACTTCTGTATGGTACGGCATATCTACATGCTCCGACCCCATCTCCTGCAAGAGTAGCTGGAACTGCCGGTGATTCAGGCCATGCGCCCGAATAAAGTTCACTGTTTTCATGACCACGGTCATTATATGATCCAGCTCCAGAACCTTTCCACACAGAGCTTCTTGATGGATAATGCAATGATACGTTATCGGGGGCGTGTGACAGTTGTTTTTTTTTGTAATTTCTCTTTCATTAGTCCAACCAAGCCTGTTTTTTCTCCACACATCGCAGGTGCTCCATCTGTAGTTAGTCCCACCAACTTTTCCCACGGCAATTTATGTCTATTTATGGACTTCTCCACTGCCTCATAAATGTCCTGACCCATTGTGGTACCAAACATGGCGGCTACATCCAACAGCTCTTCAATGACAGAGAGGTCCGGCTTCACGCCTCTTATAAAAATGGATAAATGCGCTGTATCCATGTTGTCTGTGCTTTCATCCACAGCTAATGAAAAAGCTAGACAGTTCCGTGTCTCTTCAGCCAGCTGTGTTTAGAGATTTCCTGCCAGTTCCTTAACTCGGTCCGCGATGGTGTTTCTTGACAAACTAACATTTTGAGAAGACTGTATCTGGTCGGGGCACACCTGCTCACACACCTTTAGCATGCACTGTTTCAAAAAGGCGCCCTCTGAAAAAGACTTTGAAGCTCGGGCGATTTCTTCAGCCACAATAAAGCTGGCCTTCACTGCTCCATCGTTTTTGGCCGTAGCTTTGGTGAACATATTCTGCTGCGACTGCAGTCGGCCTTTTAATTCTGCTGCAATTCTTTGTTTTTCTTGGAGACTGAATTTAGCATACTTAGCTCTGTGTTTAGTGTCTAAATGCTGACGTAGATTGTACTATTTTATGACCGACACCGCCTCATAACATACTAGACATACCGGGTTATCACCTTGGAGTACAAACAAGTATTCGTTTCCCCATCCTTCGTGAAACTGCCTTCCTTGTGCATCAATTTTTCTCCTCTTGGACATGCTCAGGTTTTGTGTAGATTTCTCTTTTCCGCGCATTGAAAGCTTAGCTACTGGTGAGAAACCGTTACCTCGGCGGGTAACAGTTGAAGTGCATTGTGAAAGATGAAGTTCAAGGTCAACGTGCGCTTTTAAGCAACATACAGTAAACTTATTCTAAGACAGTGCTTCTCAATTGTTTTCTGTTAAACTCTCCCTAAGGAGAAGAAAACATTTTGCACCCCCCACCCTCTGCCACAACTATAAATAGTATCATTTGTCTATAAAATTGTAACAAGTACACTTCCGCATAACATTGTATCCATATCAACATGGGCCACATAAAATGACGTGACGGGCCACATTTGGCCCGCGGGCCTTGAGTTTGACACATGTGCCTTAGACTATAGTTTAGACCCTGCATGCCTCTTTATTACAATATTTTTTTCCCCTAGTCAAGCTGCTGTACATGTGAATTTCTCAGTGGAGATCAATAAAGTATCTATCTATCTATCTATCAATCTATCTATCTATCTATCTATCTATCTATCTATCTAGTGAATGTGACAGCTGAGGAGAAAATTCACAACTGTGAGATAAATAGGCTGTAATTTACAGTGTCTGCTGGAAAAAAAACATATGTTCTGTATTTTTTGTATTCTAGGTCCCTTCTGAGCAAGATGCATAAATGTGCAAGAATAATGGGCGAGTAAATTTGCATAGTTATTTTTATTCAATAAAGGAGAAATTTGCGTAAAAAACCCAGCCAGATGCTTGCATTGTTAGTGCTTTGAAAAAATTCAAGTAACAGATAAGTTAAGGGAGAGATTGCCAGAGAGAGGGGCCGATTTGATGTAGATAATCTCACCCCAGGTTTGGCGTTTAGTCCCGGATGGCGGGAACAGGAGATTTGTAAAGTTAGAAAATATTTTTGCTGACATTTCACAACCAACGCAGAGAGGAAGGAGGGCTGAAACTGATATTAACCATTTTTGTCACACGGTGTCACTATAACCTACATTATTGGAGACTGAACCCTTTTATAGTTTAACTTTTGGTTTTCCCTTTTATTGCAAATTCATCATCACAGAAGGGAAAACGGTAAATACAGTAAAAGGATTAGCCAAAAGACTTTCTTCAATACTTTGGTTTAACATGTAATCCGAATGTGTTGCTTAGATTTCTGATTCATCATCGACAATAGTTGTACTTATCAGATTTAGCAACATTACTGCGATGTCTCTTGAGATGTCTGTGCCTTCACTTATGACTACTTTATTAAGGAATAATGCACACTTAATGGAATACCATGTATCTATTAACAACTGTTCCTCTTTTAAGACGTTAAGATCTAACCCCTGTCATCCCGGTGACATTCCAGTAATCTGGGCGGTATCAGGGTGTCTTCCCGGGCCTTTGCCGTATCCAGAGCCTTTCCCCACCGGCTATTGGAGCGGCATTGTGCCGTAAAAGGAGTCAAACTTCTCCATTGTCTGCACAGGTTGTCCGTCAAAAGTACATTTGTAGACGACGAAGGGCCTTTCCAGAGTTTGAAAGCTGTGGTTGAACAACACCACCATCATTCAGAACTCAGCGTTAATTGCATTGGATAAAATGGGAGCCACTCAACACTGTGCATCTCTGATTGGAGCAGAGCTTCTCTGGGGGAGGAGCATGTTAGTCTGCGGCTAGCGGGGTGCACACTCGGGTGGGCGGATCGTATCAGTGACAGCGACGCTCGGAGATTCCCGACAAACTGTCAAAAAGCAGACAACTAACGGTGAGTCAAGTTGAAAATGTATAAACTTCGTGTTTTCCTCGCGGTGCGTGGGGACTTGCGTTGTTTGCAGTGAGTGTGGAGTCAGTGGGCGGATAGCTGGAGTGTGGAGCTGAGAAATGACGGTGATTTTGGATCAGTGATCTCACAGCACGCATCACAGCGACGGTGTACTGGTGTGGGATAATGGTGCCTTCAGGTGCTCCAAGGAAATTCTTACTTTTAGCAATGTAGTGAGTCGAATGCGCAGTGATATTTTACATGCCCTGTCTATATGTAGGTAACCACTGGGAGGTGTTTCCAACCTTCCTAAACGTCTCATCAATGACATTAGCATAACTGTAAACTCTCACTTTCCATGTGCGATGTACTGCTCCGGTGGGACGTTCACGTGCAACTGATTGTGGTGATTTCGATATTCTCGACAGCACTTGAGGCAGCATGGGTGCGCACGATGAAGTTGCACAGTCACAGCAGACAGGAGCAAAGTTATGCAAGCAGCTTGTATGTGTGTGTGTGTGTATCAGGTCCGTCCATTCATACTCTGTGAGGATGACTGAGAGACTGAACTGCAGAGCTACTTTTGTTTGCTTTGTACATGTGCATTGCGTCTCTATTACATACTGTAGTCAGTCTCTATACAGCAACCCTGTGTATGTACTGACTTCTATTTTCTTTATTTTCTGTCATATTAAAACAGTAAGAATAATTTCAGTTTCACCTATGAGTTAGCATTAGTGCATTCCATGTCAGTGCACTTTGATTGATGATCAGTCTGATGAGGCTCAGAGATATACTCCCACTGTTGTTTTTAGTCTTATCACTGCTTATCAGTGGCCAAGTGATAAACAAAGAGAAGCCATTCATTCATTTCTTTCTCTTTATTTCCCCTTGTACACATTAAAAGATCAAAAGTTAAAAGAGTACATTTCTAATATTTCTAATATTGTTGGTCTTATATAGTTGAGATTTTGACTCTATGATTTTAAAAGGATAGTTTCTAAATTCTTCACAAAACAGAAAATTTATCCAGATTCACCTTTAGATAATCAGAACTGACAAGACTGAAAGTTCAAAGTTTGTTTCATTTAAAATAAAAAATTGACCCGTGAAAGCTTTCAAAACTCAAGGCCTTTATTTAGTTTTTGTTTTTTTCAGAGCTTTTAGATGCATTCCGTAATCTTAATTAGCACATTAAGTTTGCTAAGTTGTAATAGCTTAGTTGTAATGGAGATATCTTTGTTATAACAGCAGGGCAGTTCAGTATAGAAGATCTAACCCTTATTAAGAAAAATAAATGTGGCTGATATTCAGGAAAAAAGCTCACACGTATTGCTGATGTTTAAAGTGATGAACTGTGAAACATGTTTGTTTACATCTAAAACAGACTGTTCACTCCTGTACTGTAACAGTTTAGAACATTTTGTCACAGAAATTGATAATAAAAAGAGGAGTGGCAGCAGAGAGGATTTTCTCTCCCCTGCCTTCCTTCCCTCCCTCCCTCCCTCCCTCCCTGTCTTTCTCCTTCTCTCCAGATTACTGTCCAATCCTCCCCCAGCCAGATTACTGAGCGGGAAATAAGAGGTGGGTCTGATCTAAGGCCCTGAATTCATTATGGACCTGATCCAATCACATCCCTAAAATGTCCTGTTGCTTGTTGCTTCACTGAAAGCTCGCCAAAGTGATCAGGTTTTAGGCCTGAGGGGTTGACAGTTATCAAACAGGCCACAGAGGCTAGCTGCAGTGTCACTCCAGAGTTGCTTAAATAGACTGCTAGTCTCTCTGTGTAAAGTTGTATAATATGCAGAGATGAAAAAGTGATGAAACACGTGCTTTTCTGCCCAGGGATCAAACCCCACCTGAAATATCTGTTTGCCCATAGCTGGATCTCTCTAAGCTATCCTGCTGTCTCTCCAGAGAAAACACTGACTTTAGCAGCAGAGAGGTGCAGATTAAGTCCTGCATGTCTCCAGAAACTGCTCTTGTCTGCTTTCTACCAGAACTCTAGATCATAGTCACACATATGAGCTCACATAGCATACTTTTAATGTAATAGTTTTGTTTGTGTTGAAGAAAATGAAGAAGTCATGTAAATTTCTTCTGTTTCCATAGAGGCAGTTGTGCTACTTTGGTTGCAAATCAGCCTGCTGAGACTCACATTAAGAAAAGAAACTACCTTGAAAAACATTTAGTGCGACTATTTTATGGAAATACCACAGAAGGATTGGTGCCACTAAAAGCAGATATTTCCAGTGATGAAAACATCTAAAAAAAAGTGGAACATCTGTTTTATTCCCCAACTGTTTTATAAATACATCAGCCTAGCTCTGCACGCTCAGCTACAGCACCAGTGTTTCCTGAGCGGGTCCACTTTTAACACTCAGCAGGTTCTTGCCAATATCAAATACCACTCTTAGTATTTTATGGTTGTAGACAGATTTGGATTCTGAGAAAAACTGAGCAAAAGGTGAAATCAGACTTAATACTTGCCTGTTAAAGCCAGTGAATGCAACATGAGTAACTGAAGTAAGACTTTGCTCTATTCTCACTGAATTTGAAAGACAGTAAAGTGAAGCTGAACACACATCTCATATTGGACATTAACCTAAAAAAACTTAGCATCGAACGAATAATTTTAGCTATGTTGAGATGGTTGGTTAGTAAATATATTTTGCCCTTGGCACCTTATTCGCACCTTAAAATAAAACAATGCTATATAGCAGCGTTGTTACCAGGTGCCTTCAAAATGTGTGCAACTTGTTCTTTTCGAATAAGGACCTTAATTACAGTGCTGTTAGGTACACTACTGCCAGCCTATGGAAAAGAACATGCCACACATGTGTTACCGCCACCTGGTAATGCTGAGACTTTACCAGGTGTGGTAGTAAAATATTATTAAAGGCCGAAGTAAAAAACCAAGGGAAATATAATTTTTAGGACGTGATGGTAGTCGCATAAAATTTTCTGTTTGTGTTTTTATTTAATGACAATTTGAGAATTATGACCCATCTCCAATTAATATTATATGCTGTTGTCCATTTATGGTCAAGGAATACGTGGTTTACATTTAAGCTCTTTAATTCATCCATAAAATTACTGGATTGGCTCCAGTTTTCCTTCTCTGTGCCCCAGTATTTTAGTATTTAAAGGATGATCACACAGAACAGATGTTTGCTTCCTGGCTTTATACTCCGTGGCTTGAAGAGGAATTATTAATGCTCTTTTTCATCGTTTGTGAATGTCGTTGTGTCAAAAGCAGGAAGTCCACAAAGTCGTCTTTCTTTCCAGGAAGTTCCAAGTAATAAAGAGCTGATTGAAAAAAGAATGCATTTTTTTCAGAGCACAGCTCTCACATCAGTAAATATGTGGGATTTAGACAGGAAGATGAAAAGCACAGAAAGGGGAGCTTTACTCTATTTTAAAGTCATTCCATCTGTTTGTGTAACAAAAGAGTGAGGGGAAAAGTGAGAGAATGATCTTCTACTTTCTATCTCTCCAAATTTTCCATTTTATCCAGTTGATTGATGCAAGAAATGAAGAGTTAATTGGTTAATGTTTTTCATGCACTTTAGCCAATAGTCATTGGCTGTTGGACTCTTTTGGCCATGCTCTTGCTCATGCAAACTCTGGTATATTAAATTTTAATGTAGAGTGCATAAATACACTTGGTTATGCTTCATATCTTTTGCAGTAGAGACATAGAAGGAAATGTGTCTTGCCATTAATATTCAAGGATAAACATCCATGAACAAAGGGAGGCAATAGTAGGAAGAAATGATGGAAAGGAAGGGTGAGTCAGGAAAAAAATGATCATAGTAGGCAGGGAGGGAAGGAAGGAAGGAAGGAAGGAAGGAAGGAAGGAAGGAAGGAAGGAAGTATTTAAGTGAACAGACAGGTTCTTAGAGTTACTCAGTCGGAGACATCCTGAATTCTTCTCAGCCTGTGGAATGTCAATTGACTGGAATTAAGAGCCATTGACTCCCCGCCTCTTGCACTCCACCCAGGTGCTGAGAACAAACTGATGGATAATCTGCTGTGGTTTCCTTCTTTTCTCCTTGTGTCGGCTCACCATGACCAGGAGTCATAATTCATTGTAGAATGTGTCAGAGAATATCTTTTGCAATATGTAACCTGTACTGAAGCCTGTTAGGGAGTGTTCCGGGTGCAGGGAAGCTGATCTGTGCTCCACAGTCAGAGTCGTCCTGGCTGTGGCAGATTAGTCTCAAGGTCAACAGACTGCTTCATCCCAGCCCCTGTCCAGGAATCAGGAAACAGAGGGGATCCATCATCAGCTCCTGTGCTGCCAAGCAGTGCTCCTGCTGACAGCAGTTAAGTCAAGAACAAGACCTGTATTATTACCCTTGTATAATTATCCCTCCTCACTTTTGTATAAGCTTCCCACAGACATAATAAGGTGTTTTTGCTTTACTTATATTGAGAGGACAAGTTTCTTTCTCAAACTTTCCCTAACCAGTTCAGGAATGATGTTCAGGCATAAAGATCTCTTAGCTGCTGTCTCCTTATTATACCTTATTGTAGCTTGAATGCTCAATATTGGGCGTCAGTTGTTAAAGGTGAAGCACGTTATATTGTGTGACACAGATGGGGCAGCTTAAATTTAACATCAATGTTGGGATATGTTTGAAGCAAAGTAGTTTGTACCAAGTTTTATTTGTCCACATCTAAATACATAATCTGTTGCAAATACAAAAAAATTAAATATTTCTTGAATACAGCTTTTCTGGGGTTTGCTGGTGTAAAAATGCCCTTCACAGTAGCATATATTCACAGGAAAGTGTATCTTATAACAACAATGTTGTTGTTTTAAGTCATATTCCTGTTAGAGATATGAATGCATATGTTCTTGCTGTGGCCATAGCATGTTGACTTCTCATACTATAGGACTGTGCAGTTGCCATGTTACTAGTTAGAGCATTTGTCCCAGTGAGGTTGAGGAAGAGCATTTATAATCTAAAGTGATCAATACTCCCCACACAGCGGTAAATGGTTCCTGTACTGCCAGTAATGCTTTCCATCAGCATTGAACCCTCGATGAAACTGTGAATCATTTAATGCTGTTTACTGTTAAAACAATGTCGCTGTAGAAACTGTTGATTCATTGCTGACTCTAGTGCAGAATGTATAATTTACTGACCTGGATTAGCTGTGATTTTGCTGTTTTGAACCAAAGCAGCAGCCAAACCTCGGTGTATCACCCTTTGTCTTTATTCCACAGTTGTCAGAAGTGTCAGTGTTGTAACTGATTCATTAAAGCATTTTTGTGTTTGAGAGCCAAGTCTGTTGGCAGAAGAGCTTGCAGTTTTGCACATGATCAGAAGAGGAGAGTCAGGTTTTAGCCTGTTGTTCATTTCTGTCCAAAGCCCAAATAGAACCTGTCAGCAGTTTGTGCCGTTAAGCCTCAAATGATTTTTTTGTCTTTAAATGTTGTCTGGGCTTGTTAAGAATCGCCTTGAGGGAAGTCAAAACCAAGTGAAGTTATGCTCACTCATTCTTTTTATGCTGTATGAAATCCAAAAACCATTTTCATCAAAGAGAGAGAGAAAACAATCCTGCTGTCCTTGTCTTTCCAGGTCTCAGGTTCACCTCTTTGGTTTCAATGAATTATTTATCATTGACTAATGATTCAATGTATGGCAATATAGCAGCCATTAAATGCAAAACTCTGATTGCTATGAGAATGAAAAATCGATTTGGATCATGATGAGATCTTCAAATTGTTGATATTTTTCAAACCACATCTAAAACCCTGAAGATTTATAACAAACAATAATAAAGTTGCAAATCCCCATATTTGCGCTTCAACTGGCAAATATTTGGGGTTTTTTGCCTTATAAGTAATCTAAATGATTATTGATGATTAATGATCGTAGAAGACACACCTTCCAATGACTTAACAGCCATAAAGCCTTAAATTGTATGATTTCATATTGCTGTATATCGGAGGGCACCATATATACACAGATGTGTATAAGTGAATGTGAACATGTACATTGATGTGTGTTGTGTGTATCACTGGGTTAGAGGACTTCAGTCTCAGATTGCGTGACAGCAGTGGATTGAATGAATGAAATGATGGAGGGATGGAGAGCAAAGAGGAAGAATGGGATGGTACAGAGTGAACCGCCCGCTGTAATCCTCTCTCTCAACAGTAGCAGCTGGACTAGTGTGTCAGCAACCAGGCTTTACTGCTGCCAATCAGCCCTGCTGGGAATTATACAGCAGGGTGAGGAGTTGGATGCGGTACAGATGGAGGGATGTGTTTAGGAGGTGTGTTTTAGATAAGGAATGTCAGAAGATCTGAGGAAATACTTGAGAATTTTTTGTGGATGAATTTATTTTTTAACAATCTTTTGCACCTTCAAAGCTTTTATGAACTTTTAGTTGGAAATATATTCTCAGATTTGTTGTTCAATGAGGGCATTTCACAGTGCATCCTCAGATATTTTGTATAGGGTGGAAACAAAGATGTTGGTCAAGTTTAATGTAATTTTGAAGTATTAGCCAGAGAGACCGATCTCATCAACATGCCATAAATGGCATAAAATACAAAATAAAGGACAGCCACAGAAAAGTAGTTTGACTGGCAGACAGTGTTTGAATTAAAGTCCAAAACTTAGAAGACATAAATTAAAGGAGATACCCTGCATAGGAACAGATAGAATCAGGTCTTATGTCAGAGTCAAATTGAATACATAAGCAAAAATAATCAACTGGACAGTTCAATCAGTCAAATGAAATCACTGAATGAAGAGTGGAGAGTGTTGGTGCCATACGTTTTCTTACTTAACTGCTGATCAGTGCCAGCTGCTCACATTTGGCTGAGGTCCCATGTGTGAGCAAGTCAGCGGTTTCCATCACTAAAATGAAATTTTTGCTGCCTCTTTGACGCTTTTTTTTCCAGAACTTCTGCATCTTAGACCTGTAGCTCATCAAATGCACCATGCAAACGTGTATCCGCGTGGTTCAACAGACAGCTCAGTGTCAGTCTGAAAAAAGAGACTGTTTCAGTTAAAAACAGATTAGCTGTGTGACAAACAGGAAGTGTAACATCACTGTGTACGATTATAGTTCTCTGTCTGAGACTAATGCTCAGGATGTACAGAATTATACAGTATGTAATGGATTCTGTGTTAACAAAATGTTTATTATAGATATACATGCATATCCTTTTTTATACTTAAATTACTGCATATGAAAATCCAAAACAGCAGACCAACATTTTGCAGATTACTGAAGTTAAGTTAGTGTCAAATCCTCCTGTTATTACTTACATTTGTCACCTATTCTTTTAACAGATAGTGCTTAAACATGAAGTTTCACTGACTTTTGAAATAGTATTTGGACATTAAAATCTTAACTGAGGCCCACTTACTTGGGAGATGGCTTGCAACAAAAGTCTCCAGCCAGATGTTGAACAGGGACCTTGCAGTTCATGGTTGACATGTTAACCACTAGCCCTCAAGCATAGCCCTAGTTTGTCTCCTTTTGTTAAATGAAAGAGGGCTTTGTTCATACTCCTTACAGCTTTGGTTTACTCCAGATGTCAGTTGCCCAGTTTTGACTCATGTGTGCATCACCCTCTCCCTGAGAGACCAGCCCTCCTCTGCTGTAAGAACTCATCCTCAAACCCATATATACAACACAGCATGAAAGTTCCTCACCCAGACCAGTTTGTTGTGTATCCCATTTAAATGTTCTCTCCTAGCCAATAGGTTGTAATCTCTATGAACCTTTTTTTAGCACCTACTGATAACATTTGTGATACTTTTATTTCTATTATTTATTTGAATTTTCATAATTTTCTGAGTAAGAATGGAGATGTGACTGTGAAAAGAAATGGAAAGGAACCCAAATAGCTGTGTCAAACGATCAGGTATGTGAGGAATTTAACATTCATGGTCAATTGTATGAGTCACAGGACAGAGAATGACTTTTTTGTCATTTGGAAGCCGCCATTCCAGCAGACCAAGCTGTGGTGTATACACATACTAGCATATACCCTCTGACATGTCCTAGCCCTGGATGACTGCATGGCCAGTGTGTGTGTGACAGAGTTTGTTTTGGGATTAAAATTTGACCTCTGTGTGTCTTTTTGTGAGTGCGTGTGTCCACGCTGCTTTTGCATTCCATTGCGATGTGTTCATCCCTGCTCTGTAACAATAACGCATAGTTCCCTAAGAAATGCTGTGTGTATGTGTGTGTGTTTCAGAGTGTGTGTAGGCAAGACAATGGGGACACACAGGGAATTCATTCAGTTGTTGCTGCCGTGTGTGTGTGTGTGTGTGTGTGTGTGTGTGTGTGTGTGTGTGTGTGTGTGTGTGTGTGTGGGCGGGCGGGGGTGGGGGGGGGGGACTCCACTACCTGTCTACCCGTCTGTCTGTCTCTGCTCACTAACCTGCAGGCTAATGGGCTGCAGCAAACTCTGAATTATACAAACATGCCCTGTTTAATTCTTTAAGGACCAAAAGAAAGCTCTGTCCTCCACACAAACACACACACATGGTCAAACACTAGCCCTTTCACTTAGCCCTCAAACAGGCCCACTGTGAGCTTCATCAAGGCACTTTGTGGATGTGAGAGCAGCAGGACACACACACAGACACACACACACACACACATCAGGCACATATTAACATTACCTAAAGTGGAGCTCTGTAAATGGAACCCAACATCAAAGACATGCTGACTGTTAGAGGCATACCAGGAGGCTACTGGCTTCACAGAAACATACAGAAGTAGACACATTTGCAGACACATGCCACTTTGGGTTTGAAAAGGACTTTTTGTTTAACCAACATCCTCTTTCTTGTTAATGCATTTACTAACACAGCTGACTGTCAGCTTAGATGATAAGTTCCAGTATTTCCGTGTCTCCCTTATTGATTCCATCTTGTGTGCATGCTTTACTTTGTCTCCTAATGCACATATTTCTTGCTCTACTCTACTCTTTCTAATTGGTGTCACTGAACTGCCAATGAAGTGTGATAGAAGAATGGAATAAATGTTAAACTGTAGTTTTATGGATACTTTATATAGTGCAAGAAATAAGGTTTGAACTGGATAGAATTGTACTGAGTAAACATCCTGCAAAAAAGAAGAATTGAAACTATTGCAAAAAATTCAGCCCCCCGAAAGGACGTGATGTCACATTTCCAGCATGAATATGAAAAGAATATAGAGCAGAGAAATCACAAACGGTCAACAGAGTATGAGAATGATTGCGAGAGTTGTAGCCTATTAGTGCAATAGCGCCAAAACAAAGTGATGACAAATAGCTATAAAAATGGCCTTTAAATTTCCAAGCACTCTGTCTTTTGTATATTATGTATTTATCAGAACTGGTCTAGAGATTGCACTGATACAAGAAAAACCTGCTTAAATTTGAGAATCAGGATTTTGACAGACCAGAAAATATAGTGACTTTGCCTTAGAGGTGCCCTGTGGGGTTTTCTCATAAACAAACAAAATTTTCTTCGGTTCATTTCTGGGATAATAACCATCTTGATAAGCATTTAAGCATGAAATCAAAAGGGAGAAAGGAATTGTAATTACATGCACCAAACAAACAAAAGAGAGACCCATTTGAGAAACATTGCCCCATAGCTCCAACTAGTGGTGAAAAACTCCAAAGAGTACCTTTAAGTTTGTTTGTTTACTTAGTTAGGAACCTAATAGTTCACAACAGGGACAAAGGTCTTTGGTATCACCACACTGCAAGAACTACAAGCAGAACAAGAAATTTACTCGAGGACAACAAATGAGACAAGACATAAAAAAAAAACGCTGGAATTTTTGTAGAACTGGAGCATTGAAAGAGACAGAGGCAGTGCATGTAGTGGTTTTAATTGCATTTGGCAGAGACGACTTGCTGTGCATGTTGTTGTGGTTCATACTTGCGGTAGGACATGAAATTTTGCAGAGCTACACCCAATCCTTTCCCTGTCATCCGAATTTTACAAACGTAGAATGTTATACATGTTTTCGGAAATTTCCCATCATCCAAACAACTGCTGCACGATTGTGGCTTGTGTCTTTTACCCAAAAAAGGCATTTCCCCTGAATTTTTTAACAAAAGATAACCTAAACCTTTCTTTTTTACCTGTAACTCAAAACTTTTTAATATTTAACTCTGCATTTCTATTTAGTTTAATAACAGTTTAAAAAAAGGGGGTTTAACCCATTTCTTTGTAGATGTTATCTGCTGTGTGTTGATGTTATTCTGTCACTGGAATTGTTTTTTTTCATCTGCCACTCACATGTGCTCCATCACCCTTGTGTATCCTTGCCCAAACCTGTTTGTTTTCCCATTTCAAATCACTTCCACTTCTCCATAACACCATGTCTTCTTTCTTTCCTGTTAGAAGATCAATAGAGCCATCCTTTATTCTCCTCTCCTCTCCTCTGCAGTTGGCTAGCTGACAGATTTTGGAGGCTGTCATGGTTTTACATCACCACTGATTAGGAAAGCAGAGCACTGTGTGCTTTTCACACACAGACGTTGACTTACACAAACACAAGCACACACACACACACACACACACACACACACACACACACACACACACACACACACACACACACACACAGTGAGAGCAAAGGGGCAGCAGCTGACTGATAAACCCCATCATCTGGGTTCAGAACTCACTGTGTTTATTTTCCATGTATGTGTGTGTGTATGTGTTTGTCTTTCAGCAGGAAAGCATAAACAATTTAGTCAGCTGATGACTAAATCATGACAGATGCATTAATGATGCCCCACCGGTCCTCAGCGTTCACCCATTGACATTCACAGATAGGGCAGCTGTGTTTTGTTTATGCGTTGTGTAATGTGTGTCTCAACTGAGACCTCTTTAATTGCCGCAGCATAGACCGCGCACACAGGCTGGAGAGCAACAGTGTTTACGTCTCTTGTAAAGCGGGCGCTGGGGCGAAAGCGGTGGGAGGGTGTAAGGCGGCGGGAAGGTCTGTGAGTGTGTGTTTGGGGTGAAGTGGAGGAGGAGGAGGAGGAGGAGGCTTGGAGAGCTGGAGATGGGGTATGAAGGACGGGCGGGAGAATGAATGGGTGGCATCTCAGCGAATGCAAGCGCTGGCTTCCCATCTGCTGCCACCATTAACATTAAGAGCGTCCCTAATTCAAGCTAATTGCTGGCGACGAGGAAGTAAACAAACCGCGTACAGTTTGTGGAGATGAGCTGAAGACGAGGAGGGCGGGAGAGGACCGTTTTCGGGGAATTGTGAAGTGAATGCTTAACTGGGTTTCTGCTGCTATCAATGTACTTGTGGCTGACAGCGTGCAAGCTGGAACAAAGTACAGTGATACAGTGATGTGGCTGCCATCGGAAATGGTACTCAAAGGTGCATTAAAAGAACTTAACTGGCCATGTAAGTTTCAGGCATTTCAGCTCGGTTTAGTTGTTTGAAGCAAGACTAGATAACTTGTGCTAAATAGCAACAAGTGTGTCATAATGAGGTGACCTGGCTGTGACTTGCTAGAATGGCACTATTAGCAGGATTAACATTTCTCTAGTCAAAGAACAAAGTGTGCTTGATTAGTTCATGGCATAAGGTAGAAGGAGATTATATACAGGTCTCATGATATGCATGTGCAGTTCAACTCTGAGTGATTATGGCAGAAAGTTTGAAGTTAATAACTTTCATGATATCTCTGTTTTGATTTAGAACTCATCCAACACCCACCGTCTTCTGATTTGGTACCCTCAGAAAACTACCTCCTCTCCAGGACAAAGATTGAGCTCAGCAGTCACCATTTGACAGTGATGATGAGATCATTACTGTGGACCAATTTCCCAAAGTCTGAGACACCAACTTCAAAAATAAAAAGGGGATCCGTATGCTCCACAAATGCTGGAGTGTGTGATTTTGAAATGTGTAAATGTTGAAAGGGAATATGCTGAAAAAAATCAATGTGCTAGTTTTCTTTAAATTTAATCCTTCTACCTTGGGCAACGAACTTATGAATCAGCCCCATACAGTCCGTGTGTTACTTTCTAATAAAACCACTGAAGTGTGTTACTGTGACATGCTGAAATTTTATACACATGTAGAGAAAATAAAGTAAGAAACTTAACTACGTGATGCCAGCACAGCATGACTAAATGTTCCAAGCACTGGCTAACATTAGCCCTCATATACTGGTCACATCAATGTAACAGTAGAGGCCCTGATGCATTTTATTGCTATTTTAAGATATTGTAAGTACTTTTGAGAGGCAGACTGTGTCTTTGTCCTTTTACAAAAGGTAAACAGTCTCTAAGCTGCTTTCACATCATATTTAACTAATAGTGTACACTGTATAGAATTCATATTCTGGCTTCCATAAGCTCTATTATGACAGTAATGTTTGGTGAGCAAAGCCGTTTAATCACTTTTGTTTCATTTATACTAATTACATCAAATGTGTCCTTTGTCCACGACGACTTTCTATGCAAATGCTTCATTTTCAGCTCTTGCAGTCATGTTGTTCTCACCTACTGGTTTTTGAGTGGATTATGTAACTGGGGGAACTAGAAGAGAGCCTGAACTCACCGTGGTGGTTTTGACTCGGCCTCCGGGCTGTGTACAAGTCCAGCCAGATTTATTGACTAACAGGTCACAGCCTTCGTCCTCCAAACATGGCACCATCTCACACCACTGCTTTTTCCGAACAATACCAGCTGCAGAGAAACACAAGAAGAGAGAGAGAGAGAGAGAAAAAGAGCGATTAGAGAGGTGAGAAACAAACAGATGAAGAGAAAAGACAGACAGAGGTGGATGTAGAGATGTGATGATTAAAACAGTGAGAGTGGGTTGAGAGATGACAGATGAAGGAATGTAGATATGGACAAAGACACACGACAAGGGAAAATGATGGAAAAGGGGAGATTTGGAAAAAATGTTAAAATACATATAAATTGTGATGAAAAAAAAGATAGCGGAAGAGATGGAGAAATGTAAAGGGGTGGATCGAAAAAGAGATGAGATATGCAGGTAGATGAAGAGCAATGAAGTAAAGAGACAATTGAGAGATATGAGAGGAGGGGATGACAGTGAAAGATGGAGGAAAGATGGAGAAAACCAGACAGATGGAGAGAGCTGTGATCAGTCAGGTAAATAAATTCAAACATCTAAAATGATATTTAGCGAGTTTACAGCCCTTCCTGCATTTTTGAACATTTTAAAGGCTTTAAAAATGGCACTTTTCTGAGTCGTTACACCGTCTCGGTCTGCTCTGGTGTAGTTTAGTTCAAGCATTCAGTTAATGAGTTTCCTCCTGATAAATATAGTGACAACTTTAGGGTAATTTTTTTCTCAGTTTGAAGAAGATAATGTTGCAGCTGTGATGTAATCATTCAGTCCAAAAAATATAGATTATTCTGTACCTCCTCTTTTGTTTTTATACATTTTTATTTTTATTAATTTTTTTTGCCAGAAAGTCTCACAAATATGGCCTTATCTTTTCATTGTCATTGCCAGCCTCCATTGTTGTTGTCTAAGTATCGTATCTGTAGTCATACATCAACCATTGCATTAAAACATTATGCCCTTTTCATAAGTACATTGTCCTGGGCTTTGTTCAGACTGCAGACAAATCAGATTTGTTTCTCAAATCAGATTTTTAAGACGGACTGTCCTCACTGCTATTTTGCTAGTGATGAGATGAGATTTGTGTGTCCAGACATCACCAGCCTATTTGCATGGGTTGCTGTGGTAAAAATGCCTGCACAAGAAGCTTCCTCTCTAAGTGCCAGCAGACAATTTGTTTCAGCATCTGTCCATGGACTGTTGTTCTCTGTGTTGTCCTCAGTAACACTCAGTAGCAGCATGGATTCTGTTCAGCCTCTCTGATGTACTTCTGTCACTCTGGGTTTGATGCCGTCATTGTGTGTCGCATTGTGAGTGAAGCAAAAGATACTTTGAAACCCAAACTGTGTAGTCAGAGCATCCAGACTGAGACACATCTGTAGGAATCCAACAGGAGTCACTTTTCAAAATACCCCCAGATGTGGTTTTGATTATATTTTTAAAAACTGCATCTTAAGTGTTTTTTTTTTTTGCTGATCTGACTTTTTTCTTAAAATATATCTGAATATGCAAAAACACATTTTTGGGCTGACAGTCTGAGCAAGGCCTCAATGTGGCATCAATGAGAAAAAGTAGCTGTAACACCTAACAAACAGAATTAAGTTTTTTAAAGCACTGATTAAAATCATTTTGGTGCATTTTAACCTTTATGAAAAAAGTATTAAGGCTTATTGTGGTATAAAGTTATATACATATATGTACGCATATACAGATTAAGGTAAGGGATAAATTGCTGTAACCACCAGATCATTAAGGAAACCAGAAGTTCAATACAGTGCTACAGAGTTGATGAAATCTACTGGAAAAATACCACTTTTAAATATATAATGCATGTGATTGCATTGAGAATCACTTCAAATGCATTACTTCAGAAACAGTGGTTGTGAGGAGTACTTGAGTGACTCTTACAACGCTATGGAGATGAGAACAGTCTGGAGTTTAACACTCTAAGCTACCATCACCATCTTAAAGTCCAACAAAGGTATCAGCAGTAATTTCAGTCCTCTACTGCAAACAGCAGTCAAGAAGGAAGAGAGAATCAGACATAATGTATGCAGTTACCTGTTTCTTTTAGAAGCAATGAAGCAGAATGAATCATCAATAAGCATTTGAAAAAGATGTCAAAGGATCATAAATTTACATTAAACTCGTGGCTTTTGATAGAGTCACCTTTATATATTAGCACCAGACTCCACAGTTGTGATAACAGAATGGAGGCACGACTCAAAATACAAAAACAATCTTCTTTCCACTTCCAAGACATTAAAGTTTCTCTGTGGGGATTTCATCGTAAGCAAACATTATTTTTGTAGACAAATAATATCTTTTTATGAGTTCATGAAAAATCATGGCTATTGGGAGATAGAAAGAAAGCAAGAAAAAAGTGAAAGTGAATTTAAGGGTCATTATGTACACGGTGTAATGAGGTGCTTTTTGGTTTTAAAAGAAATCCCTCTGAAGATAAGACGTCTAATCACAGAGCCTGGGGTTGACTCATCGCTTCACAAATCAGAAATTGCATTAAAAAAAAAGGATTCAGGCACAAAAATTTAAGCAACTAATGTCCACCTGAATATTTAAATCAGAAAGATGGAAAATTAAAAGGGATGAACTGAGATGAAAGGAGAGGGGATGAAGACAAAGTAAAGGGTAAGCATATCTAGACAACATTCCTCACTATTACAGAACGTGGGCAAGATAAAGGAAGACGGATACATACATTTATACTCATATTCCTATGCATTTTAATGGGTAACAGTGAAACCCTGAATGAATTATAGGGCACACATACATCATATTCTTTTGCCATGGCTTCCTCAGTATGCTGGCTCTCCTATAAAACATTAGGGAATTGTGCTCAGTTCCATATCTATAAATTTGCTTTAAGGGCACCTTCAGTAGCTGTCATAACGTTGCATGTACATCATCAGTGAAATGCTAATATCTGTTCACCATAAACAATATCTCAATATTAATCAACCCATGAAATATGTAACAGTAATGGAGAGCTTGAAATTGACACCACTGTGAAGCATTGTTATTGTTGAGTGTGTTTTTGCTGACATGCTGCTTCGGGTTGAATTACTTGGCGCTGCTGTAGTTCGCCTCAAGGCTAGCTGTACAAAAACATCTAAAACATGTGTGACTTGAATATTTCCCCTTCAGGGAAAGAGTTACACATGGGGAAAAATGTAATTTCAAATAGCTCAAATTTCTGAAGACTAAAAACTGTTGTCAGAAATGAATATTTCTGGTAGATCAGCCACGAGTTAGACATAGCTCTCTGCAAAGCATGCATAACCCACCCTGCCAATGCCTGCCAAGCCTTGGCTGCCCATTTTCACACCTTCCTGTCCTAAAAATCAGCTTCTAAATCAGGGTTTTTGGTATTATCCCATTAAGTTTGCATCCCTTAAGGGTTTGCTATGTTATAAAGTGAACAGGCGCCTAAAATCCCCTCCCCTTGTACCTTTCTGACATTTTAATCAAAGAGCTGCGACTGACAGTGTTTGGAACTTTTCCGAATCAATGATCTGGAAAGTGACTCCGCCTCATACAGCTTTTGTTCAGGTGGGCAGGGGCAGGGGAGTAGGCAAGATTACAGTTTTTCTTGCAAGTTCTTTCATAACTTTTCTTGTTTACAAGTGATTGCAACACCATAAAGGCTTTTGAGGAATTATTGTCTAAAAGTTTGTGCCAGTTTACCCATCTGAAGAATTACTAAGTATTTCTTTTCCTATTCCCAACTTTTACCATGAAACAACTGTAAAAACATAAATGATGGTTGGATAGTTCCTCTTAAAAACTACTTTGTTTCAAGCACACCCCAACCTTAACACCTTTCTCTGACCCACTTGTCCCCACAGGTCTTCCTCAGGGATATGTTCTGTCCTCCTTGTTTTTCTCCATACATGCAAAAGATGTGCATTTTAATAGCAGCATTCCCTTCTTTCTTATGTATGCTGATGACATTATTCTGGCACAAACTGAACATTCAACTGTCAAAGCATCATCACCACCTTCTTTACTATGAAGGACCCAATGAGCTGCATCAAGAAGACAAAATAAGGGTAGACTAGGTTCTATTTATGGCACAAACCCAATCAACACAGAGGGGCAGGGAACGGAGATGATCAGCTCCCAAAAGATCATTTCATGCTATGTAAACACACATCATTCAAGCAAAATTACAGGTGAACTGACAGAGGCTCCAACTGCAGCACCAATCTACGACCAAAAAGCAATTTAGAGTTTTGTTGAACCCACCTGTCCTCTGAATTAGCACACTAGATGGTGCCTTCAAGCCACCCACTCTAAGTCCCAAGTTCAAGAAATCCTTTATTCCACTTACTGTGACTATTTTCAACAAGTGTCTTCTAAAAGCTCCCTGTGAAACATGTACACACACACGCGCACACACTGTGACCTCAACAACCCTCGCTTTTCCCTTTTTAAAAGAACCTAGTTTATCTTTTTAACGTTTTATTTTATCACTTCACCAATTTTTTTATTTATTACTTGTGTCTTTTGTTTAGTTTTGCCCTGATATGTCATGTGAAGTTTGCCCACTGCTGAGATGAATTTCCTTTTTTTAGTAAATCTGGAGGACAAGAAAGCGTTGTGCATCTGCAAGCTGCTCTGTCTCAGCAGCAATAAGTGCAGAGTCAAAGAGAGGATGTAAAGCAGGCTTAGTAAATGAAGAACGGAAGCAAGAGAGTGGAAGAGAAAATTAGAGGACATGCTGAAAACACACCATTCACTGAGGTGAAAGGAAAAAACTTATCAGTTGGGATTTGGCAGCTTTTTAAGCTTTTTTTCCACCTTTTCTTTTCTTATTTAATCCATTATCAAATGAATGTTGTCAGCAAGGTCATTTATACAATTCACTAACAGGTTTTGTTTCGCCTCTGAATTACCATCCAGTGGGGTGACCCTTAGCTGATGAAGATGTATAGTGCCGTCAGGTAAATAGTAATGAGGGAATGACTGCTGTTAGGTGTGTCTACAAGTGCTCCTGTCTGCATTTACTTTAAAAATATTATTTTTGACTGACAGAACTGTAACACCATTGATCCTCAGTTCTATCAAAAAGCTACTTTCAATTTTTTTTTCTTGTACATCCACAAGCTGATGAAAAAATAAAGCATCAAGGTATTTTTTGATCCCATTGAGGCTGCTGTTGATACCTTGCAGTTGTTTCAAATAAATGATCTTAGATTTAGAGCTTATCATCACTATCTTGTTGCTGTTCACATTCCGACAGACACAAATACAAATAATGCATTACAGAATGACATCCCGGGTGTATATGTTTATCAATAACTGTATGAATTGCCTTAGTTTATTTCTAGAAGGACAACTTTCATTTTGTGTGGAACAGCTGTGATGAATGACTACAAATAAATGACCTTGATCACCTGGTACTTTGACCTTCAGCTTTTTGTTTTGGTAGCCTATTTTTAGCCCACAACTTTAATGTTATGATTCTGTCTCAATGTGTTCAGCAGTGTTGTTACCAGCTGAAAGTGCTCTGATGGGCGAAGCTTACATTTTGCCTACCTGTCCAGCACTGAATGCTGGACATGCACAGCAACTACATGGTGAACCAAAGTATTTAGCAGCTATTTCTCTAAGAAGTCGGTGGAGACCAAATCAGAGGTAAAAGAGAGAGTACAGGTCTAATTAAAAAAGCAAATTACAGTAATGTCATCCTTTTATCTGCACTCTAAGTATTTCTCACTCTTCACCTGCTTCTCAAACTATTTCTGTGGCATAGTCAGCTTACTTACATTCAATCTGTATTCTCAGTATTTTGTCAACACTCTTTTTTAACCCAATTTTAGCTACATTACAATGCTAAATGTGGCTAAAAAAGATAACTGCTTCAGTGAGAAAGAAAAGCTTTGTGTGTAACTGTATTTTTGCATAGAACGGCTTTAATCTGTGGCTACGGTGGTTCTTGGGTAAAGCTGAACAACAACGCAGCTCAGAACTGTATGAAAACAACTTACTACCTTCAAAAGATAACCTAGTAACAGTATTATTTGTTGCAAGATTACAGCATCTCTACAAGTTCAACATTTCTTTTTTATATCAATGAAATGCTTGTTTATATTGCTTAGAACTTCACAGCAAGATTAAACCATTTATTGAAAAGAATGGTGGATTTGTTTGCTAACAGGCACCTGGTCCAATAACTTTGATTTCTCGTGGGAGCAATCAGGCACCGTGAAGACAAGTTAAATCTAAAATCCTGATCTCTCACATTTGGATTTGCGTCACTAACCGAACTGATCTCCCAGCAACATCTTGGCTGATAGTGACACTATCTGTTACCACCCGACCATACACCATGCTGTGCTGGTGTGAGGGCAGTGGCTTATGTTAAAACTTATATGATTCAAGGGTGATATGCAATGAAAACATCCCTTAAACACATCCACACACCCACACACGCTGTCAGCCAGGCAAAAACACTCCAGAGAGCACAGGCAGGCATGGACAGGAATATACACACACACACACACATATACACATGCACATTTGATGCTATGTGTAAGGAAAGGTATCAGCCGTGGTTTCATCAGCAGGAGATAAGGAGTAGAGAAGGAGAGAACATTATTACACCCTCCATGGGACACTTATCTTCCCACCAAATGGTAGATCACACTCATGTCAACAGCCAGCATCTTGGCCTAATAAATTCTGTCTAATGCCATGCCAAGCCTGCGATGGCAGAAGAAAGATGGGCTAGTTTGTGTGTGTGTGTGAGAGAGAGAGAGAGAGAGGAGGAAAGTGCACAAGGGGGAAAAAATGCAGAAAGACAGTAAGAAAAGCAGAGGAAAGACAGAAAGTAGACCTAAAGACAGATCGGATCTGGCGTAATAAATGCAGTGCAGCGCTCTTCAAGAGATGCTGCTGAGATAAAACGATGTGCTAAGATAATTACAAACTGTACAGATCAGATATGGTCTGTGCAGGTAGCCGAATCAGCAATGTGTCATAGGCTTCGGATATAGCTGGATTGCACATTTATTTTAAAAAAACGCAACATTTTCAATACATTTTCACACACCTATGCGAATGAAAGCATGTAGATACAGAAGTACTGGCCACATGCGGAGGAACCTAAGTGACCACAGGTGATCTGTGTTATATTTCCTGTTTGTCTATTTCAGTCATGTGCAGAATCCTAACAAGGTTGTGTTTCGTGTCACTCACACACACATATTTGTCTGCATAGCGGTGCACAGCACACACTGTGCCTGCGTGTTACCAGGCAGGACTTGAATTGCTCGCTGACAGAGGCAAATCAACATCACTCCTGATTTACTACAAAGAGCTGGTTGCACAATCACAAACACATACACAAAAGCTCTTACACATGGGCTTTAATATGCATTTTCTTTCTGCTCTTTGTCAGTTCGCTACCACTACAGCTCACCTTCGCCTCCCTAATGCATCAGCGTGCTGCTCAGGCCTCCCCATCTCCAGTAATGGTGAGTCAAATAGCCTTTTAAGCAAATTCACTGTGTCTTCATCTTGCGAAGGAGTACTATAAATCTGTCAGATTTTTTTTCCCCATGGATGCCCTGTAGCACATGGGAGCATATGCAAATACACACACACACACACACAAAAAGCATTCTTGCTTTGTCTGTTATTGGTTGTGTTAGTAATCTGACAATTCAAGATTACTCTGCGCTTCGCTTAATTTTAAATCTGTGAGAATAAGGATGTCAGCGAAGAAATGGAAAAGCTACAGTAAACCCATTCAGCCTTCTCTGTACATAGGAAAACACACCCTCCGAGACACACACACGCATGTGCGCACAGAATAATCTCCTTGCTGACATGTCAGGAAACAAAGTCAAACAAAAGACGGCTTGAAAAAGCCCAAGTGAGTGCCATTAAGACTTCAAGATTTGCTTTCATCATGGAAATCCCCTCCCATGTCTCCTTTTACAGTGGATCTACTATCTGGATAATTAACTGTACTATCTGACCTGCTGTGCTAGGCAGACGTTCCCTAAACCTGAATCGGGCCTAGCAGGAATTAGAAGGGAAGCTCAGTGGAATGGGAGAGAAAAGCCCAATGCAAAGAAATAAATCCCTGCGCTTTGTAATTAGCCACCAGCTGTCTATCCCCTTTCCTCTGCAGCTCTTCTCCTCTTAGCTAATTTCCCCTTGTCTTGCCCCCCCCCCCGACTTTCTTCCTCAAGACCACTATTTTCTCTTTCTACACTTTTTTACGTCTGCCCTCTATTTCTACTTTGTTTCACTTCATCTCATCTCCCCTCTTCTGTTTTCCTTCCCCATGCTTGTTCCTTTCCAGTCTATTGCCTTGCCTGATTTTCATAAGATTATTCCACCCGTTTGGCGGCCTTGATGAGTATCTGCACACTAAAAGCTGTCAAGCCCCTTTTTAAAAAGCCTGAGGTTTTTTTTCTTACCCTTTTTTTTTCCGGAGAAGTGAATTTGTGTCCCAAATAGCTCCTCTGCACTCATGAAACTTCAAGAGGCAAAAATAATGAGATAGCGTCCTGACTGACATTTCCAGACCTCGGCCTTGTGTCTGGGTGCACGCTTGTGTGTGTGTGTGTGTGTGTGTGCTTGTGTGAGAGACTCACCTAATAATCTCTCACCAACACGAATGCAACATCCATGATAATGAAGACATGAGAATACTTGTTATATGCCTCCTCTATGTGTGTATGATATTTGAATACTTTTCTTCTTGGCAGACTTTTTCTTTTTGAAATAATAAAGAAAAAGGGAAACAGAAGCTCCGATGTGATATTCTTTGCTCAAATTTTCCAAAACAGAGATAACTGCTTTTTCTCAATCATTTGATGTGCGAAATGAACATCTTTAACAGAGAAAGACAGTAATATTTCAAAACGGGGTACACATCAATGGACAAGACTGAAATTAAAGTCCTCAATTTTTTAAATGAAAGTTATTCAGAAACACATTATGCTCTTTGTCTGTCTCTCTTTCTTTCCCTTTCTACATTTGTCATTCACCCTCACCCAAAACTGCCTTCTGCAAAGTAAAAATGTTCAAATTTGACACATTTGCAAGTTTAATAACACTTTGCAGGGAACTTATATGCTTTTTAGCTGTAATATAAGTGTTTATATTTTTAATGTCACAAAAAGAGTGCATTGTCCATGTAGACTTAAATATACAGTCACTTAAAGGCATTTAGTGCACTTTTCATGAAGCTAAAGAAAAGAGACCATTGGTGTAGCTTAGCAAAAGGACTGTAAAAAGGGAGAAACAGTAAGCTTTGCTTTGTCCAAATCTTCCAACTAACACCTCGAACACTTCAGTTACCCTTGGACAGAGCCATGCTAGCTGTTACACGCTGTTTAAAGGTCTGACTGGGTGCTTTGGAGGTGTTGTGGGCAGTGATCATTTAAAAATTAGCTTAATCAAAACCCAGTGCTTCTTTGTACAAATGTGAATGAGTTGATTTTCTAATGGCTAATACAAGTGTTAGAAATTTTGTCCTAAAAATAACAAATTAAACTGATAAAAAATGTAACAAGTTTGAAAGAGCTGCTAAATCCAATGTGCCATCATTGACTGGACTTGCTACGTATATATGGAAGTGTTGGAAGAACCCAAACTGCTCCTGATGGACAGTCCAGCCTTGCATGGCAGCTTCCTCACCATCAGGGTGTGAATGTGTGTGTGTGTGAGTGTGTGTATGTGTGAATGTTCAAAGGAGAGGCCATTTTCAAAGCACTTTGTTCATTAAGCTAGCAAAGCCCTACATATGTGCAGTCCATTTAGGAACCGGTTACCGTATCTTTTGATATGCTGGATGACGGAATGAGTCACACGTTCTGTTCATAATGAATGAAAAAGACTGAAGCTGTGAATCTGCTTTTGTTCCTCAATGTCCAAACAGCTACACTGAAGTCCAGATGCCACACTGTTGCTTCCAGCTACATCCTCCCTGCCCTGCATACTATTCAAGCAAGGTGCCATTGTGGCGCATAACTGGCAGGTTGTATGGCGTGCCATCGCTCCGGGCTTGTTTTTCCTCAGTGTGTGTGTGAATGTGAGTGTGTACAGACCACCAGGTACAGCTGATATCGTTCATTCACAGATGTGCTCTGACATTTCCTCTCAGCCGAACGCCAACAGCAACCTCTCATTTGCGGACATACACACACACACACACACACACACACATATGCACGTGCGTCTGACATACACACACCTCATAGACAGAGAGAGCCCAAAGGCATTGTGAGCCAGAGGAGGAAGTGTTGGTGTGAACAGGAGTCTGTGGGAAAAGATCATTTTACAGCAGGGTCCACAGAGACAGCGGTGCATTGGCAGTGAACGGTTAACCCCTGACATACACACCGGGAAGCAGCTGGCAAACACAGAGTTATCTATTCAATACTCCCACACAGGGGAAAAAATGATCATTTGCATTACATGTGATTCTAGTAGTTGATTAACAGATTAAATAAAAGAGGAAAAATTGATACCAGAATATTTAAATTTAGAAGGAAAATGTGGGAAAAATATGATCAAAAATGATCAGAAGCCCACACAATACACCTAGAGCTGTTTCTGAAGTCAATACAGGGTTCAAAACGACATTTTAAAATCAATTTTTAAAATTTCTAAATGAGGAATACAAGGACTTTTCAGTATTTAAAAAGCAGCACAGACTTTAAGAGCAGCAATATGCACACTTGTTTGGTCTGTTTGGTTCGCAGCGAAGTGCACAGTGTGATAGTCTGTCACAAGTACATGTACACACGCCTACATAACAGATATTCACATGTACATGTATGCACTGACGGACTCTTACAACTTTCAAGTTTTCTCTCTCTCACACACACACACACACACACAGGCAAGCATTTATACACCAATTGCAGCCATGCAGACACAAACTTCAAGTTTAAAGAGTAACTTGCATAAATCTGGCATATAGTCCCTTCAGTGCACTCATTCTGGCTTCAGTTTCAGTACAACAGGAGTCTTTTTTTTTTCTCTCACGCCACACAAATTTGCAAAAACATCCCTTTTATCACTCCATCGTCCCTGCAGCATCTGCAGCCTTGCTAGGCTAACCATCAGGGACGGTGCAGGGTGGAGTAGGGTAACCGAGGGAAAAGAGGAGCAGGCGATGGGCTTTTAAGTCTGCATTCAAATGAATTTTTTGGAATCTGTAAGAATGTTTTCAAGCCAAAACTGATTGTTAATGTTCTCTGTAAAATTTAAGATACTGCCATCGAGCTAAATCAGTTGAACTCAGTGCAGATTAATGCTAAAAGGGGGTTGCAAAAAATTTAAGCAAACTCAACCTCTCGGAGACTCACCGCCTTGCGTGATGTGCCAAGCAAGAACTGCTTTCTAACAGAGGCAACTTATATTAGGACGGGGGGGGGGAGCACTGTTTGCTTACTCTGCCATTATCAGCAGCTGAGTGAACAAGTCGTAAACAATGCAAAGAGCGAGAGAATGTGACAAATGGACACGCGCGGCAGCGGGACAGTACAGTGGCGTAATGATGGGTTATGATGACAGTTGCGATCATGATGTGGCCGACGGTAATGAAGGTGACTGCGTTGAAGTTGATGATAAATGACACAGTGACATACTTAGACTAAAGTGGAACAATGCCTTCAAGCTGCAGGCAGAAATAAACACACTGGTATAATTAGTTTTTTGCACACACGCACTATAGTATGCGTTTTGTAAACTGCTCAGTGTGTACTGATGTATGAGCAAGGTGCGTGTGTGTGTGTTTGCAAAAGGGTGTTAATGTGAGCTAATGCATGCTCCTGGATGCATGTGAGCACGCCTTGGCGTCTGTTAACAAAGAGTTTGTACAGCTGGTGGAGGCCCAGACCCTCAAGACACCCTTTCTCCTTCCCGGATGTTGATTATTCTTGTCTATTTAGCCTTATTGACCTCTACATCCAAACTAATCCGCCTTAAATTATGCATAACCTTTTACTTGGCAGAGCTCCCCATAAATCTGTTTATTCCCTGTTTGCTCCCTTACAAAGTCCGCTAAACAAATTCCAATTAAGCAAAACAGCAATACAGCATGAATGATAATTCAACTCAGTGCAGTCCCCAAAGCAGATAAGAGCATAATAATTGCTGTTATGTGTACGGCAGCTTATGAAAGAGTGTTCGGTTTCCCTCGGATCTGGTTAGTGTGTATTATTTTCAGGTCATTTGGTCTTGTGAATACTTGGCAGTGAGTGTGTGTGTGCACGAGGCCCTGCTTATGCATCCTTATGTGTCTGTGTATGTGTGTTGTTCGTGCACGTGGACACGTTGCATGTTACAGAACAACTGACAAAGCATATTTGAGGGCTGACACAGATTGTTTTTTATGAGGATTCCTTTAACATTTTTAAGATCTGGACAAAGATATTATACTTGACCAGACTTTTCATTTTATGATAATGAAATAAATAATAATAAAAAATAAATGTATCTTTTCTTGATACATGATAAAGTGTTGACACTTTTTAAAAACATATCTCTTATATTTCTGTTCCTCATTTTTTTGTCATGACATGACATACTAATATACCTGCAATGCGCTCATTAGGGGATCTAGTGTTAATGTATGTACAAGAGTCTGGTTATGTCTGTTAACAAAGCCTGTCTTTTAATATTTGCTCATATGCAGAGTTGGAGGTGTGAGTTTAAAGTAGGCGAGTATATTTGCTCACATGCTTACACATACTTAAAAAACTGTTAAAGTTACATGTACTTTACTCAGGTATAATATTTGGTTGCTCCTTTACCTCTCTACCCCTGTAAACATAGGAGACAAATATCCTGTTTTCTGTAATGTATATGTATAATCCTGTGAATCCTTCATGTGCAGGTTCCCAGCCTGAACTCAGCTTGTGAATGGTGAACTCAGCCACTTAGAATGGAAACTACTCTTTGGAGAGGTAATAAAAGAATCTACACTGCATGGCTATTGCAGAAAAACTGCACACACTAGTCGTCTCAAAGATGAGGTTTCATTTCATGGAAATCCTTCTCAAATCTTCTCTGAAAGATAATGAGTTGAGAAGCTCTAATCTAATTTCTCAATTTATTTTAGTATCATAAAAAGTAAGCCCTCTCCAGCATTATAAATATTCTCTTTATGCCTTTTCATACACTTAGAGAAAAAAACTGAAAAAACTTGTTTCACTATTAATAAATAAAACGGGCAACACATGACAAATTAAAGATGTGAGAAGTAATTTTCACAATATCCACCAATGCACTTATTGGAAATGGACACTTAATTTATGGGATGGGACAAATAAATACATAAATCTCTGAGTCAGAATTTGCACTTTTGCACTTTTTTTTTTAAAATTAATCACACAAGGGGAGGCTGAAACATTAATTAAGGAGAGGAAAAAAATTAAAATGCCTTTCTTTTCTTTTCTTTTTCCTCAAAAATGTGAACTCCCCTTATTTCTATGAACAGAAATAATGCATAACCCTTCTTCCTTTTATTATATCACATATTTTTGAACAGCCCCTCAAGGATTATAACTTTAAGGATCTAAATATTTCTTCCATCTCTAACTCTGATCTCCTCTAAACTCTGGAGCAAAATCTGTCTCTGACCCAAACTGTTCACTCACTGCAACTTGTTCTCATTAAATGTGTCATCTAAACATGATAAATGGAGTGTAAAACATTTATGGAACATGCTATTTATTATAGATAATCCTAAACACAATTTTAAAGCTCATCACTGTGTGAAGCTTGCTGCAGTGTGGCTGCGAGCAGAGACGAGCGTGAGATCTGTAAAAGTTTTCTGCCGTCGGGTTTTTTTTTTCCCCTTTTTCTTTTCTTTTTTTTTTTTCTCCACCAGAACTCATTGACTATTCAGCTGCTACAGTGGATGATAATTTATTAGTGCAAGAAAACAAAATGAAATAGTAATGGAATATGTGATGTTTGGAGCCTAAACACTTTCTCCGCTTGAGATAATTACCTTGGTAGTAAAAAGGAAGCTCGCGGTGTGTGTCAGGCATATAATAACCTTAAGCTTTGATTTAGAAAAATACCTGGAGGAGCAATGAATCCAAATGTTATCAGGGAGACGCGAGAGTGGCCAAAACAAAAGCTTATCATGCAAAAGGTTACAAGTAATGAAAAAGTTTGAGAACATAAGAAGACAGTCTGTTATTAGTTTGTTCATCTTTTCTCTTAGATTTGGCTAAAAAAGTTTTTTTTTTTTTTTTAAACATAATTTGGAAATTGCAGTTTCTATTCAGAGAACTCTTTCGGTTCCTTCGGCTGCGTGTTCTTAAAGAATGCATGTTCTTTTGAATGCATTTACTGGTATTTAAAGATTGCAGCTCTACTCCCGTTTTGTCTTTTCAAAAAGGACAACAAATTATCTTTCATTTTCCTTGACTGGCTTAGTTTAAGAAAACTCTGTCTCTCAGCACTCTGGCTGTTTTTCTGATTGTCATTCGATTTTCTTAATGCTGCCACTCAGTGTTCTTACTGCACGTCGCCTTTTTTTTCCCCCCTTCTGATGATTCATTTCAATTTTAAGAGGCACTTTTCTTCCTGTAATAACAAAGACTCATAAGGCTTCATTATCCGAGGTATTTTCTAAGACTGCACTCTCCTTCCTCTTTTTCAGAGACGGGTTCCATTCAGTACAACAGTCTGTGTTATTTATTTCCTTTCATAGATGTTAGTGTGGAAAAGGTCAGAAAATAGAGTGCTTACACTTGAAGAGCACACAAAACCTGAACTGAGGAGAAAGAAGACTTCATTTCACTGCATTATTGCAACATTTCATGTAATCAAACCACCTCTTAATATGTTTCTTTGAATGAAAAGTTCTCCTAATAACGTGCCAAGTGTTAAAAATGCATATTAAGCTGTGATTTTAGAAGATAACGGCGCGGTAACTCAGATGGAGGGTATTGACTTCAGTACATCCAGTATGCACCAGGTGTCCTTCACTCGGCCGCATGTGTGCACTTCAAAGGATAAACGGTCCAAATATATCTGTCCTGGTACTCTGAATTTCCAAGACCTCTCTCCATTAAGTGTGAGCGATAACAGGGCCCCAGCTGTGCTTTCTGCCACCACCGCTGCTCCAAAGACAGAGAGGAGGGGGGAAGAGAGGGGGGGGGGGAGAAAGAGGGAGAGAGGGGTTGGACTGATCCTCCCCATCCACTCCACTCCTCTCCACCCCCCCACCCCCCACTCTCACCCCAACGGTCTTGACCCAGTTAAGACGGTTCTGTGACTGATAACCGATGCAGAGGCCGTCAGACAGGCTTTATTGAGACAATAAATGAGCCGGGACTCTAGTTGCACCGCAAGGAACATTAGTTATGTATTTAGAGTAGTGCTTGGCTGAGCTCTGTATCCATCCTCCACCTCCCTTTTCTTCTTTTTGCTCCCTTTTGCCTCCTCTCTTCTTCACTTTTTTTGCCTCCTCTACCTTTCCCTTCGTCCCTCTAATCTCCTCTCCTCTCCGCGGATGTCTGATGTCACTTCCTTCCAACCTGGCGTGGCAGCTGCATCAGAAGGCAATCCAGTTCTCACTCCTACGCAACCCCCCCCCCCAAACCCCGCACCACCACCTTCACTCCTCGCCAGAAAAGTGCTGAGCTACTGATCAAAATCTGGCCAATCTGCCTCTAGTCTTGATTCTATCTTTTTGCCTCTTACATCAAACTTTCAGGTTGAGATTCATATCAGAACTTCCTCGCTCCTTTTTTTTTTTGCAGCATTTTTTATCTTATGTGGCCTCTGTCATTGTCTTTGTGCTGCAGGTGACCCAAAGTAGAGAAGGGCAGCTACGAGATCGCTGAGCAGAAACAGAGCAATGCACAACAATGTGCATGTTGCTTGTGCAAGCAATAACTTCTATCAGTAATTATTCTGAGTTTCATCGCTCAATCATCACCAGGGCCTCAGTTACACAAGTTTTTGTGACCAGTGGTATGTGCACTTTTGCAATTTTTCCATAAACCTGAAACTTGGGTCCCAACTTCATTTTTGGGAATAGAAAAAAGGTGCAGGGAGCTAAATTCAGTGAGAAGGGGGTGGGGGAGCGAAGACTATGTTGCTATAAGTGAAGAACTTACACAAATTCATTGTGCTGTTAGTGCGTATGGGAATGCAGTTGCAAGTGCGCCCCTTGGAAGCTCTACCACTGCAAATACTACTGTTTGGTCCGAATTGAACTTAGCTGAGCCGCGCTACATTTGTGTGCAGCAGAACCAGGGTCGTAAATTTCTGACGGCGTCTCACATAATAGGAACGCGGCTTGTTGGGTCTCAAGCACCACCGACTGTTTGTCTGCACCACCTCCACACAGTCACATCAAAGTAATGAATGGAAACAAGAATGAAATCACTCTTTTTGGCAGATTTTCTCCTCTAATGACACAGTGCCTTTGAGCCAAGCACTCAAACATAAATAGCACAGCATACCACCTCGTATAGAACCCTGATGGGAGGCTCATATGCAGATGAGGCAATGTTGTATGAATGTGCATGTAGGAGGACTACAAATCAAGACCATTTCACACAATCTTGCGTAAAATGGCCAATAAAGTAATCTCCTTCGCAAAAAGAAGCCCATTGATGGTAATGAACAGTGTTATGAAGACATGGAAGAATAGACTGATGATTACGAGGCTTATGCATTATTTCACATCTGCAGACATCATGCCAGACACCAATAACTATAATAATTAGACATACTTGGGACACAATAATGTTGTCTTATAATTACATTTCATAATGAAATCAGGTTTAAAAAAAAAAAATCCTTCTCTTGTTGCCTCAGTCTATATGTGTGTGTTTGTGTGTGTGTGTGTAGCTCACTGTATTTAGCGAGTGCGGCTGAGGCTTGTGGAGTTTTTAACTTGACATTTCCAAGGATCAGCAAGGATCAATAGCAAAGGTCATGGAAACAATAACCTCCGGCTTGTTGTGACGCTCTTTACAGGAAGTCTGCCCATGGTTGCACTGTCGATCGCTTCACGCTTTTACAGTATATCCTCCATTCATGTCGATCAGGAGTTATATTGTGTTTGGTGGCAACAGACAGACGGACATGAGAATGTTTGGATCCTGACATCTTACTTGTGTTCGATAAAAATGGAAAACTGCCATAAATGGGAAAAACGCTTGAAGGACA
>JAQMCX010000037.1:599343-655650 GCA_029814765.1 Acanthurus leucopareius | reverse complement strand
CTCTTCCGATCTCATCTTACTTGTGTTCGATAAAAATGGAAAACTGCCATAAATGGGAAAAACGCTTGAAGGACACAAGCTAGGAGGATTTGATATCTGAGAATGGAGAAAGAAGAAGAGGGACTATTACCCGCATGCCACGACTGTTGGTGCCACTTCCTCTCTTCTTTCATGCTTTTTTTTTTTCCTCTGAGCACAACTAGAGTTTCCATCAGAATCGACTTTGTCATTTTATGTGGAGCTGCGCACAGCGTCTGAGTGCTCGACATAACAACAGGGTTGCACATACAGTACTGTTGTGGGCAGTCTGGGGCCTGAAGAGCTGTCAGTTCGGCGGCGAGCAACGACGGTAAACCTTGGAGACCTGGCCATTATGAGGTCCATCATGCGCGCTGAGGGGGCATTGTGCACCCCGGATTGTAAACAACAAATCGATAGGCTCATTTGTCATTTGGTTTGGAGGGAAACAAGTTTTTTGGGGGGGAGAGATCCACTTTTCCAACCCAAATGAACCGATCAATCTCGGCTCTCTCCTGGGGCCTCTCCCTCCGCCTGTGAGCCGGGTGGGAAGGCAGCGGGGGGAAAAAAAAAGTGCTCTTTCTCCCTTCTCTCACTCATTTCTTTCCCACGTCTTATCTCCTTCCCTCGCTTTTCCTTTCTCTTTTCCACTCTCACTAATACTCGTTCTGCTTCTGAAGCATCTTTCCGTCTGTTTCCCCCTTCTCCGAGTTTGTCTCTTACTCCCGTCTTTTGACAACACCGCCCACGTTGCTTTCCTGTGATGCATTTGTAATCCAGAGAAGAGAGGAGGAGGAGGAGGAGGAGGAGGAGAAAGCGTGAAGAGGAGAATAGGTTCTACTGTTCCGCACTGATGGTATTTTCTGTTTAAGTGGGGGGCAGAATGTTCCTGCCAGAGTGCTGCTGATGCTGAACGGGACTGGCAGGTGGATTATACCTTGTACCGCTTTGTCCCTGGACAAATTTAAAGGCAGCCCAACA
Source organism: Acanthurus leucopareius (assembly GCA_029814765.1). Classification (NCBI taxonomy): domain Eukaryota; kingdom Metazoa; phylum Chordata; class Actinopteri; order Acanthuriformes; family Acanthuridae; genus Acanthurus; species Acanthurus leucopareius. The sequence goes on along the minus strand of JAQMCX010000037.1, from coordinate 654,651 downwards.
ACCAGGCACCATGGGAGAAAGTAGGTATGAGGAAGGCTTGGTCTGTCTTTCTCTTCACTTCCTCTTTTCCTAAGGCCATGCAACTTTCACCACAAGTTCTGTTGTGAGTGTCTTTTCTGTACCATTCTGCGTTTCCCTTGCATCAGCCTACACATACACAGACAGTTCAACAACTTTCACTTCCTGCATAAGCTCTCTTTCGGGGATATAAAACTCTGACGTCCGCTCGGTTTGTAAAAATAAATGAGAGCCACTCTCCGCTCCGCTCCGAGCGTCTGCTTGTCTATCTACATAAGAGCTCGAGGGGCCGAGATCAAGTAGCACATATGAATAGTTTGTGACGAGCAAAGATAAGCTCTTCAGACACAAGCACTTAAGTGTTGAACACTACCAACATCCAAATGTTCAGGTCAGATATTCAGGCCATCACAGAGAGATGAAACAGTTCCTGTAATTTCGGTGATTTTTGTGGTTCTTCAAATTTAGGAATATTTTGGGAAACAGGTAAAACTTTAATAAACAAAATGCTCTTGGTTAAAACTGAAAATGTTAATATTTTCGTGAAACCAAACTCTAATTTGATAATATAAATAGTCAGTTTTTTTCGGCAATGATCATGCCATATGATTGCATGATCAGTTATCTCTCTGTATATGTTAGTTTTAATGGTTACTTACAGGGTCTGCCATTCTCATTTTGCTGTTTAAATTGCAGTAATCAGCCTCACTGTTTACTGTTGCAGTTATTACTCAGTGATTTTTGATTACACTGATATGACCTTATTTAGTTGCACTGAAAACAACCTCACTAGTTGTTTTTCTGCTGCAACTTTGGCAAAATAACTGCTCAAAGAGTGTTGGCTCTGACCTTAACCACACTTGTAATTACCTTGGTAACCATAATTGTCACCAAATCAACCGAAACTTAAATCTTTAGGATCTAAATTTAATAGGCACATTCTGCAAATCCCACCAGAATATAGACATTAATGTAAATAAAAGCATTTTTTAGAGGGTTTTATGAAGAATTGTATTGAAGGGTCAGAGCCTAAAAGCCTTTTTATAGTTAATGTGGGAAGTTATGATGCAAATCACACATAACTACGTGTGTCTCCTGTAATTTATTAAAAAAAAATCCTATTTATAAAAACAAGATTCCGTGCTATGTTTGAGAATAATTCACTGTTTCTGAAATGTGTAATGTCTTATTAAAGAAATGTACCTATGCCAGGCAGAAAAGGGCAAGTACAGTTTATTTTAGCATTTCAGATGAATCATGGTGTGGCAGAGATAATGAGTCACGCACGGTAGTTCGCCTAAACAAGAGACTTTGAAGCATCAAAGCACAGAGTGATAAAAGCAAAGGGAAACTGCCTGAAAAAAACAGGGAAGGAACACATCTGCACAACCCTCTGACACAACAAACATTGTGCTAAGACACACTTAGCATTTGCGCAGACCTTAAAATAACCTAAAAATACACAGCAAGGGAGGATAGTTCAAAATGGGATGTATTACTTTGTTAAAAGATGTGTCCAGATTACAAGACAACTTCTTTTAGCTTTGTCTAATGTTGTCAAACTGCAATATTTCAACAAAATGGCTGACAAATTGTGGTTAAGTGCACATTCATCGTGTTGTTCTGTTTCTAAAATAACTGAATTTCGATTAAAAAAAAAGAAATCTAAAAAGACAACAAATAAATGCATTCATTAAAAGATAAAAAATAAATAAATAAATGCTCGAATGCTGGAATTTAAAAACCCTCGAATGAAACAGGTTCCACTGCTGTTTCCCTTGTTTTGCATGATGATGTGAAGAGGTTGTTTTAAGTGCATGTAATTCATGAGATGACAGAATAAATGAAATGCCTACCACACTTTAATAATGCTTTCACTTCCAATAAATCTCTATTAATGTGAAACTGCTAATGTAGCTTGCTAAGTGCTATTTATGAATCTATAAATCTACTGTATGTTTCATTGAATTAAAGAGAAACTCAAGAGCTGGCAATTTTGGTTATCAATCTCCACGTAAACCCTTAGAACATGTTATTAAGTACACAAACACAGTTACAGTGGAGCTCTTTATTCTATAAATGGCTCTAGCTGCACTTTTTCCCTGCTGCTAGTCAGTTTCCGTCATTCAACACACACACACACACACACAGAGAAGCAGTGACGAGTGACGCAAGTTTTTGTGGAAAGAGACGGCTTCAAATTCTTGATTAAATATATGTCAACTCAACAGCAAAGGAAAATTTATAACCCACCATAACTGCGTGCACTGAAAAAATGCCACTTCAAAAACAGGTAAGAAATGACATGAAAACAAGGTGTTTTTGCATGTTACGAGCCAAAAATCTGCCAGTGAAAAGTGCTTGTCAAGATTCCATTAAATGTAATGTGGGGTCTGAAAACAAGCCTTTACATCACACTCCAATATCACTTTAAGGTGACACTGTCACCTGTCTTTCTTCAGGTTAACTTGAATATTCTGACTGTAAATTAGACGAATACACTTGGTAAGATTTGCAGTTTTCGCAGTGCGCGCTTGGTTTTATGCAGAGCAACAGTCGTGCTCTGCTGTCTTTCTCTCTCTTGTCCTTGCATTCTCTCCCTCACACAAAAACACACACACACAAATACATGTGCAGGAAAGTGTCCCCTCTCTTCCTCTCTCTCTCTCTCTGTTGGTTGGCCTCTGGTGGCCTGCTCCCTGTGGGCTCTGTCTGACTCTCCGTATTGACTTTGTCCTGTCTCAGGAGATGATCTGCTCTCCCACAGGAACCTCTCTTTTTTATGCACACCCACATTCACCCATGCACATATCACAGAAACAGACACACACACTTTATCTCTCTTTCTCTCTCACCTCAAACACACTGAGGGAAATATAAATTCCTGGTTTATTCACCGCTGCACCACTTAAAGTATGATACTGTAACAGTATTTGCGTGTTCTATTGCAGTCATATTTAAAACCGCAGTGTGCAGTGTCATCTAATAACCTGCATTAAAGATAATCACTTACCAAGAGGTTAAACTTAATATCTCCAACATGATACTGTAACTATTACCAATGTTACAACCCATTTAATTAAAATTACAGCCTGACTGATGCATGAGCACGGCTGGTATTATTGGACGATATTGGCTCGTCACAGATTCATTGGCAGAGATATCCAACTCAGTAGCTACGGCATCTTGGTCACTGTAACCAAACAGCTAAATGTAAAAGCTACAAAGTGTTTATGATGTGTTTTTATAATGAAAGTATCCCATTGTGATTTTTTTTTTTAATATTCAAACATAAATAAAATCAGCCTAACAGATCCAGCAACAGTTTGTATCATTGACTCCTTTCTGTAACTGTTGGTTTCGATTTTTATTTTAGACGGGAGGTTAAAGTGAGTGGTGCGAAGCAGCTAATAAGCTATGACAGCTTCTTCTAGTTTGGACTGTGTGCTCCATCTAAGGTCAGCACTGTCGAGGTGGCTTGCTGTTGGACAGTGGCCTGAATTTGCATGTTAAAGCTTAACAAAATTGAATTTGACTGATTTTCCTGCAAAATTTGGCCATTTTAGTGTCTGCTGTGAGGCTCTTTATGTTTCATCGGCTCAGTGGGCCTCTCTGTGAAAAAAACATTTTGAGTGACGACAGTGTAGATTTTTGAATTAATTCAATAAAATGAGAATTATTTCACAAAACTTTAAATAAAAACCTCCAACATAGAAAATGTACAAAATGCTGAACATAGTGGAACATTCTTCGAATACCAAACCCTAAAGCGATAGGTATTGTGAAAAGATGTTGTGTGTAAACTTCTTTTGCTTTTAGTTTCAGTGACTTTCCTCTTATCCTCTCCACCACCTCCAACATGGACATGTAGCTAATGAATAGCATATATTCTATCACCATGCAAATGAGCTTGTTAATATTAATGGTAGTAATTACTGCCGATGATTAAAGGGTACAGCCATTGTATCACTCCTTAGTTCTATCTTACACAGCTGGACTCCATATTAAAGTATAAGACTTGTTTACTGATGCTGATTTGTTTGTGTGTGGGTTCCTTTGTCATTGTCAGGTCATTAAACTGACTATGTTTTTGCCGTGTCAGATTACTTTGGCTCGTTGATCTTTGAGGGAGTATTGACATGTATGAAATAAAATATCGCCATAACTGTTAGATTCACTACTATAAAAGTGGGTAACATTGAATTTAGTGAGAAATGAGCGGCATTTTTAGCCTCAAATTAGGTTTTTTAATTATAGTTGTGATTTTGAGTGAGTGTAAATAGAGTGTTGGAATTATAAGCCACCTGTTTTTTTTAAAAAAAATGAGCACATTTTCAAAGATCGGTGACGCACATTGGAAACTGGTGTTTCAAATGAAAAAAAAAACATTAATATTTAAGGGAGTCTCCATAATTAAAGATGGATGAATACAGTACACAGAAAAATACCATCACCAACCAACATCAACCACTTCCATAGCAGTGTTCGTAGTTAGGATGTGCTCTAACATTTTTAATTCACAATAGAAGTAAATTTTTGTTATACATTTGAGGTTAGATTGAGGATAATATTACATTTGCTCAGATTAGGCATGTGGTGGTTATAAAGGGTTAGGGTACGCAGATAAAAAGTGAATGTTGTCAATATAGTCTTTTGTGTACATGATGTAGCATTCTCTATGGCTAATTTTACTTAAAGCTGTGGAGTGGGAGGCCATTTTTGGATAGATAAGAGCAGATGCAAGAGTTATTGATCCATTTTCTAATTGCCCGAGGCTTGGTGAATACTTTGTCTGTGCTGTCTTGGAACTGTTGAGGTTGAAAGCCGGTTTGCAGAGTGGGTGATTCACTTCCCCACCATTTACAGACTGAAGACCTATTGAGATAATACTCCCTTTTAAGAGCCCATTGGAATGCTGGCGCTGCTATTCTTTCATTTGAAGAAAAAATACAGAGAGCGGAGGACACTTTTCAGCAACTACAAAGTGAAGTGTCACCTTGGCATATTTGCTTGAATAACAGCAGACAAAACACTTGTGGCCTCGCTCACAATGCAACAGGATTTTTTTTTAATTCTCCAGTGATTTGTTTTGCTATAACCTTTAATTTCAGTGACAGACATCAATGAATTACTACCAATGATTTTTTTTAGAAACTGGAATAATTACACGGCCATTTTACAGTGTTTTACAGAGGCACCAGCTAGAATTTCAAGGAAAATCGGTTTAATTTATGCATTTTTGCTTGATGTCAATGGGCACCTAAAAGACAGAGAGAAGTGCTAATTTTCTAGCCTGTGATACATAATTGGATTCACCCGACATCCGAGTTGTGAGAGAGTCTCTGATTGGACGGCTAGAATTAAAACAAGCTGAATATATTATGACCTGAGGCCTGAAATTTTAAATGACTGATCTACTTCAGTGTGTGTTATACCACAAAAAAGAAAGAGCATGTTTGTCTTCAAGCGGAAACAAAAGGCTTTTAAGTTTTTCAGAATGGCTGCAGAAGCCATATGAAAGTAAATTTTCAATGTGTTTGTTCTTTTGAGTAAAGCACTGCAAAAGAAAAAAAAATGAATACAGTGTTTGCCTTGAAGAGCTATATACTTCCTGATATAAACTATATAGGCTTATATCTTAACAATAAGTATATTGAGGTATCAAAGTTACATTGGCAATGAAATATTAATGTTTAAAGATGGAATAAAAGCACATTTTCATACTTCAAAAGCATCTAATTCCGCTTATCAAAGGAACACTAAGTTTCACAGCAGTGGTCTGCCACAACACCAGAGAATATAAAAACCAGTATTTGGCAAAAACTCATCTTGGTACACAGCACATTTCAACAGCCCTGGCCTTTAAAGTGCTATATCCACGGTTAGTGCTCATACAAAGTGTTGTTCCCCTTGGGACCAAACCTCTAGCCTCAGTTTAGACTCAGAGAGATTTGAAGGGAGCAAGGTTTGCTTGCCTGCAGGTGTCCACACAACACACAATCACCTCATGTGAGCCTTTACCTTTTCCTCTTCCATCTATCAATCGGGACGTGCCCTCTTCACCCTCAAATCAGTCTAGCTGGGTCCCATTACACCACAGTTTATCCATTTTTCAAGGAGGGAAGAGGTAGCAGTTGAGGTGTTTTTATGTTGTTTAGAGAAGAAATGTTACAAAAATTCGACTCCAAATTTGTAACCTCTAAAGAATAAATATGTTGAAGTAATTTCAGTTTAAATATACAATATATGCCAAAAAATTTGGAATAACAGTGGTATATAAGGTGGTCTTGTTTGTGCACACTGAAAGAGCTAAATATGCCTCAAATATCTATACTTTTACCCTGACAACTCAACATTTTGCAATTTTTTTGAGCTTTAAATGATTATATATGACACAAACAACTATGAACCCACCACTGGAAACTGGTTTTGATGAGATTCAGTGGTGCAAAAAGAGCTAAATTAACATCATAGCCTAAAGCGACCCATGTTCTTCCCATGTGGTAACCACAGATATCCAAGGATCCAGTTTTGTCCATTAGGTTCCAACTTTCTACCCTTGGCCCAATCATTAGCCTACATATGTAAGTGGACACAAAGTAGTCGCACATATGGGGCCTGAGCATTATTGCTCACTTGAGTACCACTTACAGCCCACACTGATTCAGTCATTACAAGTCATAGCCTTATGGCAATTCAGGAAATTGCCGTGACACATACATGCTCTCACATGTGCTTATTCTGCCTGAATCAGCCATTAATAAAAATATTAAATGTTACTTTTTCATTTTACTATTCTCTATAGTAGCCTGCCTCTTTTTGTCTGTGAACAGAGTGTCCAGTTTGTCCTTGTGTAGCCTCACAGCTGTTTCCTCTCTAGTTTGCATATGTTGGCGTAGCTCCATGTTTGCATGTCTAAAGTGGTGTCGGGCGATTTTTTAATGCACACTATCATAAGATGGACAAATGAATGGAGTTAAGGAATTAATGGAATTAATCAAACACATGCAGATGGACAAGGGGAATCGAGGATTACTGCATGGATTACGAGCGCCAAAAGGGAACGACGAAGCTGGGCAGTATGTGCCAGCGTGTTATCCTGCAGAGGGAAGCTGCGCTGTAAATAGTGTCTCTGCACGCAAGGATGCAAGGAGGGCTGTAGTGAATGAATAAAAATGTCTACAAATCAGACAGAACTGCAAATCTGTTTGTCTGTCTTTCTATACATACTAACATTATATTGAAGTAAATAAAGATTTGGCTTAACCAAACCAATTCACAATAATCAACTTGAGTCAGAGCCTGTAATGGCAATTAGCTTACCAGTGTTCTGCCACTGCTACACTATGCTATGCTAGTAGCTGGAATTTTGCTATCTTTTCTCCATCGTGATAGTATCTGACTTGTGATATAACAAACTTAAAAACAAAACATGTTTATTTATCAAAATAAATAATATTGAATTGCAAATAACAACAAGGGAAAATGTGAAATTAGCCTGCATTTAGCTTTAGCTTTTGGCTAAGGCTGAGCAGCTCGCTAGTTAGCTTTGACTTCCTTTATCTCTTTTCTTCTTTCTCTGTAGTTTTATCTCTTGCTCTGACATTAAACTTTTCCTTTGCAAATTTTCATTTCTTCATTTCGTAAAACAAAATATTGAAGAATAGTGTACTTACAAAGAATATCAACTTGTGAATCTAATATTAAAGGGTTTAAGCATTGTAAGGCTAATTAATTCCAAATCTGAACATTTAACTATCACAATATTTAGTCTTAGACTTCACTTGCACTCCAGTGTATGATATCACCCCGAAAACCTCAAAAATACACACTTTTGGAGTCAGAACACAGTGTACAGTAGTTTAGGATGGAAGCTGCGATGTTAAAATGGAAAAGGCTGTTTAAATTATTTTGAAAAGCCCTGACTCACTCACATTATCCCACTAGTACAAATAGTACAACAGCAGGAGAGCACTTCAGCACACATTAGCGATTTGAGAGAAATCTTTGTGCGTGTGTGGTTTTTAGTTAACAGTAGACCACATATGTACAGAAATAGAGAGGAAACAAACTCACTTAAATAATAACCCGTAGGCATACAAGTTAAGTGCGATAGCTGGTTCTCTCGCTGTTCTCGACAGTGACATTTCTGACACCTACATACAGTAAATACCTCTGCTTTCCCCCTCACCTCACCGAGCAGACTATTAGCACAGAAGGACACTTGGTAGCTAACTTAATCAGATGAAGTGAGTCGGAAAATGAAAAGCAAGGAAAAAGAGCGAGAACAAGAGAGTGTGATGTGAAAAAGCGACAGAGAGAGAGGGAGAGAGAACACACCGCATTAGTCCACATATGATTTATTCTCCCCTCTAGGTGAAGGAGACGTCATTTGTATTCATTTGCCTTTATTTTTATCCTAGATTCATCTTGCCTTCACATGCCTGTCACCACCATACTAATATTATTTTGGCCATGTGATGTCCCATAACTGGCTCTTATAATAATTGGCCCCATGTGAAAGGATGATGCACTGGGAGCCGGGGGAGGGGTTCTTTTTTTTTTTTACTTCATTCATCTGATTTTGTTCTTTTTTATTTTTTTACAGGGAGATTAAAAGGTTCCCCTGGACAGGATGGTGTGAAGGGTGGGGATAATGATGTCTGTCCTCCTACTGAGGGACACACTAACACCCATGCATGTGCACACGAACACACACATTTTTATGCATGTGCACACTTAACAGAAGGCCTGGCTGCTATTTTTTTTTCTTTTATTAGTGGCAAGGTGAGCCAGTGGTGCTCCAACCCAAGGACAAAGACAACTGTGACCACAATCCTCCTCGCGGGGCTTTGCAGAACAATTAGATGAGAGCGGAGGGTGACTGCAGTTGTGTTTCAGGACAGCGCGCACACACACACACACACACACACACACACACATACACAAGCATGCAAACTCACAACACAGATGAGGACACAGGGTTTTATAAACTGATGTTGACGTACATGATGCAAAATCATGTATTAGAGAACTTGGTTGACATTTTGGGAATTTTTTCACACGGAGTTCGAGTAGAAGATGGATACTGCTGTTACATCTGTATCTGTGCAGTAAATGCCATATGTAAATGGAGCCAGAAGCCAGTTTGCATAGTGTAACATAAGGAGTGGGAACAAGGGGAAACAGCTGGCCTGACTATGTCTATAAGTGAAAAAAAAAGTATGGATACAAAAAAAAAAACAGGCATGCAGTTACATTAACAGATTTGCAGTGCCAGAGGTTTCCCTGACATGCCTAACCTATTTGCTATTGGGGATTGGTCTGATACCTCTCAAATAATTTTTAATTTTAAAGAGAATTCACAACTGGAGCTAACCATAACGCCTCTAAGTGCAACTGGATAGACCTCCAACCAACCAGCACCAGTGATAGGTCCAATTCCAAACAAGAAAAAAATGGCAAAGTGGTCACAAGTGATCCCAAATTACAGCTAAATGGTGCTAAAGAGTGTTTTTCTGAAATGATATTAGGTGGGAAACAAGCAATGCAGTATTAAAATTTGGGTTCATATTTTATCAGCACAGTCTGCTTTAACATTATGATCCAAATACTGGTCTGAAAGCAGCAAAACATTCAACATTTGACCTTCTCAAATCCGGTCTGTGACACTCCTGTGAGTCAAACCTGCCCCATGACAGATAATGTATGGTGATTGTCCTGACGTGGGTCAGGTTGGGGGGAAACCTGTCTAAGAAGAAGAAGAAGAAGAATAGAAAAAGAATAATAAACCATGAGCTTGGCAGATTGTCCTGTTTCCCAGGTAAGCCAGAGGTGAGAACAGCCAGACAGTTGGCTGATGGTTCAAGAAGTTACTGGTCCTGATAAAAGATGCAAATTGTCATTGTTATACTTGTTTTTTTTCTTTTTGGATTAAGCAAAGGAGACATAATGTGGTAATTAATAAGCTGCCGCTCAAGATACATATTTTTTATCATCCTGACAAGTCAAATATGCAAAGATAAGCAAAACATGTTTGAAACATTTTCACCTGCAAGACATGTGCGTGAATTTATATGCAAAAGAGTCAACAAGGTACATTAAAGGACCTGCACCACCTGCAAAGCTGTCACTGTCACGCATATTTAAAAAAAAAGCAGGTTTTCCCAGATACCAATGCACTGTCAAGTACCAGATGCTTCAACTAAGTACGGTGTAATAATCTGTTTCAGCACAGACAGAGCAAAGAAGTCCACACACGGATTCATCTGCTTCCGACTGTCTGTCTCAGACCAGACGAGCCTGGCGTTAGCTTTCCCGCTCCACGGTCGTCTGCGGTGGCTTCACTTCTTCTAGCGAGTGATAGCACCTCGACTAATGCAAACTGAAAGCACAGCTTTCGAATTCTTTTTTTTTTAGTATTTTTCAGAGTCTAGTAGTCAACTAGAATCACAGAGTCCTGGGAACTGCAGCAGGTCGTGCAACTATTCATGTCACATTACTTTTTGACTAAATTAAACATTTTCGCATCCTCTGTTGCACATTATGCAAAAGTGAAATGTAGAATGAATCTAGTGAAAGTAATATATCACCGGTCCCATCTTCAGATAAAGTCAGTCATTTCCCTCCTCTATGTTTATTTTATTTTTTCGCCTTTGTTCTCCCATCCTCACATTCAGCTGGGCGCATCCATCCAGCCGAGTGCACCCAGCTGCATGGCAATTACAGGTGGGGTTTTGGAACGGTACACAACAACAAGATGCATACATTATTAAATGAACCCATGTTCAGATGAAATTGCTAAGCCAGCCAATAAAGGTAAATTACCAAAGACAAAATGCAGCAGCAAGAAAGAGAGAGGGGCCCTGCCTGAAATTGCATCGCATTAATGAACAGCATCATTTCTGAAAATGGAGAGGAAACACGGAGTCGCACCTATCAGCGCAAGACAGAGCGAGGCGAAGAGAGGAAAAGAGAGAGAGAGATGGAACACAACATTGACTACCTAATTATGCATTTTATCATTTCAGTCACAATAGAGTGCCTCCCTTCTTTAGTTGCCCGGTGTACTCGTGCAGCTGTTCCTCCGCCACTTTAATGAGGAAGATAAAGAATAATCACAACCATGTTATATTTACATCTACCGACCACCAAATTACTTCCTTCTGCACCATCACACACGCAGGCCACACAGTCACATTCGTGTCATTTTTTTAAGCAAAAGAAACGCGTAAAAACAATGAAATGTTTTTGTCCATCATTAAAAGAATGTCGAAAATTAGCCAACATGAGCTTGATAGCATGATACAAGGCAATGGGTAATTGCATTTGCTGTGTTATTTGCTTGTGTTTTGACACTGTGACTAGTGCAGATCACCTCCCCTTTTTTTTTTTTCCTCTCCTATTGACTTTCCCCTCACGTCCCTGGCAGTCAAAGCTAGCACAGATCCTTGACTCCCGGCAGAGCTGTAATATCATGTTGCCGGTCCATCACAATGTATTCCCTGCATCCGTCCATCCATCCATCCATCCATCCATACATACATACATACATACATCCATCCATCAAGAAAGAGAAAAAAAAAAAAACAAGAGCTCCGACCTTCTGATTCCCTTGGGCTCTTAAGAAAAGAAAAAAAAAAAAGAGGAACTGTAATCACAAGGAGGAGATGAAAGGAAGATAAGTGGGTGTAGGAGAGTGGAGGAGATGTACACCACGGGGCTCTGACAACCATCATATGGAATCAGCACCTCGTGAGTAATGGGGGTTAAAAAGGGAAAGCGCCTTCTCTCTCGGTGCCAGATGGGCTCGTGTGTGCTGCGAGTGACTGAGTGACTGAGTGAGCGAGTGAATGAGTGAACTCTCGCAGCCCTTCTTGGCAGTCTCTCCGTCGACAGCAGAAATCAAATAGCTCGGGGGAAGGGGGGGGGACACGTCGAAGATGATTGGCCCACCTTGTCTGAGCTTCCATCAAGAACTGGCAATAAAAGCCACTTTGCAATCCAGCGCAGACACGTTTCTCTGACACTGTCAAAGGCTGACGTCTGGAAAAAAAAACGGGAGAAGACTGAAGAACTCACTGAAGCTTTAATTTAACGTATTGCAACTTGATGTTTGCTTGAAGGGGGGGGCATTAACATCTGCGTACTGTGCTAAGAGATTGTGGCATTGTCAAGAGTTCTTGATGAAGCCTGAAATGCTTGTAGATGACAAAGTGTCATTTTTTTTTCCTGAGGTGATTTGAAGTGAACGATCAAAAAACTATAAAGCAAGTGACAAAAGAGCGCATGCTTCAGAGCAACATCTTTATGTTGCCTTTGTCAACTTAGTTTTTCTTTCTGTGTATTTTAAAGAAGTTTCTGCCTCCAGTTTATTGACATAATTAAGCACTTTTTTAACAACAGCAACACAAGTTTTTTCAACCTTCCGTCTGATGTATGAACAGCTCCATGAAACAGATGCCCGCAGACTTCAGCTCAGTTTTTCATGTTTGTTATTGTAATATTTTTTGCCAGTATCAACCTGCAGGGAATGACCTTAGCAAGCGCATATACTTTAATCAACATCAATGACCAACCACCAATTTTCATTCCAAAATTTTTAACTTAATATTCTCATTTTTTGTTTTAATCTCTCATTATTATTTACTTTCACACAGATAGCATAAATAAAATAACAGGAAATTTCATGGTGTTAACAGAAGATTACTGAAAAAGCAAAGCCTACTGCTCTGGTTTTTTGTTGTTTTTTTTAAAAATTTGGGTATAAATCCTTATGAAGTTATGTTATTTTTGTGTTTGTGTGTGTGTGTGTGTGTGTGTGTGTGTGTGTGTGTGTGTGTGTGTGTGTGTGTACATGTTTGAGAGAAAGAACAGACGGAGGGAATGAGTGACACCTAAAGAAACCCTATTCAATGAGTAGGAAAGTCTAATAAGTGAGATAAATTAAAAGGACCTCACAAATAGACAATTGACATATTTTATAGCTGCATTATTTGAACAGAGACTCAGCTGATGCCCTCCTCCTGCTGCAAATTGTAGCCTTGACCCTGAGGGAGTCTGTAGAAGCAGTAATTATTAATTAATTGTTCATAGCCCGTAGCCTGATGAAGCGACATAGCTCCCTTGGACACGCGCTCACCGTGGAGTAACTTTTCTCTTCCAATTAGAGCGGCGAGGTGGGGAGGGTGATAGCACGGACCATCAACCACGACACCGCCGGTGAACGGACTTGTGGGAAACAGAGAGGACAGGCAGCAGGCGTTTAGGAAGGCGCGCTGCAGTGGGCAGGGCTAAAAATGCAACGTCAGCCTCCTCACCGCCTTCAACAGCTGATAAGGATGGGTGTCAGGGATGAAGGTATATAGAGAAAAAAAAAAAGAAAGAAGCTGCCTTTTTTTATGTATTCACATGTGCTGATTTATTCCATCTGTGCGGTTTTGATGTGCAAGTTCATAAATGTAATGCCTCAATTTGTGTGAGTCTGTGTTCTGAGAGGACGTAAAAGACAAGGCGGGGGTGAGTGACAGTTGAGCTGAGACATATTAGCTCTTGAAGATTTATAAGGCCGAGATGTTAGGATGACTCTAATGGGCTTAGCGAGTGATTGGTGTGCTGGCCTTGCTGAGAATCCCGCTCTATGAAGAGCTCCGTAATACTTCAACACGAGAGCCTGATGGCTCATTTGAAAGCCAGAAGCAGCACATGAAGTCAATCTACTGAGCCAACACCCTTTTTCATAAACACTTAGCACAGAATTGATCTTAAGCTGAATGTTCAGCACAGAACCTTGCAAGAAATCTATGTAAATGACCCCACAGCTCTCCAATCCACAATCACCGGTAACTCACAGTTGCTCGGGTGACAAAAATTATCTGCATCAGTTTAAAAGAAGAGCAAAAAAAAAAAAAAAGGGCCCAAAGTGGCTGAAAGCGTCAGCTCAACGCAGGCGGCATCTTTAATGCGACTGCTTTTCATTGTATTCACATATGCTTATCAAGCACTTCTCAAGAGGAACTTTACTGGCCTCTTTCTCTCTCGACCCGGATTAATTATAATAAAACACAGAGAGCAAGATGCACAACAATGGAGCATCAATAACATCTGACGTTATCATCAACTCGGAACCTTGGAACACCTGGGTCCACTTCATCACCTTGCGCCTGCAGATTTATGAACGCCCAGTGCAGTGGGTTCCAGGCGGAAGGGGACGTGCGGATAATGCAGCTTCATTAACAGAGAGCAGAACGGCTCGCCTGAATGCATTATGGCATCTGTATGAAGCTATATCATCTGGGATATTAAATATTTACAGTCAATGTATGCATGTGAAATGACTCCAGTACACACACACACACACACACACACATACATCCAGTGGACTACTTATTCATCTTTGGGTGCATTAACATCCATCATTTGTAGAATAAAAAAAAAAAAAAAGGAAATGGCAGCAATCTGTTTTTGCAAAAATGATTGCAGACATCAAAATGAGTCATGATGAACAACATCAGCTTAGTTATCATGTAAAGTCTGTACGAGCAAAGTGGTAATAATTCAGAGAATATACACATCCTTACTGGTATCTGTGTGTGTTGATATATTTGACAGAGATATTCAAAAGATATCTAACCTTTAAAAGAATTGTGTTGTTCAGTGTAAATATAAGCACATATTGTGATTGGTAGGCATCCCATTAATGAGAAATTGAAAAAAACAGGCCATTTTTTAAAGAACCGTGAAAATGGATTTTCCTTATTGAGGAACTCAGCAGGGAGGGAGGCAACAAAGTAACATAATGCAAGGTTAATGGATGGAAAACTTACTGTAACTCTGCCACAGAATGAAAGCCAGAGCATGACACTTTGCATTATTTTTATGCTAATGTGCACCACTCGTCAGCTTTTTCACCCTACAGGGAAAACACAAGCATTCTTTGTATTATATTTCTGCTTGTCACACTGCAAAACACAAACTGGCTCAGTGTTTCTGTGTGTAAACCCACAAAGAGGCTGTTTTGATACCAGTCAGTCTGGAGGGAGGGCTCCGCATTAATATTTCCAGAAATTCAGAGTGTCCCAAAAAAAGACAAAAAAAAAAAAGAATTAAATAAATAAAGCAACAACAACACAGAAACTCGTTTGGCTTGACAGTTTGAGCAAGTTGGTGCAGAAGAATTCAGAAACACAGCAACGGAAAGGGACATTTTTTTTCTAACTCTGTCAACACTTTTTGTTTCGTGTTTCTAACAGCTTCTGTGGCTTTAAAACAAATAACAGGAATATGAGAGTCAGGAAATGTTGAAAAATTACATGTGTCTATGAGCTACACAGAATCTAAACCTGAGAAAATGCAACAAAATTATAATAAAAGGCCATTTTTTTCCTATAATAATTGAGTTATCTCTTTAACTTATTTAAATCAAATACCCACCTATTAAAATGAGGAGGAATCTACACAACAGAACCGCCTTGATCAAAATAAAACTTATAAAAAATTGTGGTTTTGACTGATGAAACATAACTTGAACACTGACAGTTTGTAAAGTTGTTAAATTAAAAAATATGGCAGTAAAATAAAAAAAAAATCTTTAAATATCACTGCCTGGGAGCATGGCCAGACCTTTCCTCATCCAACTCTAGCACTTTATTCTCTGACCTAATTCACAAAGGGAATGTAAAATAGATTTGAAGCTCGTGGGTTTGTTTTTATTTTTAACCTATACCATCAGGTTTAGTGTCACAGTGTAACATGAGCATCATGAACTGAGCCGCAGAAGCAGCAGATGTAAGTAACGTTTTAACTTTTGCTTTCAGTATAACCCTGAAAATCCCTTGCAGCCATCTGTAATAGTTTCATTTTGTTATTTTGTCTGCAATCATCTGGTTTTTTTTTCCGTTTTCTCTTTTGCTGTCTGCCTCCATGACCAAATTACTGCAGTTATTTCAGTATAAGTCGGGTGGTGAATGCATTTCACAAAAAATCACAGGCAACAGGATGCTGATGGATGATTCACCATAGATTCACACCTCCTATAATACAACACAGACACTGGCTCCGTTTTCATCAGACTGATGCCAAAAAGGAAAAATGTACTAATTGGATACAATAGCACTTTTTATATATATAATGATTTCTGATAACAAAAACTAGCTAGCAATACCATTTCACACATGATACAAACATTCTAATGGAATACACAATCTATTTTAACACAAGAAAAGCAGTCAAACTGCATCTGAAAAAAATCAATCATTATTTGGAATTGGATGTTTTTTGCAGTGCTGTAATACAAATTGATGATTGCTTGGATGAAAAAAAAAAAAAAAGGTATTTTGTCAACAGCAACAGTGTGGATAAGAAAAAGGCAGAGACTCGTAGGGAGAGTTACGCGTCCTGGGTGTGATCAGTATGTAAAAAAGCGCCCTCTGATTTGTGTCCTGCTCCAGTTTAGAGGCTACAGCCTCCAAACCGGCACACCCAAGGAGAAGCAACCCACCTCAGGCTGCCGTTCTCATCTGCCTGCCCTCTCCCCCCCTCCTCTCCCTTTGACAAGGCCACAGCCTGTGGTCATCAGTCTTCAGTCTGCATGTGTG
Organism: Acanthurus leucopareius; assembly: GCA_029814765.1. NCBI lineage: Eukaryota > Metazoa > Chordata > Actinopteri > Acanthuriformes > Acanthuridae > Acanthurus > Acanthurus leucopareius. The sequence continues at coordinate 638,038 of JAQMCX010000037.1, read as the reverse complement.
TATGTGGAGAAAAAGGCCAAGAGACTGAGAAAATAGCGAGAAGTGGCGACATTACAGATGCACCACTGGACCATCTTTTCCAGTCCCGCTCCCTCTGGACAGGGCTGCGCTATGGCGGCTAGTTTGCTAACTGGCTGCCGGAGCTGACATGACATGTTTCCCCAACAGACAGCGGTCCCCCTCCTCCCCTACCCGGATCAAATCAAACCAGTGGGCTGATGCAGTATGATTGGAGCTCTGGTACTGTCTAATAGCCCAGAGACTGAGCCTGACGCATACTGTTGTCTCTATCACTGCCTGATTCACTAGAACAATTGCAAGCTAACCAGGAATGTGCATCTAGCGGGACGGGAGTGTTTTTTTTTTATAGCTCGCAGTGCAGCTTTACAGATATGACAGTGCATGTTATAGCAGTGAAAACAGTCCTCAGATCCATTACTTAAGTAAAAGTAGCGATACACTGTGGAAATACTCATTTACAAGGAAAAGGAGTCTGCATCTTTAAACAAGAAAGAAGGAGGCAGATTGAACTATAATGACCAAAGAGGGAACTGTCGTAGAAAATAGATGAAACCTTATTCATTTACTTTTATTAAAAAATTAAGAACTTACCATAATAGACATTTTTGTTTCAATAAAAAAAAAATAAAATATGCAAACACAAATCTACAGAGAATTATCAGCTGACTCTGCAGCCTCACTCAGCTTGACGCAGCATTAGAGCATCTTTTGGCTCATTGTTTTGGATTTCAAGCCCACAACTTTACTGTTTCGGTTCCCTGTGGTCACCTTTGCTGTCATAGAGCTGTTTTCAGCTTCAGCAGGCAGCTGAGTAGTGAAAAAGCTGTAAAAACCTACTGCACAGTACATCAGTTCAGCACCTAAACCTCAGAAAAAGATGCAATTAAAGCAGGAGAACATAGTAGAACATTCGGCAGCTGAAGAGACAGATATTTCCGCAGATGTTGATAGAGGCCAAAATTAGTACCAAAAAAAGAATGTGAATTATTGACTTAGTTTCCTAGCAATCCAGGAACATAACTCCAAATGATGCTCTGTCACTGCTGGATGTGTAAATAGGCAACTGATAGCTCACAAGATGCTAACAAGGTGCTGTTGTCAATGTTGTGTTCACATCTGTTTCTTCTCTTGTTTCAATTCCCAAGTGGTCAAAAAATCAATTATTGTGGGTCCTAAATCTCAACTACAGGCTAAAATCACTCAGGAAGTTGTGTTTTTTTTTGTGCAGTGAACTATTTTATATACTTTATGTTCAACAAAGTGACTGTAGCTGTTAAACAGTGAACCAAAACTACATTATTTTTTCTATAAAATGCAGGGAAGTAGAAGTAGAAAGTAGCATGACATGGTCATACTCAGGTAAGGCACTAATGCCTCAGTTTGTACACAAGAGAGCATACTGCTTTTTCACAGTATCATCTGCAGGCCTCAGCCTCTCACATCTGGTCACCTTTGAGGTTTTCATCTATGGCAGCATCCAAGCAAAAGGAGACCAAACACAAACACATTCACCTCAGGCAGGGACTCCCCACCGAGCGATCACCGCCACAACCACTGACCTCCTCTAAGTCTCTGGAGCTGCCTGCTTCTGCAGCTCTGTCACTCTCTTTCTGCAGCTGACACAAGCCGGCAACTCTCTCTCTCTCTCTCTCTCTCTCTCTCTCTCTCTCTCTTTCTGTAACGGTCTCTCTCTCTTTCCTAATAAGAATCAATATCAGCTCTCTTAAAAGTCATCAAGCACAGAGGTAAAAAGGCTCGAGAGCATGAAATTGCAGATGGGAGAGGGTGTACTTATGCAACACTAGGCTGCGATAGAGGCCTCAAATGGGTAGAGCCGCCGAAGGCATACAGTACAGAGAGCGAGAGAAAGAAAATGACTATTAGAGTGAGAGAGTGCGTGAGAGAGAAAGAAATAGGAGGAAAAAGCGGACGGACTGAGGGAAAAAAATAAGAAACAGAGGGAGAGAACAGGTCAGAAGGAGTCAGCACTTCATGCCGCAGAGATGTGATTCTTTAATGTTTTGTTTTGGTTTTTTTTTTTTCCTCTCATGGACTCCCTGCGTCAAACAGCGCAGCTACGGAAACCTTATCATGTCGACGGCTTATCTCCCATTTTCACCTCCTCAAAGCAATAAACACGGAGCAACTGCAAGATGTGAAATGCGCAACAACAAAGAGTTGACTCCTCAGGATCAACAGCACCACGGCACTCTCTCTGTTTTCATTACCACATACCGCCCTGGAAGCCAGGGGAGACCGCTGATGGAGCTATGGATTATCCTGCATGGATAGGATGCAGAGTCTAAAGCATGAAGGACACAGATAGTGTCAGCCAAGGCAAAGGCATATTACAACAGAGAGCAGACCTCAAGGACTCAAGTAGATTAAAACTGATTGAAATCCCATTTGTGGCGTTTGGGGTCTTTTCTGTCAGCTCCCTCTGTCTCTCTCCTCTTGCAGTGTCCCCACAGTGAGCAGAGCCCGAGTCTGGGTAAACAAATAAGATTGCATTTGCGGAGACAAGCATCTCAAATTTGCATGGCAATAATATCAAGCTGTGGGATTTTGTAATAAGAACAGCAATAAAGGTGTGTGTGTGCCTGGATGTGTGTCTGTTTTTTTGGAACGAAAGAAATGTGACAATATGGAAGGAAATGGTAAATTAGAATTTGACACTGAAAAATATGCACATACAGAAGTGCGTCTGTGTACATAAATGCATACGTGCAATTATTTACTGGTCCAATCAATCAAATCATAATTAAAACTTCAGCTACAATATAATACAGTGGAGTATTGGTGTAATCTTTATGTACAAAGTTCCAAGTAGCTGTTGACTCAAAAAGTGCAATTAGTATTAAAAAACATAAATTTGACTTAAATCAACATAAAATAACAGCTTTATTCAATCATTTTGATTACTGGCTTGTAAATATAAGAAGGTAACCTCTATCATTCTGCAGACGCAACATGCATCCTCCTCCTGTAATCACCTGTAATAAGTATGAAAAGCTTCATGACAGCACATCACACACCACCAATTATTACTGATTTTGTGAAAAATGGATCAAATTCTTGTAATTTATTTATTTTTTTTATTGTTTTACCATCTAATATCCTCAAGCTGTTCTGCTTCAACTCTCTGTGATTCTCTCTGGTGGACAAATTCCCATTTATTTGTCGCTAAAGTAACAGCTAAGTGTTGCTAACTGCAGCTGCCACAAACAGGCAACGTAACCATGCACAGTAACCTCTTTGGACATCATGACAGAGGTGAGAAGAAGGAGAGGAGGAGGAGAGCTAGAGATCATTTTAGACTGGCTTTCAGTCATTGGCGAGAGCTTTGCGAGATAACAGGCTGCGAGACAGTAGCTGAGCTGGACTCCTCGCTGTTAGACTGCAAAGTAATATGAGCTGGCTCGCTATGTTTCGTCGTATGTGGTTGCAGTTGCTTGACAGTCGGCTGAGTTGGCAAAGTTGTGTACTGCCCAGTTTTTAATCATAAATAATGTATTTAGAACAAATTCACATGTGCTGCTGTTTATATTTAAGTTAATGGTGTATTGTACTTAGAAATTGAAGGCCACTGAATCACAAACAAACACAAATTCTTGCATAATGTTTCTGCATGCACAGCGGCGTACTTCAGTCCATGTCCATTTGTGCGTTCATATCATAGTTGCAGTAATGTGTGTGTGTGTGTGTGTGTGGTTAGCTAGCTCATAGTATTTTACATATCCTCATCCTTTTGTATGCTTGAGGCATTAGGAACGACAGCAAAGGAAGGAAGGCTTTTGTTCCCTCAGTTTATCCTGAAGACAGTTCCTGTGTTCGCCCAGGGTGGTACACCGTCTGCAAGGAGGTCCTGCCTTTAAGGCTCCAGTCAGGGAACAAAAATACAACAAAAAAGCACCCTGTGCAGTTGTAATATGAATGGCTAAATGTAAATGTATTGTTGTTACTGTAAAACACATGACTTTAAGCCTAGTTGTCCTGCTTACATTCAGATGTTTTAAAAATCTACTGTTCAGTCTCAAATTGACTATTAATTTGTGGGCAAAACTAAGGGTAAACCTTGCAGACTCCACACAGGTCAAAATTCAACCATACACCTCCTTCTTGATGGCAGCAGTGCATATAACCACCAAGCCACTTAAGCCCAATATGCTTATTTCAAAATTAAATGTTTATTAGGAATGATTGTGATTACAGGCAACTGCTGCATGTTAAATAAAACCACATGTAAAAAATTTTTAATTCCTCATACTTACTGATTTTTTTAACATCAACCATGAAAGGTTGGGAATGAGAAGGAAGTAATTAGGCCAAAAGCACATCTCTTGCTGTCTATTACCATATGAACCCTGTCAGCCTCTCAGGTCAGCTGGTAGCAATTTTCTAACTTTTCCCAGAATCCATATTAACAAGGAGAAGTGGTGTTTTGTTAATATGCAGAGGATTTAAGACTTGCGCCAGCCTTTGACTGCAATTAAATACAGATTAAAACTTTTATGTTCTCATATTATGGTCTTATGTTCTGTTTAATGTAATTCCCTTTGTGTCTTTAATGCATTATTTCGGCTTGAATTGCTTTTGTTACTTAAACGTACACAGACACACTTGCCTCGCTCTGAGTTTATGGCGGCACTATTACAATGCATTGTCATTTCGTATTTATTCATTTATATTGGCTAAACTGCTAGGTTTATATGAGTATGATTTCCAGTTTTATTTAATGCGTTTATTTTGCTGGTGGATGGTGCTGCCGTCCACCTGCGCAGGTCCCTCTAAAGTCAGCTGATAAGCCTAAGCTCTCTTCATAAAAAAAGAAGAGTATCTAGCCTACACAAAATGCCACAGTGCTCCATGGAGCCCACGTTGTGACAAATACCTCTCGATGTTATCGGGATGCTGTGGATTTATGCAACATCCACACGACTTATTCAATGACAGAAGAGGCAGCAAAGTGACTCCGAGGTGCAAGTGGCTATGTGGTCATGTTTACAAGATCAGATTCTTCTTTTGTGAGACTCACACAAAGCACGCGTATCTCAGTATGAAGCGGTTTGGCTTAAGGAAGAAATTCAATTTGAAGGAAGGTCAGATCTTCATGTACATCTGTGCCGGGCATGAGTCTCCGTCTGCTTAAACATGGTGAAAATCCTTCTCCTCATACGATCAGCAGGTAAAAGAAAGTCACACAGCGCTGCGAAGGATCTGCAGCTCCTCCAACGCAAGGCACAACTGTGAAGACACAGTTGAATCACAGGCAAAAACAAGACATCCAGAGGCAAAAAGCTCGCTGGAGGGTCTTTCCTAACTAACAGAGCTGTTTATCCTGCCATCACCTGTGCACCATAACCTTCCCTTCTCTGCCCGGGCTGCAGGCCACATCATGTGAGAGGCAGACCCAGTGACAGGCGCCCCCCCTAAGAGGCAGAGGGTCTGCAATGAAGATGTCATCAAGATAAGTAAGCAAAGCCTCACATCACACCACCGTTCAACCCCATCTGAAGACTCAGAGTGTGTGAAATTCATAGAGCTGTCATGGGTGCAGGGTGGTACTCAGAGAAATAGCTAAGGTTCTTCACTATTAGATGTATGTGAGGAGCCATAGCAACATCTAAAGAGACTCATCCTCTTCACTTTACACTGAGTACATTTTTATATACATTCCTTCAAATTTATAGATATTTTAAACAAATATAAACATATTTCTTTATGGCTTGAGAAAACCTTTCAAGCTGCATAAGTCATTAAAAAAATCTGTCATCTTCTCCCTAAAACTCATTGTCACAAGGATAAAAACGGCTCTTTTCTTTGATCATGAAAAGCTGGCGTTGTTCTCGCAGGACGGTGAAACTACTTGCATTTCATACAGAAAGAAAGCACATTTTTGCGCACCTGCATTTAGACAGCAATATAGGACGCTGTGGTAAATAAACTCAATGGCTTCCACTTGACCAATTATTCAAAAACACCCTTTAAATGTTTTATAATTACCTTCTGATCGAGTGTGGGATCTAATTTCTGCCATTTAGATTTTAAAAAGACTCGAAGAAATTAATTAAAAGAGCTTTTTTTCTCTAAAGAGCAATTACAAATGTCATCTGAGTACTAATACGCATGCAAATTACAAATTTGGCTTTATTTTCTATTTATTCACTATGATTACACTGCAGATTATTTTCTCAATTAATTTTTAATTGCTTGGACTATACAAAGTCAGAGAGTCGTATAAATATCCAACCCATCTTACCAGACTATAAGGTGACATTTTGTTGTTTGTTTTTGTCTGAATAAACTGTCCAAAAACCCAAAGAGATGAAATTTACTGTCATAGAATGCAAAGAAAACAAGAAAATATCCCATTTGAGGAGACGGAATCAGTGAGATTTTATCATTTTCACTAAAAAAAAGAAAAGACATAATAGATGGATCATTCAAAATAAATTTTCAGTTGATCAACAAGTAACTAATCGAAAAATCAATTAAGGTCTAACGGTGATAATAATAATAATAATAATACAACACTCTAACTGCTCTGAAACACACACTGTTTCCCAAAGAGTGCCACTATTCCATGAAATATAAGCCCATCTGTTGGTGGGGGATTTAGAAAACCTCCTGCAGCCACTTTTTAAAATGATTCAACTGTAAATTGATTTGTTGCAGGCTTTACTAACCTCACAAAGACAGCCCTGTGATCCACTTTGCTCCACATTGTAGGTTTTTATCCACCTTAAGCCCCTACTTAAAAACCTCAGAGCCCTAACTGCCCCTGTGACTGATGACGTGATTTAACACTTCGATATGGCTGAATTATGCCACGTCATTTTCTTCATGTGCTCCGGCACCAACATGGCTCCATGTAAGTCAGACATGCCTAAGGAAGAAACATGCTCATGTTCGAGTGCTTTTGACTGAAGTGGACCCTCAAAGTAAGCGAGCTAAGCCGGGATCCCCCCACTTCCTCCCCTTACCGTCCACACAGGCAGGTCTGGCTCTTGTAGTTCCAGCGATCTGGCCCTTCTTACAGGCGCAGCGGGCCGTCTGCCTGGCGATGGTTCGCCGTGGTTGGCTGCTGTCCCTGTCCAGCGTCACAATCTCACATGTCCCCGCTGCCAGCTGGCCTGGAAATGACATTGCACCACAGAACGCGAGGTCAGAGAGATGAAATCATAAACAGGGCAAAATAAACAAGTCCGTCTCTTCTGTTAAATTTGTATTTTGTCACATGTTCAGTGGTGGAGATTTATCATAATCGTTTGTAGCTCCATTGGCAGGGCAAAGCACGAATGGTACCAAATTCAAAAGAGGGAGTCTCAATGGGGCAACTAACACAAGCAGAGTAAGACTTAAATGTGTTGCTAGGACTTTCATTTTAAAGTTCAATGTGCAGTATCTGTGGTGGAAAGTGACCTTGTACCTAAGCATGATTTTTGGGTACTTAATTTAATCTAATTTCATTTACTTTAACCTTACATTTCCGATAGAAATAATGAACTTTTTTTCTCCACATTTATCCGACTGCCTAAGTTAGACTTTTGCAAAAAATATGCATTTCATCAAGTTAACAAATAGATTCTTCTTGCTTAACAATTTGAATATAATATCAAGTTCTTAAAGTTTTATTTTTCTCAAACATGTTAATAATCTGCCATGGCTGTGACACAAGCTCAACCTGTTCTTAGATAAATTAAAAAGTTTAATGAATTTGTTGAATAAAGTGACATTTTCTTAATTGTCAAAGCAAAAACCTCTTCATTTCATCCGAGATTTTCTCACATTTTATTATGGATGTTGAAACAAACTGTGTTTTTTTTTTCAAAAACTACTATTCCACTTAATTAGTTAGTTGAAAAGACTGTTAGGTCTCAATTACTCACTAACACATTTTTGGCTGTGCAAAACACATTATAATCATTTTGTTAAATCATTAGAATCAGCTCCACCTAAAAATAAAGAACAATCAAATATTCACTGGTACAGCAGGAAAGACTGTCAATCAATAATGGAAGCTGAGTGAGTTTCAATAAAAAGATACACCTGTGTTAACATATGCAACAGTATTTTGTTAATATTTGGTTAGTGAGCTACAAAGTTGCCATCAGCTTTTAATGCTGGTGTCAACCAGGTTTTCCCTATTCTGAAAAAATGGGTCTTTGTATCTGCCTCTCCTCCTCAGTCACAATATATTCACTCATCCTCTCATGTTCCACAAATTATTTCACTGTGAGAGACTGGTATCGATCCTTGAACATCAGCTAGAACCTTCCAGTAATCTTCTTTGAACACAGACGGTAATACTTAGGTAGCTAAACACAATTACTTGGAGCTCAAAGGGTTTTTCTTGACAACATCCAAAAGAAATATTTTTGGGAAACTTAGCGCAGCTCACTTAAGAACAACCTTGACCTAAGCGCAACAGTGCACAACCTTAACCTTGAACTGTACCTGTGGAATTTCTCAGAAACCAACAGATGAACATTACAGAGGTACCGAACAGCTCACAGGTGTAACTTCATGCGTGAGGCCGCTTCAAAAGACAATGGAGAAGAAATTACTTTTAAATTTCTGCTACCTAAAGACTACCCATGAGCTATTTCCCATTAAGGGCTACATCCTATCAGCACACCTCTTTGAAGGTAATGTACCCATTAGCCACGAATGAAACACATGAATACTGATGAACTTTGTAATTGCTGCCAAGTCCCCCCATCTTACACACATACACACACATACACACACATATACACACACACACATCCTCTATGTATTCAATCAGGTGACCTTCGGCCTCGTAGCCGGGCCCTTGCTGCTCGCAAATTAACCTTTGTCCGTGTGTGGAGGCCCTCGGGTGCCATCCTGAAGAGGCTTATCAGTATCTAATTGTGATTGGCAAGAGGATGGAAGTTGTGATTAAATCTGGACTTGAGTCCCGGACACTTGGGTGGCTGGCTTAATGAACTGAGCTGTGAGGGGTCACACCCAGGGTAATGGGGATCTATCAAGATTCATCCACACACTGGTACCTGTGGTGGCCATAGCCACAGATGGAGAAGATTTCTGCATGCAGAAAGTATGTTGCGCTCTGAGGATGTGTGTGTCTATGTGTAAATACATGCCTTTTCCTGACCATAATCTGTATTTTTTGGGGGAAAAAAAACAACAAACTCAGTGCAACTTCAGTAAAAAGAGGAACACCCAGCCTGTACCATGCTCCACATTTTCATCCTTATTCAATTATTTATCTATGTTTTTCCCCTTGTGACTGCTCTTATCCATTTTTTATGTAATTTAATTTATAAGGAAATATACACATGGGTTAGGGTTAGTGTTAGTGGATAAACAACCACAACAACACATAACACGGATGAGGACATGGAGGTATGGGACAACAAGGAGCTGACACTGGGTACAACTGTAGCATATTACCAAATAATCGAGTATTATTATTATCTGTATGTTGATCAGAGAGACTGGTAAGGAGAGCTAAGATCCAAAATGATCTCAGACACAAACTCCCATAAAAAAATAATAAAAAAACAGAAGAAGAAGAAAAAATCTTAAAAAATGACACTACTGGTGTAATGGTGTCACAGTGCTGGTAATGTCTCAGTCAAGGGCAGATCTGTAGTGATAAAAGCGGCTATTCTTTTCATTCCAAAGACATTTAAAATCCAATTTCCCAGCTATTAAAAAGAATCAACCTTACTTATTCCTCTATTTCACAACATTTATTCCTTTTATAGCAAATAAAGCTAAACTTGTTATCTCTCTATCTTTTTGGACCTTGGATGTGCAGCATACGTATTTTGTGCTTAAATATGTTTAATATTTGCATTATGCTTTCATGTTTTGTTCTGTCTGTCACGCTGGTACTAAGAGAAATTACATTTATATTTTACTGTACGTGAAACAGCACTACTGTTCTTTTTATGCTTCTAGGCCACCACACTTTTGTGTTTTCCCATAAACAGACACAGTGCCAGACGCACAGACACTTCCATGCATAACATTTGAATTTATAATTCTACCCCAACTGAGCCAAACTTATATAACATCTCTGGATTATAAAAACAACAGATCTCTGAAACGTTAGCCCTGTTTTATGACCGTGTATTTTCAGTTCTTAAACTGTTTTTTTTTAGTTAAAAAAGTGATTTATATATTTTTTTCTCAACTGTTAAAAAAACAATTTTTTCATTCAGTCTCTCTAAAATAAAAGAAAACGGTGGAAAAAAGTAAAGACACATTAGTAAATTGGACGGTAAAAACACATTGTTTATTGGAATCATTAAATCAGTTCATTAGTTTTAACAAGAAAAGATTTTTGTCTTGTTTTATAAATACTAATTTGTGTTTTTTTTTTGTTGTGAAAAATAGAATAAATAAAGTGTTGAGAGAAAAATGAGGTTGAGTATTTGAAAGTAAACATACTGACTGAAAGTGGCCCATTACAGCGAGCACAGATGTGTTCATAATGTTCTCTAATCTTTAGCCATCTCTCGCTCCACTGTGTGACTCCTCCAAAGTCAGTAGTCATACATCAGCGGTAGATGCGTGTATCTATAAATATACAACTCTGCTAAGAAGACAGGGGAAGTGATTACAAATGTGCAGAAAGATGTCTTCACATTCGACGCCTTTGCTCAAAAATGCATGCCAACAAAATCCAATCTGTCATGCCTTTTGCACTCGGGAGATCAAGACCAAAGCCCACCGCCTTCACCACCCATTTCCACTGCTCTCCTCCTCTTCCTCTGTCCTCCTTTCTTCCTTTACATTGCTTGTTCTTTTCTCCTTCATGCCTCCTCACTTTACTCCCTCCTCCCTCTTGCAACTCTTCTGTCTTCTCGGGGTGATGCCGGATAATGACTTGTCATGTAAGCTCCTCTGTGTGTGTGCGTGTGTGTGTGTGTGTGTGTGTGTGTGTATATGCATGTGCGTTCCCTTCCTCCATTCCAACCCACCCACCCACCATCTCTGCAGATCATCTCATCGCTGCCTTCTTCCTGCTTCCTCTCTTTGTCAGTTTCTTCTCCTTTGGAACCTCACCATTGCAAGAAGCTGAAAAGACTGTTTGGATGTCTTATGTAATCGCGCTGATCACTGTGGCGCTGAGGTACCATGTGTGAAGTTCGACTTGCTCAAAGACTGCTGCTGATTTGACGTCGTGATCCTCTGTTCATCTTCCCTGAGTCGATGGAGCTCATTAATTGCCGACGTGTCATCAAACAGGGGGGCTTGTTTTTACTGTCACAGCTGTAGCTGCTGAGAAACTGGATTTTATTTTCATGTTGTTGCCTTCTTATACAGCTGCACTGACTTCTTTATAGGGGATGATAAAGAATCTTTCCTTTTTTAAAACTCAGTGTAAAAATAACATAATTGTGCTGTGCCTCATGAAATATTTCAGTTGCAACATCTGTGCTGGCATTGTGTGCAGCTGTAAGTTCTTTTTCCAGAAAAAGAATTGAGGAAAGTTCTTTATACACAAGTTTCATTCAAAGGTTTCAGCAGTTGACATGCACAATAATGGAAGCCGCAATGTGTTCTTCATTGTGCATGTTCACCTTCGATTGTCTGAAATGCTTAAAACCTGTTCAAAGATAAAATTGTAAATTGCTGTTTATTCTGGTACAGTTTTAAACAAACTCAAGTGCAACTTGTCCTTGAGCTGCATCTTGAGTTTTTTAAGTCATGCTAATTTAAAAAATTTGAATTGACGGTCGGGTAAAGGACTCCGCAAGGCTGAACTTAAACTATTGCTTGATGTTAAACAGGTTTAATGTTTACCACGTGCACCATCTTAGTTTTTTGTGCTAGCATGCTAACATTGGCTATTTAACGCTAATGCCAAGCAAAAAGTAGAGCTGAAGCTGATGGGAATGTCATTGTGCATGCAGGTAAAAGGCAAATAAGAAATATGACCAGAAGTTGCTACATGAAAAAATTAAGGGATCACCAGAGTTTTTACAATTCATTCTGAAGGAAAAGTGAATAAGTGTACTAATTTCTTAGCAATCCATCCAAATGTTTCGCTCAGACCCACAAATATCAACTTTAGGGTGGCACCAGAGAAAAGGTTACCCCACGAAAAGTCCTTTGAACACATCCATAGTGAATATTGACTATCTGATGCTCAATCACATTCTACTAATTTTGTGATTTGGCTTGACAAGTCAGAAGGAGTCGTCCTTTCCTGACCAGAATGTCTGTACCAAAGTTTATGGTATTAGTTGCTATAAACTGTTTAACTTTTACCGGTTTACCTCCTATCAGCCAACAGACAGACCAACAGTACAATCCATGAAGCCATAAAAGCTAGCAAGCCTAAAAAAGCTAGTACCAACTATGTATCAGTGTTATAACATTGAAGAATAAGTTAATAGTCTTGACTAAAAGCTCAAGTTTCATACACAGAAATTGTGCCTCTCCTATGTTTTATGTTTGGGGTGTGAATCTCAAGGATTTGAGATTAAATTCATCAGTCCCATAAAAGAATTGCAAAAGAGCATTAGAGTTTTAAACATGTTGATTTCAGCTGCAAGCATTCGAGGCGTATTTGCACTCTTTGCTGTTATAATATGAGAGAACTTCAGGACAAGCTGGTCTCAGTGCCCCAATAAAAGAAAGAGTCTGCTCCATTCCCCCTCTTCTAAAACAAACTGCTCCGAGCATCCCCGTGGCTCAGCCTCCAGAGCACATTTCCACCGATACCACATACATCGACACTATTAAACACAGCCGAACTAAACAAACAAAACGAAAAAAAAAAGAGAAATGAACAAAACCTCACCAACTCAAGAAAGCATTTTTGTGTTTGTCCTGGTGGGATCTGCAGGAAAGGTTAGAAAATATTGCAGGATTCACAGCTGCAATAAGACATAAAACACATCTATACATTCGATCCAAAAAAAAAAAAAAGGCAGTATTTTTGCTTAGAAATAAAACCGCATACTATTTTTCATATACAGTTTTCTTATGTGCACATATGCACGATGTTGTCCAATCTCTTCACAGTCATCCCGTGGAGAAATTGGACTGTGAAGAGAGGAAACAGTAATCCTGTCTCCTGGAATAGCCTCATGTATATTCGAAAAAAAAAATAAATAAAAAATCTAAAACTGGCAGGTGTCCTTAGAAACAAACCCAAAGCTTGTACCAGTAGCGCTATGATTTATCATCACCCTTATCAGCTTCTGTTGTCGAGCAGTTGTCAGCTTGGCCAGCCAAATGGCTGATTAAAATGTATGTGTGGCCACCCTAGAGTGAAATGAAAGCTCTGACTGTGGCGGAAGATGGATTCATGTGGCAGAGCGTGCGGCTTAATACAGCGTAATGTTATTGACATGCTCCTGTGCTTTATTATTTTTCCTCCCTCTCCTCAGCACATTACAATTGCTCTGCCATACATGACCATTTGACAAATGTCCAGCGCAGCTACAACGCAGGGAATCATGATGGGTTTTTCTTTTCCTTCTAGTCCTTGCATTGTTTTGCACATCTCTGAGAACAGGTTTTTTTTTCTTCAAGAGGCTCTTTGTCATTCATTTTTTAGAGGAATTATTCTTGTTTTTTGCTGCTCAAGAGATCTCAACAAAACAAAAAGCCGCTTCTTAGAGTCTCAATCTGCTAAATCCAATGCTTAGATATTTATAAAATGTGTGGTTTAGGCTTGGTAGGAGGGGTAGGTATAGTTCTTTTTTTCCATCCTTTCAAAATCTGCAGTGTTCTAGCGTCATGCTGGGACCTCATACTGTGCAGCACAAGAAGCAGCTATTTCCAAAGCATTTCTCAGTGTCCTTCTAAATTCGACAGAAAAACTGCGACGTTCCATGAAGTTTCCTGAAGACACCAAAGTGCCGCCTAACAGAATGAGATTTTAATTAGCCCTCATTTTAGCAGCCATACTTGTGGCAGCATGTGAAGAGGGATGAGGGCTTCCACCCAAAAAACAGCAAAGAAATGTTTGCTGATGGGAAATCAGCACTGCAGATCCTAAGCAAGTAAATTAAATGTATTTTACTTGGACTATTTTTGCTTTCAGCTGATCCTGGATGTGTAACCAGTCAGCGTTTGTTTTATATTCAGATTACTTTTCTTATTAAAATACATATCAGTCTCAGCTGCATTTTCTGCACATTGGATTATTTTTAGTCTAAGTCAACAAGAAGCAAATGTATATATATTAACTTAAACTATAAAATCACAAATTTTTTGCTTTTATTCTATTTTAATTTTTCTGTCTTTTATAATTTTGTTTGACATCTTTAAGTGCACTCAATTGGTCGTGGATAATTTTTCCATTTTATGTGTATTATTGTTTCATTTAAAGGTCTAAAAGTCTGACCAGAACCCACGGATACAGGTGTGCATTAATCTTAATTTGTGAAAGATTTGAAAGTGAATTGATGGGGGGCCAATTTTTTGAGAGGAAAATAATTTAAAAATCATGCTATTAGCCTGGGGGAACTGTGCTTCTTCCACACAGCCAAACCACTGAGGTTTGAGCTGTTGGCATCTTTAGAGAACTGTGATCTTGCAAGCAGTGCTAAAAATATACAGTGTAAGATAAGGATCATTAATCTCTGAAATACAGCAAAAAAATATGTGAAATATTATATAGCATATAGCAATACTGTCATGGAGCCTCTGAACTGTGGGTGTATGTTTTGGCTTTGAAGCAATATAAAACGTAGGGATGCCAACACACAGACATGCGCTCTCCTGAACATCAAAATGATTCATGTAAAAAGCAAAAGCTTTGCTAAAAAATTTCTTCTTCACATATTCTCCACTTAACCCAAAAACACTACATGGCAGCTTGATGTAGTTGGAAACTAGCATCACATCTGTTCTACTGGAGAGGACATAGTGTGTGTGTGTGTGTGTGTGTGTGTGTGTGTGTGTGTACATGTTAGACATTGCCAGGCTAAAATGCTATATCACTCCAGCGCGCTACAGCTGTTCAAAATGAGAGAGGAGAGTCCGGCGCCAAGACTGTGAGTCTGAAATCCCATTTTGGATCCAAAGCTGCATTAGTAGAACCTTGATGTCATCCCTCTACCCTGAGGCCTGGCGGGCTAGTTTTTAAATGAATCCTTTTAACAGGCCTAATCAGAGGCTGAGAGAGCCAACTGAACAGCATGTGGTGGAAAGGGAAAGAGAGCGCAGCAGATGAAATTACAGCTTTAGGTAAAAGAGCAGTCGGATGATGTAGGACCTGAACGAAATCTCCAAAACGACCTGCACTTGAGTAGGATGAGACTGAGGTGTAGAAACAATGATGCCAGCCACTTACTTAGACTTCAATTTATTTCAGATCTGGGCATTGACGATCAATGAAAGCAGTTTGAAGAGCGTACAGTGTGTCCTTGAAAATTTTAAAGGTGTAAAAAAATGATGTTCCAGTTCAGAGCGGTGGCAGGATAAAAAAGAATCAATTTGAAAACATTCTAATTGAGTTATAACAGATGAATGACTATCAGTGAGCTCAGTGATCAAAAGATTTAAAGAGAGCTTCGCGTTTCTTTTAACATCCATTTATAGGTATAAATAGGTAATCTGACATTCTGGAAAATAAGTTTATTTGCTTTATTGCCGAGTTAAATGAGACGATTGCCACTCTGGTATCTGTCCGTTTGATTTGAGGCTTAGCTAGGTAGGTTAGCTTAGCTTAGCTAGCAAGCAAAAAGACAGGAAAGAGGGGGAATTAGCTAGCATGGCTCTGAGAACAAAACGTCAAACAAATGATATATGAATGCTAATTAGTGACAAAGTGGATTTTACAACCCACAAAGAGAACCTAGCTGTTTGTAAGCTAAGCTAAGCCAAGCTAAACAGCTGCTAGCTTATCTTCACACTGACCCGACCAATATGAAAGGGATATCAATCACATCATTTCCCCTTTGGTACAAAAATGAATAAGGATAGGCTGCTTCTAAAAAATGTAAAAATATCCCTTTAATACATAAACTTACTTTCTTTTTGCTTGAAGGCTGTAGATATTTTGAACTTTACTTGTTGACCAGCTCTGATTCATACTTCAAAACAAAGCTCATACATACAGTGGAGGAATTGTAAATGACTAATTATTTAAAAAAAACCTACAAATAGTCTTCCTTAACCTTGTATTGTGCAGTAGATTGCTGTGAGGAAGAATTATATTCATCGAATTGCCACAACTTACAGCAGACGTTCTTATCCACCCCAACACTGTCAGAACGGCCAAAAAAACTCATCATAAAGCCATAGCCTTGAAATTATTAATAACCTGCCTATGTTGCTGTGAGTCACAGAAAGTTCTGGGGACAATTCTCATTGGGAGCACTCTCTCATGGTGACGAGAGAAAGAAAGAAAGAGAGAACTGTGGTTTGGTCGATCTATTTTGGGTGAAGCAAGCTTGTCTGAGCGCTTCGCTTGCTTTGTGGAGCCACTCTGAAAAGTGATTTGATTTTCCTTTTTTGACATTTTTTTTCCCCCTCCTAAAATGCTTGGGCAAGCAGCAGTCACACAAAGACACTAGCGCACACACACACACACACACAAAAAGATTAACCCATGCACTTACAAATGATAAGCACAAACGCAGCATATACAGTGTATGCCACATATAACTACAAGATAGACCTCAGTCTCTCTTACTGTGTCACCTGCACACATGCATGTATAAGTAAAAGGTCCAGTGTGTAGGATTCTGTGGCATCAAGCAGTGAAGTTGCAGATGCATTGTAATGAATATCAACTCACTCGCCCCCCCACCCCACCCCAAGCGTGTAGGAGAGCCATACGGTGGCTTACTATGGGTCTAAATCCCAAGTTAAAGATGTGATTTTATGTAAATTCACTGCATGATGATACGTTACATACCAAAAAATTATACCACTTTACAATTTTTATGATTTAAATTACGAGGCCTGCAGTCAGTGTTACACATTAAAATGCCTATTTAATACAACCAGAGAAGCTAGGCTTTAACTTCTTACCTTCCTGAAAGCACCATTGTGCCTGAATGCAGCATAAATACAGTCATGAGCATGGCTGGAGATTCTTTGTTTGTATACTGAAGCTTATTTTCTGTTATTTTCAATCTTCTTTAGATTGTGATGGGTAAATATACAAAAAGACGCAGTTAGAACCACATATTTGGAATGAGTTGGGTTTTTCTGCTGTAAAATATTTGAATCTTTGCTTTTGGTTATTACGATAAAATAAGCACTTCAAGTAAATTGCATTGGACTTGCAATAGACCTTTTTTTCTCTGAATTTTTTTTTTTTTTTTTTTTTAGAATAAGCGAAAATAATCCCAAAAATGAATTGCCAGATGGGAGACTCACCTGCTTACTAAAATGCTACTCAGCTACATTCAGAATACAAAGGCTTTGAGACACAATCTTATCACCCAAATGCATGTTTTTTTTCCCCTGCTTTATTGACTTATGATTTAAATATAATTTAACGGAATCCTGGTGAAGCTTAATAGGGTCTTCATAATGAAGTAAGGACCCTCTTTTTTTTTCTGCTGTGACCTTGTGTAAAGCCTGTAAAGAATGGTCTTTTCCCATGAGACGCTCTCTTTTCCCGAGCGTTACTGTTTTAGAATAATGAACTCTGCTTAATAACAGGGTGTTGGCGTGAAACAATGAATGATCATCAATTAAAGCGGCGGTAGAAAAAGGAAAACAAATGACCCCGGTAACCCATGGTAACACCAGAACGCTTACGTGAATACACACACACACACACATGAATGCCAGTGCCACGTCACTCCTGCAATTAAGCACATTTTCCTCCCCTAGAGGATACATCACAACGGGGCAATGATGATAAGGTGAAATCCCTTAAATGTTGCTATGATTTTGCAGACTAAAGACCCCTGGGTAAACGTGTAAAAGTCCAATAATTTCTCTTTTTCTGCACCCTTAGGGCACAGAAGCGAGGTATGTCAGGCAATGTTAGGCTCCTGATCTGGGTCCGCTAAGCTTGAATGTGTGAAAATCTATAATAAAGCATCTGCAAGTGTGTGTGTATGTGTGTGAGTTTGTGTGTGCTTTGTAGAACCGGACTCTTTCATGCATGTGGAGGAGACAGTTAGCTTAACCGCAGTTGCCATTTTGCTTTCAAAACTTGCTTCTTTTTTGTGCACTATTTTTTTTCCAAAAATTGTTCTTTCCTGCTCTTTTTGCCATCTTCCATTTATTTTTCTCTTTCACACACACACACTCACAGGGCACTCAGCAGGGGGCGGGACATTCAAAATTTACAACCTCTCTGGCTTCTTCCCAACAAAATATCACTTGAACAAAGCAATTTTTCTTTATTTTTTTTCTGAGAAGAAAACTCTTCTTTCTCACCACAGAAAAAAGGTTGACTCATTGTTGTGAGGATATCTAGGATTCTGTAAAGACGACTGACATACTTTGAAATGTGATGTGAAGAATGCAGAGCTACAGCGACGACAAGGAGGAGGAAACACGGCTAATGTCACATGTCACAGTCACCAACGACAACAAGGAATGGACTCATGTTGCTGCATCAGGATGTCACAGAGGCTCTTAAGCAGCTGAGGTGAAGCTCTTCAAAAATGTAACTGCAGCTTGAGGCTACAAGAGTCTGCAGACATGGATAACTGTGACTGGACAGGTTGAACTGCTTGTGTTTTCTCCAGCAGAGATTGTGGATAGTAAAGATGAAAAGGAATAACTTGAAGAAAGACTCAGGTATTTTCACTCTATATTTTATGTGGAATACAGAAGTCATTTCCAGTGCAAACTTTTTTTCCTCACTGTACTGATTATCAGCTTAAAAATTAAATTAAAACAGTGTAAACATAATTATCTTAGGTATATATTTTACCCACACACCATGGTTTTTTACAAGGCGTTGACATCAGGTATATCCTGGAAATTTTTGCCATGATTTGTTCCCATTTCCCAGGAAGATATCAGGATTTCTATATCCGCCTGTGTGTATAGATACTGCAAAAAGGCAAAGGCAAAGGCACCCCCCTCTTGACTCTTAATCAAAACTTACTAGTGCTTCACCTATATTGCTGTAATTTCACTATAAAACAGGATAAACTTTTCACCTGTAGTGTTTTCCACCATTCATTTATTGCTAAATGGCAGTTTATGGTTCAGCTGTGTGGCAAAACATACATTAGTTCAAGTGAGCAAATCTGAGTGCCGACACTGTAAATGTAAACCCATGCATGGTTCAACAAGCCACTCGCATTGCAACTGCAGGGCAGAATCCAGAGCAGCATTAAACAGGTGAAGCATGGAGTGCAAAAGATCGCCCTGACATTACAGTTAAATGTCAATGAGCAATGCTCTAGTTTCTCATACCATCAAAATAACATGCTTTCAATGGATATTCCTTTTACTGTCACTATAGATAATAAACTCAGGTCAGTATCGTAAAGATGCTAAGACTTTTGCACTGAAGATACTCTAAAAGAAATGAAGGACCAAATGATTTTATAGTTTGCATTAATAGGTGAATTGCTGCTGTGATAAAATTTGTGGTTTAACGTCTTTAAATGCCTAATTATCCTCAGATCTGCTTTTAAAATCGATCAAAACTTCACTTGTAGCAAAGAATCCAAGAATGAAAGAGGGATATGTATTCCAGAAGAAGTAATCATTTTTAAATTGAGGAAAACCTTCAGCCCAATGATACATCCATCAAGTGTTAAGGTGGTGCTGCATCAAAATAAACTAGTCAAACTTTACAATAAACTGTAAAAAAATATCTTTTAAATCAGCAGAAGCAACTACAATGGAAAAACTCTGAAAAAGAAGCAATAAATAAAAGAGTTGAAGTTTGTTGTAAAGTGTAGCTGCAATGTTGTGACATCAAACAGACATTTGTACCAAAGAAGAAGTACTTTTAAGTGTATCGATTAAATACTACTTTACCTCTATAAACACAGTCATGGATAAATATCTAATACTATTATTAATATGATGGTGTCATTAATCTGGCTGAATCTGAATCAGTAAGATATCATGAATGCACAAGTAGTTTGTGCACTTGCGTATGGGAGTGGCAGGGTGCATGGCTGCTTTCACTGCAGCTTGATCAGCATGCAGGCTGAGGTGTGGGGGAGAGCAGTGATTGAATACAGAGGCTGCAGGCCCCGGCACTGCCTTTAATCTCCCCTCCCCATTTAGCTTGGCCTCTGTGCTGTTGCTCTGCCGAGCCTCAGCTGGGGCATAAAGACGCACACACATACACACTGCTGCAGCCCGGCAGCTTCTCCCGGTCCTATCTGTCTTCTGATCTGTCTATCTTTTCTGTTGGTGTGTGCCCCCATGCGTCTGCCTGTCTTCGATTGGCTGTTTCTCGGTTTCATCCGCTGTTGTGGTGTTTTATGTTTCAGTTTGTCCTCAAAAGGTGCAAAAAAACTATGTATAAGAAAATAAACACCAAGCCTGACTAACTAGACCTAAACTAGAACACTAGTACCAAACTGTTATTAAGCTCTGTGTGGAATGTAGTTTACTTTTAAGACATAAATGTACATGTCAAAACCAACTACACAGAGTGATCCATATAATATTATTAGCCAAACAGGATCATTACAGACTGCATTTAATATTATCAGTGGTGCAGTTTGGGTTCGACTTGTAGTTACAGTTATCTTTAGCAATAAAGTGCTCTTTTACAGGATTTAGTGATCTTCTTATTGCCGTATCTTATTGCCTAAAATCTTATCATTTTCTCTCTTCATCCCGGTGCAGGAGCTGCCGCACTAGCAGGTTCTGCTTTAGATGGTTTATGTGATATCAGGAAGGTCGGAGAAGTGTGTAATGACCTTACCAATCACTGCTCTTCCTCTGAATATTGCTTTGAATGTGTTGTAATCAAAGAATTAAAATAAACATAGGACATGATATGAAAAGCCTGTTTTTTGTGTTTTCATTGCTCCTGTCCTCGTATTTTAGATCATGAACAGAAGACAAAGAGTCTTATTTTTTCCTTCAGCCTTCTTCTAAAACACGGCAGCAAAACTGGAGAGGGTTTTATGAAAAGGTTATTTTTCGATACCTTGCGGACAAGATAAACAAGATGTGCAGGTAAAGGTGAGCTTACCGTTAAGGTAAAGACACAAATGTTGTTTAAAAACGATTAAGAGTTAAAGTCAGATCACTTGCTTTGTCTTTTCAATATCAGGCTAAATGTGAAAATCCTGTTTGCTGAAGATTGTGACCTAAGCAAGCACTGGGAGAGGATAACAGTTCTTTAGTGTTTAATTATTTAAAGGCAGAGAGTCAATATATGAAGAGGCAACCTCGTACTCTGAAAGAAGAAAACAGCTCCTGCAGCCAATGTAGATGGAATCACCTCTTTAATTTACTCCTACTACTAAAACTGCAGTCTGAGAAACAGAGTAGAGGTCTACAGTGTAGTGCCATCACACAAATAAACCATACAACACATTTACAAAGAGGAAATGCAACAGTTTAAATGTAAAAACAACAAAAAAACAGAAGCAGAAACTCCTTGTTTTGGCTAATGCTGCCAGAACCCAGTCAAAAACAGGTCCTGTGATGGACAGGAGGTGCCGTTAGGAGCTGGAAGTTGGCAGCAAGGCCAGGTTGAAAGTTAATATTTTTCTGTCCCAGAGGAAAAAAGAGTCTGTAAGCACAACTTGGGATACAGGAGATGAAAACGGAGAGACGAGACCCATCAGAACCTCCACTCTCGCTGATGGGTCCCGGCTTTTGGCTGCTTTTCAGGTGAACCATTCCAGCATGCCTGCATTGATTAACAATGAAAGTGAGGCTGAAGCTGATGGCTACATAAAAACATCAACATACTGCTTTTTTTTTTTGGATGCTTTGAATATAACATGCCAATCAGTGTGACACATATGGAACAAGGATTGGGACTCTAGTAGAGTGATTCTTAGCACTTTAAGAGTTTGGAAGTTACTGCCTTCTTTTGGGCTCCAAGCCAAAAACACAAGTGCAAAATTGTAATTACTGGATTAAACAGCATTTTTTATCAGCCGTAACATAAGGCACAAAATCCTCTAGTATTTGTGGCTAACCATCTACAGTATTTAGCTAGCACTATACTTCCAAAGCCAAAGAACAGATCATCAACTATTAACATTCTTTTGTTCATTCTTTTCTTACAGATTGAAAAAAAAAGAAAAAAGACACATTCATAATTAGTATATCCACATTGTAGTTGAAGGCAGGTCCTAGATGACAGATAGCAGCTCTGTTCTGCTCTTTCTTTCATTTAGGGAAGTTTACACAAAGAACACCTGCCAACACACTGTCTGCTACACGAGACAGCATTAGCTACGTATGGCCAAGCATTCAACGTTTATACCCATTGCTTATGCTTAGGAGTGGAGACGTACAGTTTAAAAACATGAACAAGTAGTAAGTTATATGGTTTATGATTATAGACCATTTCACAAGAGGTTTAAAAAAACTCAGCTAGAAACAGATGAAGCGTCTCATTAAGCTAACACTCGCCTAATTAGCTAGCTATGTATGGCAAAGACAATAATGGCTGCCAGCCTTTTTAAAGCAAGCTCAGAGGAAATGCTTTTGTCTTCCTCTGTCTCAAGTCACCCGTTATTAATAAAGTTACTGAGAGATAAACCTGCCACTGTTAACTGCACATTTTGCTACGCGAGAATGGAAAGCCTGACAGGTGCAGAGATGCTAACTAAGGGGGGGCAGGGTTAAGCAAACCTTCAATTACCAGATTCCTTTAGATGGTTTATACTTGCAAATAAAAAAAATCCTCTATGCTGTGTTTGATAAGCAGCTCACCCAATTACTACCCCACACAGTTAGCCTGCTTATACAACCCAATGTACTGCAAGAAAGCATGCAGCTGTCACCTTATTCTGACTTCAATATTTGCAATTTGTACATCTTTGTGTGGAATGCCACTGTTTCTGAGAGAAAAGGCAGAAGAAAAGAGATGATGGACAGAGATTAGGCAAGTTAGAGATGTAGCAGAAGAAAATGAGGGATCACAGAGGCGAGGGAAGAAATAAGGGATGACAGAGAAAAATGGTGAATGGACTGTATTTATACGGCCACTCCAAGTGCTTTATAACGCAGGCCAGCATTCACCCATTTACACAAATGCATACACCGGTGGCAGAGGCTACCACGCAAGGTGCCACCTGCTCTTCAGGGGCGATAGTCATTCACACAACAATGGAGCAGCCATTTAAAACAATCTTGGGTTCAGCAATTTGCTCAATGACACTTTGACACTCGGACAGGTAGAGCCTGAGATCAAACCACCAACTTTTCAGGAGGTGGACAACCTGCTCTACTACCTCCTAAGAGAAACAAAAAAAAAACCATGTAAAATTGTGTGTGTGTGGTCTAAACCATGATCTAAGTCATTCAGTCAAATGTATCAGTCTCTACTTCTCTCCTCTACTTCTCTCTAACTCTCCTCCCTTCAAAATAAACTGAATAGGGATGATTCTCTCGTCTGAACAAAAGGCCTTTTCCTAATCATGGCAATAATGCTGTCGCCGGCTGACTGACTGACATGAGGGATCCACGGCAAGCGTGAAGCACACAGCTCATCTCATGTCGGACCATTGTTAAGGGTACTTTTTATTCATGCACTCGCGCACACACACACACACACTCACTCACACATGCTACGGTCCTTAAGAGATGCGTGTCAGCGACTGTGACACATTATGGCTCGTTGGAAACTGAATTACCCACACTCACGACTGCCACATGATTGAAAGATGTGAAAGAGAGGAAGAGAGAATGAGTTCTTCTGCTTTGTCCCCCACTTCAAATGTTTCACGGATTAATAATTTGGTGTCCATGTGATGTCTACTGAGGGGAATGAGATGAGAGGGACGCTGGGCTGTCAGACGCAGGGAAAAGCTTTGTCATGGTAGTTGCACAACAGTACCGTGTCATCATTTCAGAGGATTAGCTGCATTTCTGCTGGTGCAGTAACAGAAGAAGAACATGTGGCCTAGTATAGAGAGCGACTTCGAACTGACTTTCTACTGGAAAATTACATTTTATAATTGCAACAGCTGCTGTACATTTGACAATCTCTGACCCATTTACTGATTGTTGTCTAAAGATCATCTCAATATCAGCTTAAGCTAATAATAAATACATGAATACATAAAATAATATGGATACAAACAAAATCGATATAAGGGGATTGGTAAATTAATAATTTTTTGTAGAAATAAAAAAAATGTTTCTCACAAATATAGAGGTATTGTATCGTAAAGGCAAGCTCTGTGATCATTTACACAAACATAACGACTGGAATTTTTAAAAGTAGAAATAAATCAATTAGAAAAACAATGTTACCTTGGTATAAGAACTCAAATTCATGCATTTCACTTCTTATCTTTTAATACAAGTGTTACCATTAATTCAGCTGAGTGAATTAATTAAAGTTAATTGTTCTGTGAAAAACTCTTAGTCTTATGCTCAAAGCATTGATCTAAAGCTCAGTTCTGGGGCTTTTTGCATGTAGGTTTTTTATAATAAATAAAGTAATTGCTGATAAATCTATTTTGATTTCAGGCCTTAATTAAAAATTTGGTTTAACAACATCTTGACCATTCGGATTATGGATGCAAATCAAGATACATGGTTAGAGAAACAGATAATGGAGTACTCGCTCATCCATACTCAAAGAAAAAAACATTTTGGAGTTATGCGCATTCCTCTATTGACTGAAAGAATGATTTACTTCTGAAACCATCTTTAATCTCTAATTTGAAGACCATGAAAGGAGCTTTTTCTGGGACTGGGTTATGCCTGTCTTTTGTATCAATAGCCTGAAATTAAACACATAGACTGCAGTGATACAGTAGGGATGACGCTGCTATCCCTGCTGCAGGTTTTTTAAGCCGAACTCCTTGTGGACTAACAGCCACTTGTGTAAAAGCTTAATTAGTGACTTGTGGGACTTGAAATGCTTTTTTTCTTTTAAAAAAAGTGTTACAATAATGTTGTTATACTTAATGAATCACAAACATGGTAAATGGCTGTGTGTATACTTGAGGTTGAAGGGCTGAAGTACAGTAAAAAATGCAGGAAACGGAGAACTCACAGTGAAATAAACATCAGTAGGAAAGAGGCCATTAATTGAGGAATTCCCTTAAGGATGTTTCCTGCACAGCACATATAATTGGGTTACTTAGCAGTTACCCCAATCTTATAAGTGCAGCCATTTTGAGTAGCTAAGCTTAAATCATCAGGTTCGCTAAAAGGTGCTCATTTATCAGTCTTCTGTTGTAACAAAGAAAAAGAGCTGCAGTAGTGTTATGTGCTAAATTAAAGGAAGTGGTCATTATTATTGTAGTTCCTGTTGTCTCTAGATCTACAGTAGTTTTACGGCAGTAACTGGTATTACTGGTGTTACAATGTGTGTAGGCCTACATGGATTAAAATAACTCGCCCATCACCCTGACAGTCGTTTTGCTTACTTCTATCAATACACAGTTAGATGATGACAATGTAATTAACTGAAAGTGTCTGTTTTGAGTCGTAGCACAAAGGAACAGGAGTCAGATTTTTCTTACACATGACAAGCACAGAGACAATTAATGGACAAGACAATGGTGGAGGAATTGGTGTCAAAGAAAAGAAAAACCAAAAGGGCCTATTCGCTAATGTGTTGCATTTAAACTCAGTGCTAATAGGCAACCTAATAACGTAAATGATGAACAAGAGGTTGCTTAAGCGAGAGGTGGGAGTTGCAGCTTTCAAACGGTTTCTGTCTCTGCTTGTTCTTCCATCAGCCCTGCGATGTGTAGAAAATGACCGTTGTCTTTTTTTATGTGGACGCTTTTTTAACAAACAATGGCAGTAACTAATCTGCTCACGACACTCTGCATTTCATGACCACTGTATCATAGAAGTCAAAATGTGTTTCCCCCGGTTAAATGCTTTTAATGTGACGCTGCAGCAGAAGGTAATGTTCACTTTACATTAGCTTTAACTTAATACATAGCTCTTCGGGTATTAGGTGTAATATCTTTTCTCGTTACATGTTTGGCGTAATCTTTAACAACTGTGTTGTCGTGAGCTGATTAATCAGTGGAAATAATTTCCTCTCTGTGGCACCGTGAGACTAGAACACTGACGCCCGTTTGAATTGCTTTAAGTTGCTCCCTTTGCAACACAGGAAGTGCTTACAAACTTTATACCTATTCAAGATAACAGTTAATAAGTGTAGTATTGCTTGAAGATTTAAATTTTAAGATAAATATAACATTTTAAATGTCTGTACGCTATGACTAATGTGTGATTTTGCACATACACTTGTGGTGAATGGAAATATAATAGGATCCTGCTGAGATCTTCCTGTGTGAGTGTATGACTTATCTTTTATTCTTTACATCTACTATCACTCTGCTATCAAGCTGTTTAACAGAAGAATAAAACAAGTTAATCAATAAAGTAAATAAGAGCTTCTCACTTCTTTATTCTCATGTCTTACCATGACTCTCTTCTTTGTCTAATCTCAATGTAAAGAATGAAGAAAAAAAGACTCTTAACCAGGGTAATGTTTACATTTTACTGGGCTGGTTGGGCTAAAATAGACGTGATAAAGACAGTGTTTGTGAAAGGAATGTGCAAACACAAATGTTCACAGAAAGCACCAATGAGAGGTTTTATTTCCAATGAAAAAAAGATCTAACTTTCAGCAAAACAGCACTGTAATAACACTGTAAAGCTCCAAAATGTATCAAGCACTTGATTTCTACAGATAAAATACATTCAGTTTACTGTTTTGTTTTGGTTGTAAAAAAGGCGGTGCATCTCTAATTTGCATAGTAATATGTCATTTATTGTTGTAACTGTGATGAATGTGCACCATCTCTGCAAAATAAACCTATCAAAAGTTGTTACTCTGCTCATTTTTCACCTTCAACTACCAGCCCCTGGACAACTTTGGGGAAAAAAAGAATAACTCAAGTGGGAACTACCTCCGTGAAGTCGTCTGCATAGTTGGAGGGAAACTTCTGCACCCATATTTCTCCTTAAGACATGCAAATATATCATCTCCTCCAAAGCTCCCCACCCATTGCCACAAACAGCAGTGAAAACAAGCACATAAAAAGGCAAACTGTGTCTTATATTTCACTATTCTGAAAGCTGTTTGGCCAGACATTTGCTCATGAATATTTAGGTGGTGGAGTTATGAATATGCATTAGGGCGCTGGAGCAGCGCTATCAGCACACAGATTTATGAGCTAGTGTAGAAGATAATGATAAAGGAGGAGATAACCTGGCTGCTGGTATGATGAACAGAAAGCTAGCACTAAAGCAGGAGTGAACACAGGCATGTGCAAGACCAGTTATACAATTTACTATGACTTTTGTTAACGTTAAATCCTTCATTAGGTCTAAACAGAGTGAAACGTTACAAAAAAAATTCAAAGAAAAGCATAATATCAATAAAATGAAACCAAACAGAACTGAACTGTCTTTTTCAGGGTTTCACTGTGTGGTTTGTTTCTCCTCTGCTTTTGAGTTCCACTGAGAAGGACAGTGTTACAATCTTTTTTTATCTGTGCCACACAGTACCTGTAGATGTATGTGTGTGTGTGTGTGTGTGTGTGTGTGTGTGTGTCACTTGGGCATGTGTGGTGCCTCTTAAAGTGTGTCAACAGTGATAACACACCTTACTGCCCACCCCGCGGTGGCAGAGATATCGCAATCTTGTGCCTCAGGTGCAGGAAAGCCAGGATGAAGAAGAAGAGGAAGAGGATATGCATACAGAAAAATACTAAAATAGTTTGGAATATTCCCTGCAGGAAAAAAAAGGTACAGATTGGCATGGACACCATGCTGGAACCTCCAGGATACAATTTCATTCTAAAGGGAAGGTTTTGTTGTGTACAGTTATAATTTTCCGGCTGTTGCAGGTTACTGGCAAAAATATATTCAGTACATTAAAACTGAGCAGTGCAGGTCTCGAAAATAATAGACAAAATGCTCATTTTTACAAGTATGGGGATTTATTGGCATTAATATAAGCATTGTGAAAGATATAAGTTACCTTTAAAGTGCTGTAAGTGAGTCTAATACAATATACTCTTTGTCAAATTCAGCCAATATCTCCTTACAGTCTGCTTGTTGTCTAGTCCGGTAGATGGGAAACTAAGTGACTTGCTAGTTCTACTCTGTTGTATTTCGTATGCTATTTGCTTTGTGTGACACTCATTTGAAGACACTGTATTGGAAAGAACTGGGTGACACATTGGAGTTCACAGTCATATCATAGGGCCACTATGTTGAGGCTGTTGAGCTCAGGTTGTATTGTTTATTGCAGGTACTAAGCTTTCCTGGACGAATTTGATTGGTTAGATGCTTTCCAGTAAAGTGTGGTTTGCTTGACGGGTGTGTCACTTATCTCAGCAACCTGTGTGGTGTTTTTTTTGGGACAGCATACCAGGGATTGGTGGAGAAGTAGATTTTTTTTCACTTCAGCTCTGAAAAAGAGATCTGCTCTCTAAATATATAAGGCTGGAACAACTACACTGCCTTCAGTGCCTGTGTCAGGCCTGTCATATTCCTCTTTTGGTCAGGCCACTTATTAATGTTGTTGCCTTGGTAATGCCTGTTCATTAATTTAAGGCCAGGAGCTTCTGAAGCAGCACTGAAGGAGGGAATGTATTAGTTTGACTACTTAAATATCATATTATTTATACATACATATATATACAAATGTGTGTGTGTGTATATGAGGGAGTTAAAATATCAAAAATCTTCTTCAGAATTGCTAATTTTCCTTTATTATTCACTGCCATCATGCTAAATATTAAGGTTACACAGTTGGGTATACTCCAAAGGGCCTTAATGAAAATCACTGCAAAATATGTGACAGAGCTAATTAAAGTTCTACCATTGCAGCTTGGAAAAAGTAAAAAAAAAAAAAAAAAAGAAAAAAAAGAAAAACTGCTTAACTTCATTTCTCATGCATGTGAGTCACTGTGAAATTATTTTACTTAGCTTATGCAACCTTGTTAGAGGCGGCTGATGTGACCCCGCTGCAAAAATGTCAGAGGAATTAAAATTTGACTTTTAAAAAACCTCCAATCTTTTTTTTAAAAGAGTGCTGATCAAACGTGGCAGCTATGCAAAAAATAACTTCTGCTAACAGAAGTACAGCTAGAAAGTAGGGCTGTAAAATCCATTTCCGCTGTTTTCATACATTTTGTCATTAATATTGACTTGCTCCGTCTCAGGAGTGTTATGAGTCTGTCTTCACTCAGTCTTAGACCTTTATCTTCAACACAGTCCTTTTTGCATCTCTGCTCCTGTGGATCTTCCATGAATCTCTTCTTCTCCTGCTGCTTTTCATGCTATAAAAGCAGTGTCAAATGCTGCATGAGTAACTCTGCATTTACTGTTATTTAAACTTTTGTCTTTTCTCCACTTCTTACATCAACATCCTCTCCTTTCTGTTTGCCTCGTCATGATGTCCATAGAGGCTGTTAGGTACATTTACGTTCCTGATTTGTCCAACTCTTGTTTTGGTGTCCATTCTGGCACTTTTCCTCACCAGCATTCTTCCTTAGGTTCCTCTCTATAGTTCATGCTCAAACCTCCTTCGCACGGCTTTACAAAAATTTAGCGATGGCGGTGAAAACACCAAGATGCTCCGCTGCTCTGAGCTAAACAGAGAAAAGCGCTTAACTTAATCCCAAATTTTGACATGAAGTCACCTGGTAAAAACCTGCTTGCTGCAGAAAAAAAATACATTGTTTCTCTCTACAAAGCAAGTACATTGAAAGGAGGACAATAACTTCAAATGCAGCAAAAAAATGCACGGCCTGTTCAGGGGAGCATCCCACAATAACCGGATAAGCAGGAGTTGATGGCTCGGCACAGCCGCTGCTTTTCAAAGCTAACAAAGTCATTGTGCCAGTCACAAAGGTAGTGCCTGGCAACTGACTCCTGCAGTGCAAAATAAAAAATAAAAAATAAAAAATAAAAAAAAACAAATACTGAAAGAGAGAGAGGGAGAGAGAGAGGGAAGGCATTGTGTATCACAGCAAGGAAGCACACAATGTTAGCACTTTGAGAGTTAAAGAGCGCCCCCACCCCTCCATTGTAGCGCCCCCCTCAGAGGATTTCAGCACATCCAGGTCCATTTTTTTTTTTCCCAACAAGTTCATCACAACCTGAATTCTCAACCTGACAACACAACACACTCTGCTCCCACAGAGCAAACAGCACTGCTTACTACAGCAACAGCATTTTGCCTCACAAAAGAGACAGAAATATGGTATGGTAGAATAAGACAGAGAGGGGTTAGCATGTCAAGTATGTAGAGGAATGTGTGTGTGTGTGTGTGTGTGTGTGTGTGTGTGTGTGTGTGTGCACGTATTCAAATGTGCGCACTCCTGTCCACATGTGTGTGCATTAGTAATAAAGCCAGGGGCTAGAGCCGGAGCACAGACAGTCAATGTGCTTTAAAGGAGACTATGTGCTCACTGCGGCGCGGCATAAATGATAAATTATTCATTGGCTTCAACACCAGAGCTATCATCAGGCCTCCACTATTATTACCAGCCAATGGTCAGCTGTCGCTTTAAGTCGCTGAGGGGAAAAAAAAAAAAAACAGCTTTAACTGCTAAAAAATCTAGTCCTGGAGAGTGAAGGACAGTGAGGAGGGGGAGGCACCTTATTATGCTGTCCCCCGATCCCCTTAGAGGATGAAAAGCTGCGGACAGAGGAAGTGTTGATAGAGTTAACCGACAGTTGTTTACTGCTCCCAGAACTCTCACACACTCCCTGTTTTTTCCTCCTTTTTTCCGGCTCCTCTCTCACCGGTTCTGCTGAAAAGACACAAGCATCCCCCTCATTCCTTTTTTCCCACTCTCCCGACTCCCATTTGTCGTCGTTTTGCATGGTATCCACTCCGTCCCCCCTCCTGCCTTCCTCCGTCCTTGCATTCATCTCTCCCCCTCTGTCCCTCTCCGCCGCCCCCTCCCCACCTCCCACCTCCCACCTCCCACGCCCCCCCTTGCCGTCGCTCCGTCTTGCTCCCACAACCCCTATTTCTGTCTCTATCTCCAGTGGAGGAGGTGCCAGGCCAGTGTGATTGGTATTCAGGCTCTGTCAGAGCCAATGCAGAACCCTGTTAGCAGAATAAGAGAGGAAACATCCTTATCTGGATTTCCACGGTAACCAGAGGGTGGGTGGCTGGGTGGGTGGGGGGAACTCGGCTACACTCGCGGATCTTATTATTTTTTATTTTGCTTTCAATTTTTTTTTTTTCATCTTGTTTTCGCTCTTGTTTTCTCTTCATCGTCCTCCCCCTGCTGTCTGTGCTAATTATTGACGGCTTCTGTTGCAAGCGCCGAAGCTCACACACACACACACACACACACACACACACACACACACACAGAAATGCACTGAGAGAACAGGATTGCACACATTTTGTGGAGTCTGCAGCGGCACAGAACTGCATGTAGGCACACATATACATGGGGAAGCATGGAAGAACACCTGCCTGCATGCACACACACTTGCACAGACATTACACAACCCTGTAAAGCCCCCTGCGGAGCTTTCACTGCCGCTGCTTCCCTACATCTGCATCCAACACACTTATTATCCTCTCTCTCTCTCTCACACACACACACACATCCTCTCCACTGTCTCACTGTGTCCTCTCTTCTATCCCCTCTCAGTTCCAGACTGCTACTCTACAAGACACATGTACTCGCAGAGCACCATTATGGAGCTATTTTAAGGGCATTGAGTAAATGCGAGCGGCTCTTGACTGGATCCTCACGCACTGTAAAATGTGGCAGCAGCATGAATGAGAATTAATTAAAGTAACTATTTATATATTAGCTTTCAAAACAGAGCAAGTAAAAGTGTGGAATTAGTGACCAGGAACAAGAAAAAACAGAGAAACAGTCAGAGATTAATGACAAAAGAATAAAAAAAATGACAAAAACTAAAAATGCTAACGATGGGGCAGAGAGCAATGGAAATGCAGCAAAGCAGGACTTTGTGTTTCTACTGGTAGCAGCTCAGAACATCCAACGGTCCAGATTAAGATGGATGTAAGATCAGTGGTTACTATGTTTGCCTGGGATTTAATATTAAGAAAAAGGTCAATGCATGATGCCATTGAAGACTCATGATCACTGAAACTGTTTTCATTTGAAATAAGCTAATATATTGGGATTTTGTATGAACTCCTACATGATGTGGATTTCTAACAGGATTTAATTTGCAGAAATGAAGCTTGAGCACCAGTGTAAAGTTTCATTCCTGTCATCACACAAAACCTCTGCAAATAAAAAGACAATTCACAGGCTAAAATATGGGCGTTAAATCTGTACATTTTTAAAAATCTACCCTCTCTCTGTTCTTGAAAACAAACTTGAGGCTTCTGTTCCATGTCTTGTTCCTTTATGTACTTTTACTACACTGCAATTCAGAGGGATGAATGGAACTTTTTACTAAGCTACATTATTTAACAGCTGTAGTTGCTATTTATTTTACAAATTGACACTCACAGAAAACCCATATGATTTTCTTATAAAATATATATTAATCAGCAATATTTTAGATAAAACTACCCAGCAGAAAAGTTAAAGAGAGCTTCATCTCAATTAAAAGCATTAAAAAGCTACAAACAAATAATGCATAAACAGTAATAATCTTGTCTCACATCAATCTCACATCTTGCTAATATCATTTATGCACCTCTACTTGTAGTGGAGGGGTTTTATATGGCAATATGCTACTTTTTCTTAACAGATGGTAAAAGTAATGGTAAAAACAGTAAATAGGATCTATTTGTAGCTCCAACTTGAGTTTACAACAGTCAAATATCCTTTCCAGACATTTTGGGGTTAGAGTTTGACTCCTGGTTGACAGTAAATTTGACAGTGAGCACATTAGAATCCCAAGTAGACAAAACTTTTGACATCTGCTATGTCGTTCCCAAAATAATGACAGGGATAAGCATCTTAACCAGCATGTTAGCTTCCTTTGCAAAACTGAAATGACAGAAATATGACTAATAATCTGGGGTTTTTTATCCTTCAGGTGAAGTTAGTGTGGGATAATCGCAAACGGTGTAGCCAGACAAAGTCTGACATGGATAAAAAACTGTACACAGAACTGTTGTTGATGTCCTCTATCTCCGTCAGCGCTGGTGCAAGTTGCTAGCACAACCAATCCCTGTCTGCCGTTACCTGAGTTGCCATGGTAACCCTCCCCCAAAAAGAATTTATTTGAGGAAGCAACCCATCGGCAACAACCTGTGACTCTCTCTCTGTCTGTCTCATTCTCTCTTCCTTCATTTTCCGTCATCATTCTACTCTTTCAACCCTTCTTTAATGCACTTTTTTACTTCTCTCCTCCCACTATATGTATCCTTTCTTCCTTCCCTCCTCTTTCTCTGTCTCTACATTTTATCCATCTGTGCCTTTCCGCCTCATTTGCTGTCAGAGTCTGTCCATATTCAGCCACTGGGTCACTTCATTTGTAGCTACAACCAGAGGAAATGGTGCATCAGTCTCCTTCACGAGGCTGTTATCTGTACTCACGGTTGGAACCATGTGCATGTGCGTGTGTTTGTGTATGAGTGCGCACAAGAGAGTGCAAATGTGCGTGCATGTGCATGGCTTTACGAGCATCAGAAAGAGCACACGTGCGCTTGTGTGTGTTTGCATGTGTGTGCACGGGAGCCCGTATGTGTAACCGACCGTTTGTGCCAATTATTTCATTACCGGCTGACAGATTTCTCTTTCCACTATTACTGCTCCCTTAGCCACAGGCACCGGCAGAAACCCTAGTAATCACACACACACATACACACACACACACACACAAAACACACACACAAAAGAGAAGCTAGCACACAGCAACCAGTTCAAGTCCATCAATTAAGGAGGCAATTTGCTCAAGTGGTTCCACCTGGGCCAAAAAGCAGGGGGGTTGCTATGCTCTGTTTACCTATCAGACACCATTAGGGGTGAGATGTCACTGGTTTTACGTCTGCCCTGCTTCCATCATGTCAGTTCTGCCTTTTTGTCTGCCTGCACGGGCTGTGTGTTACGTGTGTGTTTTGTGTGCGAGCGAGAGATTACGTCAAGTGTTCAGATGATAACTGGAATGCACCGTATCTGTCAATGCGTGGCAACCAAATGACAGATGATGCTAACATTTTGCGGATGCGCCGTGTGCGTGTGCATGCATGTTATGTGTCAGGTTATCAAGCTGCCGACATGTAGGAGAAGTAGCAGATGATTTTTGTCAGTTCACACGCGTCTTCGTCTTTGACAAGATTGCTTCAGTGATCCCTCGATTTGTATGTGTGTGTGTGTGTGGGTGTGTGTTTGTGTGTCTGATGTGGACTGTGTGTGTGTGTGTGGTCTCTGCAGCAATATTTCATCCTCTCCAGAGTCCCATAAGAACCTGCCATACTCTGTATGTGTGTGTTGTGTGTGTGTGTGTGTGTGGGTGTGTGTGTGTATGTGTGTGTGTGTGTGTGTGTGTTGTGTGTGTGTGTGTGTGTGGGGGCATGTGACCCTTTGTGGATGTGTATGCATATGTATAGAAGGCTGCCTCTGTGCCTCTGTGCACATCTACACTTGCTCGCAGCATTTATTCACTATCTTGAAGATGAGTGTGTGTTTGGAATGTATGATGAAAGTTCACACACACATACACACACACCCCATGCCACACACTCACACAGTCTGTTTGATAAATTAGACTTGGAGCTACAGGAATTTGCTTTGCAATGTACTAACGCAAACACAAGATAGTGCATACAGTCTGTCAAGCTCCGGTGTATATTTGCAGGGGTGTGTGCTTGTGTGTGTGTGTGTGTGTGTGTGTGTGTGAGAGAGAGAGTTTATATGTCTGCATTTGTATTTGTCACCGCACCTCTGCATGTTAACTTGACATGCACAGATGTTGGTGGCCACGACGTTTATCTGCAGAAGGAGCAAAGCTGCTTGTTTACATGCCAACCTCATCATACAGATGTGCTACAAGGCGAGCAGGAGAGCACATGCAGGCGGTTAAATCACAACCAACAGGACCTACGTGTCAATGTTTCCTCTCACCGCCGTTTTGATTTAGGCAAGGGCATTCTGTTTCCTGCATCCCACAAGCCCTATTTCCTTTCAACTCACTGGATGTGGTATTATCCTTGGGCTTAGGTGGCAGTGCACAAGGTATAATTTATTGTCTGTTCAGCAAGGCAAATGTGCAAGCCTGGCATATTTCATTTGTTGAATACATATCATTATTAAAATATGATTTTTTTAAGCTTTTTTTGTGTTTCACACTGTGGTGAAATGCTATCCAGGGTAAGTCTGATTCAAGCCCTTACTGCAAATTTCTTGGCGATAATAACCTCTGAAATATGGAATTATTAGGTGCATTCTGTGTGAGGAGAAGAGGCTAAGTCAATGTTATGTGAGGGAAAAAAGATGTGAGGCAGAGTCCGATCACGTCAATCCACATCAATGCATACCAAATAGAAAAATGTGCATTATGTTTCAGATGATGAAACACTAGGTTCGAAAAAGCAGTGACCCGCCTGCCCCTTATACATACCTCTATTTGAGCTTACACCACAACTAGCAAACCCCGGCTGGTTTAGCACCCGTTGATGTGAATCCAGCATAACTCATAAATTTACTGTGTACACAGTGTGTGTGTTGTATATGTTACTTTATGTGAAGAATCTGGCTTTAAAAATTCCCCAGAAGTAGCACTGTAAAGAAGCAAGCGGAGAAGAAAGCTCTCTGTATTCATGAGTTTGGTTTTAACAGTCCCTGCAGGTACAATAATGAAGTTCCTCTCTCCCATGTGGAATGGACCGTAATGATTATGATGAAGCAGAATCGCCGGCTGTTTTTTTTTTTCCTCTCTCCTCCCTGCTGTTGTATCGAGAGAGTTGTAAACATAAGCATAAAACTATATGTAGCGACGATGTAACTGTAAAAAAAAAAAAAAAGGATATTAACAGTTGAGGAGAGAGAGGATGAGCCTAGTTCTGCGTGACGGAAGATTCCTTTTTAAACTCAGGCTATTATTCAGATGCACAATAAATGACAGTGTATTTTGAGGTAGAATCGCAGAGCAGATTAAAGAAAATAGAGCTTTTTTTTCCTTTTCTCGACATTTTCGCGTCTTTTTTTCCCTCTCAAAACTTTCATATTTTACTTTGAGTTCCTCTGTGTTCGTGCGCTACAAGACGCATCAATCAATTGGGGACTGATAGCGGCTTCTGCTTCTTTGTTTTGAATTTCATGGATCACAGCTTCTGCATTCAAAATACTTCATAACTTCATTAGACAGAGGGCTGCCAATGAGTAAACAAGATAAAACATGCAATCATTTGAATAATGTCATTCGAGCAACCTGTTGAATTACAATCTGACACCGCAATGCTTTGCCAGCTCCATCAATTATGTCAATGATGATCACCATAAGTGCAGCAAACGTGTTGAGTTATCTCGCTTTGTTGCATGACTAACATCCATGTCAGCACCTTTCCCTCCGCATGCTATAATGGCATTAGGAAGATAAATGAGTGGCACCGCTTGTTATGACCCATAATGTTATGGCTTGTCCTTTACAGTGAGCTAAACCCATTTTCTCCCGCTGCGTTAGCTTGAGAATAGGAATTGGAACCCCACAAGCAATCTATTTAAGGGTGCAACAAGCTAAGGGGATGTGACGTGCCAATGTTTTTTAGTGATTTTCATTATGTGTCATTCCATTCTAATTCGTTTTCAATTGGACCATAAGAGCTGCCGCCGTAAGCAGTACAAAAGGCAGGAACGAACGAAGGAGGATCTTGTTTAGCTGCAAGACATCCCGAGAAAGAAAATAATGATCTTTATGAAATTGCTTTAGACACAATCTGACAGCCGAGACAAAGCAAGTGGCTGGCCTTGTTGGAATCGATAAAGCCTCCATTAGTTTTCTAAAGAGTAACATGCAATTCGTTTCGGCGGAGCAGCATAGCATCGGTAATATTCTGCCCCCTTGACTCAAAAAGAAGCTAATGCGCTATAGCTAACCTAATGCAAGATTAAACCTACATCTCTGTCTTATGGAAATGGAGAAACGTTTCAAATGCACTGGATCCATAAAGCATGACCAAGCCTGTTATCACAGACACCACATTTGTGTCACAATGGTCTCCGGGGCCAATCTTTTGTGAAGGCAGAAAAACCTTGTTTCCAAACCCATTCAAATGACTGTGATCTCACGCGCGAGGGAGATCAAACTTCTTAAGTATCTATCGATCAGCCAGATGAACAGAGACACGGCGATTGATCGAACGGAGGTATGACCTCATCTCTACCTTTGACACAGCGGGGAGAGCACAAATTGAAACCGCGGAAGGGTAAGCACACTTCTCACCCATCATTTCCTCAAGAATGTGTGGATGCATCACAGTCAAGCACCCCGGTGGTCCAGGAAATCAATAGTCTGGAGAGTTAGCCTATGAATAAGATGGACAGAGTCTCCGGCTCAGTTCCCTTCAATCAGCCCCTTTGAGCTTGTATATCTTGATAAATACACCATAAGCCTGGGTTGGATCATGCAAAGGGGAGGGACGATGTTCTCTTTGAGAGATGGTCATGATGGACATGTTGCCAATGTTGCAAGAATGGACCCAGGGGAATCCGCCCTTCCTCTGAGGAAAACGCTGATCTGAGAGGATCTCTCTCCCACCAGCTGACAAGCCGATAGACAAATGGCCTTGCTAGTCTCTAACCTCTCAAACTACTGGCCCTCCTTCTTCTTGTCCTTCTCCTCACTCTGTGTTTGTGTGTGTGTGTGTGTGTGTGTGTGTGTATCGTCTGGCAAACACTCCTCCTCCTCCTCCTTCACTCAATTTCTCGCATGTGTGTGTGTGTGTTTGTACTCACATGACTAATTTACAGAGCTGAGCTCTGTTGCGCCGACCAGAACACATTCCCTGGCTTCTGCATTAGGTTTTAATTAAAGATACAGCTTCAGTTAATAAAATACAGTCAATCCTTTATGCATTTTCACACACGTCTTACATCCAAGAGGAGCTTTATCTAGTAATCTGTGCTATCTCCTTTATCTGTGCCACAATTTACTGCGTGCGTGAGACTTTTTTATCACCAGCATCTGTATTACGTTAATGCATCAGAGGATTGAAGACGAAGCGTTGAATGTCCTTGCTGATTCAAGGTTTTACAGAGTGGCTGAATTCTATTGCTTCAAGCCCCGATTGGTTGGGCCTCTGGGAGTTTTAGACGGTGCTTCATGGGTGGAAGGGCAGGAATGAAGTGTGGTAGGTCGATGTCTTTTCTGACATCACTATTTCCAAAGGCCAATGAGTCTGTCCAGTAAAAAAAACTGGAACCCGGAGAGGATCCTCACAGCCAGCTTTTCATTAGAGTCCAACTCCGACCATTGCCTTTTTATTGTCCCACAGCACTGCCAAAACGTAATCAATAGGACTTTAGGAAAACTGGGTGCAATAGTGCACACTTTTTACAGTCTAACAATCAATAAGAACAGTGAAAATCAGTTCCATGAGTAAATACTGGACACACACACACACACACACACACACACACTCATCACTATAGACAGGAAGACAAACAGAAGGAATGTGTGCGAGGGC
>JAQMCX010000037.1:578753-599243 GCA_029814765.1 Acanthurus leucopareius | reverse complement strand
ACACACACACACACACACACACACACACACACACACACACACACACACACACACACACACACACACACACACTTTCACGCAGATGAAAATACCCCCGGACACACGACACAAGGGGGTCGTTCGGAGCAGACTCAGATTACCTTGATAAACCACCACAGGTCCCTGCTGCAGCTCTGATTGATTCATTGAAGTGAATTAATTAACAAACCCTTAAGTAATGAATCAGTTAAGCAATTGATTATCGTGCATTGCCCTCAAGGATTGCAGCTGATACTGACCATTAAAGATAAATTGTGCCCAATTTAAATCGTTTAACAGCAGATTATATGCAGAGGAGTGCTTTGCTTACCTATGTGTACCATTGCTGTGAGTGATTTGACATTGCTGAGGATTTGCGTGGTAAAACACGATGGTTGTGACTTTGCTTCTGTATGCTAAAGGAGTATTACTGTGGCATTAAATACATGCATATTATCTTTATGTCACTTGAGCCTAAAGCTGAGCTTGGGGGCTAAATTCCCTAAAATCCTTCCTGTCTGCAGATTAATAATAGATGCTTATAAAGGAAGAAATACTTAGTGACTACACGACTGCTGCTGCATCTCTAAGTCACATTCAAGTCAGAGCTCATTCTGCACTTCACTCCAGCTTTGACAGTAATTAGACTACCTACATCTCTGAGATGCATGTGATGCTTGGCAAACACCATTTGACAATACAGCCTCAAGTATTTTTCAGCATTCAGCCATTTTTGCACAAACAAAATTAATATTCCGATGGAAAAATGAAACACAGCATTCGCAGACGGCACAGTGAAATTGAATCGTTGGACTGAAATCTATGCAATTAGAAAAAAAAAGAGGGAGGAAAACAAAATAGTGTAGCATAAAAAGGAAAACACTGACAGCTGTCATTATAAACAACAGTTGTGCGGCGGCACTTCAGTGTCTTACATAACCATCCACTGTTTGACAACTCTGGCGCACAAAGCAAACAGTCATATGAGTTGTAAAACTAGTCCCATTCTCTCGCAAATAAAGGCCTGATAAATCTGCTGCTCCTGCTGGACGAGGGGGTCACATGGTGAAATCTGCGATTAACAGCATGCTGCATTTAAGGCACTGTAAAGTGCACCGGCCTTTATTCTTGCAGTCACCTCAGCTTTGAGTTAAGGGCTTTGCAGAGGTGACCTGATAAGGCTGTCCGCTCCACAAGGACCTCTTGAAGGAAAAAGTAAACTTAAAGACCTCTCTTGTAACTTGCCAGTTACAATTTCTCCCGGTATATGCTGCATCATCGATCAAACAAGCACACAACATCCTGTTAAAGCACACAACCTGTGAACTATAGAACTCTTTTTTTTTACCACAAATGTTCAATTTATTTTGTCCATCAGCTTTTTTTTTTGGAGGAAACTGCTAAAGAAAAGAGAAAGACAGAAGCCAGTGGGAGTGCAGACATGAGGTGCCTCCCTTTCTTTCTAAACTCATGTCTAAAAGACGTGACAGGGTTTCCCTTTCTCCACGGGCCATGTACACGACACCAAGAGTTTGCCATTGCTTGACCCAAATCTGTCTGATGCTGCTCCGAGCAGAGCCGCCAGGCCACAGGATGCCAGTCTAATCCATATCTCTTTTTTTTTTAAAAAGAGGATCCCCTGGATTGGGCTTCCGTCTGTGGTAAAAGAAAAGAGATTTGAGCCGCCTGATGTCACACGCAGTGTATAAATACACATATCTCTGTCACTTTGGCCCATTATGGCTCAGCCTGTGGTTTCACCTGAGGATCAATAACTGCAGTCGGCA
This sequence comes from Acanthurus leucopareius, assembly GCA_029814765.1. Classification (NCBI taxonomy): domain Eukaryota; kingdom Metazoa; phylum Chordata; class Actinopteri; order Acanthuriformes; family Acanthuridae; genus Acanthurus; species Acanthurus leucopareius. The sequence continues at coordinate 597,438 of JAQMCX010000037.1, read as the reverse complement.
GGCAGACTGGTGGCTTCTTTTGAGGGATGGAGGAGGACTTTGTGAGGCCACTTGGGTGTGCAAACACAAATCTTAATGAATGAATAAAAAAGCAAATGTGCAGTGGTACTCCAAATTCAACTTGTCATTGCCATAGAGACAGTTAAGGCAATGTGCTTCGCTTTGAAGTATGAAACAGCTACTAGCAAAATGGGCACAGTTCAAAAGGAGTTTAGTAGATGGATTTCATGAAACCACATGTATAAAAGGGCTGGCTTATTTGAAATCTACTTGAAAGCAGAGTGCATTTTCTGTCTTTAAAGGCTGATTTCCAAAATGCTTCATAAAAATGCTTAGAGTGTTTATCGCAAAAGAGCTTTACACAAAATAGTTATTGACAATAGCCCAAATCACTGTGTCTCAGATAAAGGATAAAGGATACTACTTCAGCTATGGGACTACAGCCATGTTAGATCAGGAAGCAGATACAGATCAGTCACTCATTTGTCTCCACTACAGCTGTGAGCTATAAAATATCATCATGATTAAAGGGACTTAAGAGAGATAATCATCTACAAATAATGTTCTTAACCGAGAGGAATGTGTTCTAATATTTTGACAATTTGAGAATAAATCTCCGACTCCTGCCAGATGCTAATTTTCACATGACTCCACCATTTTACTGCTGCATTAAGAGAGAGCTATAGGTCCATTGAGGTTTGAAAGAAGCTGCTCTTCATAACTTTAATCAGAAGCCACAGGGTGCCTCAATTTCATGCCAAAAAAATGTTTTATAACAGTGAGTAACATATGGCTATCTCATTATTTTACCCTGTCCTGTGCTAAAGCAGATTTCCTTGGATTCACCAGTGAGTTCCCTCAACAAGAACTCTTCCATGAATCTGTCAGGCTCTCTCTATTGCCATGTGACAAATATCTCAGCCAATGAAGAGCAAAATGGGATTTGCTCCATTGCCTGAATTATTGAAGTGGACAGAGTGAGAAATTTATGGGGCAAAATTCATCCACGTTCCCCATGCATAATGTTTTAATATGTTTCCAGCCCCAATTCGCCCTTACTGCATCCTCATTTCTTCATTGCACGCAATCCCATGTCACATTATGCAAGAGGGCTGACAAAATGAGGTGTGCAACTCCCAAAAAAAAAAAAATGCACTCGCTGGTGTGCTCAGCTATCTAATGGCTTGGCAGAGGGGTGACATTTTGTTTCTTCGTGAACATTCCCCATCGCCAAAATCACCATTCTTCATCTCTCAAGCAACCTGACACGCCCACTTTTTTTATTATGTGAACACATGCTGTCGATAGGCTACCTTAGGATAACGCACCACCTGAATACACATCTGCACCACCAGCAATAAAACACACACCCACACACAACGACGTGCACGTAAACACAGACACAGATGCTCAGAGCCTATAGAATGATAGAGAGGAGACTAAAAATACATTTTTGGCGTTCTTCCCTCTGCCTTTTGCTCTGTATATTTGATTCACATTGGGGGGGGGGGCTTGTGTTGCACAACCCTGATGTTCTTATGAAGAAAAACGAGACAAGATTAAAAGGGGTCTGTTCTTTTTAAGGCCCTTTGTGCATGCCTTTCATTATCCTCATCCCCAAAAGACTGTCACTAATGCAGTCCTTTGAATTCATTTTATCAGTTCGTATTATTAGCCCTTACAGCTGGCTTTGACCTTGGCCATTCTTGTAGTCTAAAGTGAGCATATTCTCAAACACTCTCTCCATTTCTCTCTCTCTCTCTCTCTCTCTCTAGTAGATTTCAATAGGGACCTTATAAACCCTAATGAACTTATATTGCATCTGCTAGCCACTCAGCTAAAGTTAAAAGCTATTCGGTGTCAAGTTTGAAAGCAAAGAAAATGCAGGCTTAAGGGAAAAAACACACCTTGATTTGAAAGCACAGCATCATGGAGACAAACAACTCGGCGGTGAAGGTCAAAAATATTGCCTTGCCAGTCAACAGGCTTGACAATGCTGATGGCCTGAGAGTGCCCTCGCCTTAACACAGCCATGAGCAGCACTTTTTTTTCAGATTGTTAGGTGGCCACACAATCCTCTTTTTGACCTCTGTGGAAAAGGCTAGCACGCCACAGTAAATTAAAACTCCAAAGGAAGGCTTCGGGATATGTGCCAGGACAAAATCCTGAACTCCCCTTGTCTCCCATTTTGGCTGACAGACAAGTTTTTTTTTTGTCTCTCTCCCCCTCTTTCTCTTTCTCTCTCTCGCTCTTTCTCAACTCAACTTCAGTATGGTTGTGCATTCTCCTTCCCAGCAGTATTCATGGACTCACCACGGTGAGGAGAGTGTTTGCCACTGCTTGACCTGAATATTTGCCCAGGGCCGGAGGCAGAGAAGGGATGGCAGGCCATTCCAAGCCACACTTTTTTTTTTTTTTTTTTTGTAGAAAAAAAAAATCAGCACAAAGGAAACCCATGACAGTTCCTGAGTGCCAAATAGACTCTGCTTGCCCCAGGGTAAACATGTAGAAAGAGAATATTAAGTGCTGTTTTTTGTGCCAGGTTCATACAGTGCACTAATTCCCTGGTTTACACCATTTGACTTTCATAAGGAGTTTGAGCAGTAAGTGTACTCAACCTCTGCGTGAAGATCTCCCCGCAGAAAGGTATGATTTGTATTTATTATTGCTACATAAGGGGTGGAATTAATGATGCGTTACCGTGTGTGTGTGTGGGGGGGTCATCTTCCACACTGAATACACCACTTAAGTTTTAATGGATCTGGTTTCTGGGTTATTAAATTACGTCATTTAAGCAAACAAAACTCAATTAATTACCCCCCTCGGAAAAAGCTGCACACCACTTGTCACGCACGCAGACATGCCCGCGGGCTGTGCCATCCATACCGCATGGCAACGATGACAGACAACGTCGTGAGCGGCGCGTTGAAGCGCTCGGCGTCGCTGTGAGGTGTGTGAACGATGATCGGGATTGAAATGCATCCCGCCTTGAACATACACGGGGCAGAAAACACCACGGAAGGTAAATGGAACGGCATTAGAGCCGCTTGACCTCAATGTTACCCTAAAGCTAGACTCTAGTGCCATCTATTGAAAACATTTACAACAAATCTGTATTCTGGTGAACTGCTGCTTTTAATATAGCCTTCTTTCCCTCTCTGTACAGCTTGAACTTATTTCTTCGATTGCACATAATTGATAAATCGATCATCTCGTGGCGAATGACTTGTTGATAAGGAAAAATTGTGGATGAGGAATATCCCGGCTCGGGAATGCCATCTGTGCTTCATGTGAACTAATCTGCGTTAGGCTCGTTTTGATTGGATTTTTTATTTTGCAGCGTCTTAAAGAAGAAAAAAAAAGTCGATATTTGATTGTGATTGCGCCGAAGCGGCGGAAACAATCCGCATTGGAATTACTGTTGCGGAAAACTTCACATAAACTACATGCAAGGCGACGGCGCATTCAAAGTGTGTAAAAGTGACATTAAATCAGGTGGAGTTCTGAGTGATTACCTTCTTTGAGCAGGCGGGAGTGAATAAGGAGAATGAGAAAGCAGCAGATTGCCGCTCCGGTCAGTGCCCACGCAACTCTGAGCAGCTGCATCCTGGCGTAGGAAGGTTGGTGGCGGACCGAGACAGCCGTGCAGCGGGAAAGACACACTCCACCTCAGCTCACAGACACGCACTGACTCATATTCTGTTGCTCGTGTAATTCAGCATTCATCTCCTTGCGTGAAAAAAAAAATCCTCTATTGATAGTCCGGTTTAGATGTGACAGAGAGGGGCTGGGATTCCGTAGATCAAAAAAATATGCGCTCAAGCCTCGCCGCCGGTGCGTCAGAGTGGGTCCAAACAGTTGGGCTATTAACCCCCAATCACCGTCTGAAGGGATGACATCTTCCCTCACACCACTGCTTCTTCTTCTACTTCTTCTTCTTCTTCTATTCCTTATTTGCCTTCAACAGTGTGTCGTCGGTCGCACCGGCGTCTGGCTCCTGACAGGTTCGACAGAGCGGTCTGCGCCCCTCGGTGTGTCTCCGTCAACGAGTGCGCACGGCGGTCCACGGCGATGCGGCGCGCAGATGATGATCACCGCTCTCCGCTGCATGTTACGCACATCTCTCCCACTGCTAGAGAGAGAGACAGAGGCAAATACTGCCAACCAAGTCGCCTTGCAGCCCCCCCCTCTCTCTCCCTCTCCCTCTCTCTCTCTCACACACACACACTCTGTGGCGCTCTCTCTCTCTCTCTCTCTCTTTCCCGGTTCCTCACTATATTGCTCCGTCGTTCCGTCACTTTCCCCCCTCTCTCTGTCACGGTTTCCCCCTCCCTTCTCGCTCTCCCTCTTCCCCCTCTTGATTCAGTCCAATGCAACTCTTGCCATTTACGCATGAGGACTGCCAGTTTCTTTCACTACGTATCTCGTGGATAATCCGTTCTTCTTCATGTGCGCGTCGTAGCTTTTAAAACATTCTTTGGTCCATCTAAACCAGAGGCGATGTGGATGAATTTCCCCAGAGTTTTTCCCCAAATTAAGCAAAGACCTGGTTGTGTAGGTCATTTTATTCTAGTTTGCTCTCCACTTAGATCATTTTTTGAGATCAAAACAGTTGCATGCAGGCTGAATGTCGACACGTCTCTCTTTCTCTCTCTCTCTCTCTCTCTCCATCCCTGTGTGTGTTCCTCATGCGGGATCGACTGGTTTCCCTCTCTGCTTAGCTCCAGGTTACGTCACAACTCCCCCAAATAATCTCCTCCAGCTACAAAGCATGAAATAGTGCTGCTCTAAAAGGACGTTTTTAACTGATAAATAAGTGAGCGAACCGTGGGCTGAATATGCCAAACAGACTGCGCACCAACTCAGAAACAGTGTTGCATGTTCGCTTTGAACCCTAGTTTTATAAAAAAAAAAAAAAAAATGATGTCAGAGATTTATTTCAACAGCCAAAGAAGTAGCAGCTTCCATTCAGTATATTTTAAAGAAGTGCTGATTTCAGATGGATTTTCTGCACCTCATTCCCAGTTGTTGCCAAAAAAATGGATGTAAAAAGGAAAAGTCTGCACCTCCGTATTAGCCAAGCCTCGTGGTTATTGAAACAAGCCAAAAAAAAAAACCTTGGGTAGCCAAGCCTGAGGCTCATTTTCAAGGAATATTCAACACCCTCTGAAATCTATTACACACGTAGTCGTAAATTATATCATATTATAAACATAAAGAATTAATGCTGGTGAAAATTCTCCAAAAGCCTCTTCTGCTGGGCTCTTAGCTTGGTATTTAAACAGGGTATCTGGATCCTGTGAGTGGCAGCAATTGGACTGGAGGGGGCCCAATATTGAATACTGAAAACAATAGCATCTGTTAATCCTCCACCATCCCCTGCTGAGCGTTAACCTATTGTTCTGTTATGTATATCTGTATGCTGTTTACACATGACGTGGAATGCTGCTGCAGGAGATGGGAAATTGAAATTTTCTGTCATTTATTCAGCCGCTAAGCCAGTCAGTCATTTGGAAGGGACTGGTCAGTTTGCACACAATAACCCATATGGCTGCTCAAGTGAACACAGCGTTTGAAAGCAGCGTTTCCTCCTCGGGGCACTTGTGAGCTTTATCCTAGCGTCTGTGTATTTATAATTGAATCCGAATGACATGGTCCGACGACTGACGGTGCCACTCAAAGCGGAGAGCCGTCATTGCAGTGTCAATAAGGCTGGCCCCTGCAGCTACTAGCACTAATGAGCTGATAACAGTCTCTGTTGGCTGGCACGCGCGCCAGGTTGTGTATGTGTGCTTGAGTGCATGCTGTGACCGTCTATGCCTTTGTTTGTGTGTCTTTATATCATGTTTGCATGAATGTGTGTGTGTGTGTGTGTGTGAGTTGGAGAGGGTTTTTTTTTCCTTTTGTGACACCTCCTATCCTCCTCTCCAACACTGTGATCTGTCCGTCTACTGCCTGGAAAGCAATTAACAGAGACCTGACCTCTACAAGGATTTTGGGGGTGGGAACACTGTATGTGTGCTTGTGACTGTGTGTGTGCATGTCTAACATTATCATCTGCTGAGCCCATACTACTCTATACTCACCATAAGAGTGGCAAACTAAATATAACTCTGTTCATGTGCAAGAACATAGAGCCTAGTCAAGAAACCGTTGGAAACAGACAGCAATGATACTGTTTGCTATTCCAGAGAAATCAGTTACAGCTGTTAACAAGGTTGCAATGTTGAACCTGTTAAATAGTCCCAAATCATCCAAACTATATTTATAGTGTTGGGAGCATTGTTTTATAACACTGATACGAGGTGGAAAAAATCATTAGTGCAACTGTGAGGAAACATATTAAACTGAAAAGACTGCAGCATGTAACAATAACAGGCATTTTAGCAAAATCAAGTAGAAATAAACATAACCGAAACTCTTAAGTTAGCTCCACTTTAATGTCACTCAGGATAACCTCAAAAAGCAGTGTACTTATGTCTTAGTATTTAAACACAAGTGCAGAGATTCTGCTCCCATATGTGTAACTTAATGTTTTATGAATAAAATACTTACATCCTCACTAATTTGACATGTTATAACAATGCCTTATTTGCGTTTTACATTATAAGTTGTGACTGGAGAAAAAGAGAGAGAGAGAGAGAGAGAGAGAGAGAGAGAGAGAGAAAAGATTTATCCTACATTTCCCATAATTCAGCTTAATAGCTTCTCCAGTAACCCTGAAAACATCATCATAATATTTTCTTTTTTTCAGACTTAAAACAAGCTCCTTCAAAGCCACAAAAGCTATTATTCACATACAGTGCATATTAACTTTTCTACAAGCTGCTTAGTCCTTAAATGCATCGTGAGGAGTAAAACTTCATCTGTAAAACTAGCAGAGTGAAACATTACCTTTGCGATCACGACATAATTAAACCTGAAAAAGCAGAAAATGTTCACAAGAAAATCTCATTTCTACAAACTGACAAAAAATTAAATTGACCTTTAAACATTATTAGAACATCAGATGTACAAATATTTAATTTTACTATGAGCTATGCGAGAACAAATTAATATTCCTTTTTGTTGCCAAAATGTCATTTTAACAACCATGTGATCAGTTCAAAATATGGTTTGTAGGCAGTTCTGCTGTAAATGGGAAAAGTCATGAGGCATCGGGGGATAAAACAATGTAAAGTGAGTCGTTTTGAGCTGTTTAAGAGGCCTCACGTCTCCTGGACTTTAAACAATGACGTTTATTCATGCTTTTCATGCTTTAACAGGTAAAAATATCAATATTGCAATATCAATATTTTATATCCTACATTCGTCTCTGAAATATTAAAAAGTATGCAGGGATTAATTCTTTCAAGGCTGCCTTGGAGACCAACTATTCTGTGTCACACTGTTAAAAATCCCTGTTGGATGTTTGCTTGCCTTTTTCCAACCCCTTCTAAATATGTACGGAAAAAGCAAAATTTTAGGAGATAACTTTGGAGCACTTCTAGTCTATCTTTCTTTTTTTTTTTTTTTTGTAAATTATTAAACCATTTCCTTCCTTTCTTTCCTCACAGTAGCCACCTACACTGCTGCCACGTCTCCTCTCTTACTTTTCTCCTCCTCTAAGCCGCCACCCCCTCACCGCTGCTTTTCCTTGCCAGAAGCCAGGAGAGGCGTTACTTGCTTTGTCCTCTGTGCAGGTCACTGGCTTTGAGCCAGACAGAGCCCATGCCAATAAAAGCCAATGAGTAATGGCCTAAAACTTCTACATTCGCTGTGTTTCCCATTATTTCCCATGGCCAATAAATTTGAAGGAGGACTTAATCAGAGGGAAAAGCTGGAACATACGGCTCATGTCCAGTAAGGTGTCTAACACAAAGATTCTTACAGTTTAATCAGAGATAAAAGTTGAGGAGGCAGCCGCCAATATGGCCTCCCTTGTGGTCCACTTTGTCTTTTGACAGGTGGAGCCATTATTGTTTGGGCAGATAAACACACTCCTGCTGTCTGTCATGAAACAATGGCTGCCCCTGAGACGAGGTCGGCTCTAAATAAACTCCTTTAAGAACCTAATAGACAGATAATTGAATCAATGTTTCGTAGTCCAGATATTACCCAGTGAAGAATCCAAGTTATGCAGCAGAACTGGGCAGTCCAACCCGTCTTAAAGGGTGTACAAGGAAAAGTTTTTGGCCTGTGGTAGAAGGAGATGAGTTATACAGCTCTTGTTACATGTATGTGCCATTCAACTCTATGGGTGAATATGTAGAAAGTTTGAATTTAATAACTTGTGGTATTTCGTTTCAGGTAATTGGATATTGCAAGTCAGCCCCATCTGAGAGAATGGACAGGATCGGCCGTCATGCCGTCATGTCTCTGTGCCAGGTTTTTAGCATTCAGCATGCTTCTTGCTGGAGGAAGGGGGGCCCTCTCCTTGCGTTGCACATATGTCTTCATGGACATCCTTGCATGAACCACTGACATACCAGAAGAGGACGACCACAAGAAGGCCAATATTGTACATTCTCTTAGACAATAATGACTTGCAATTTCCAGTTACCTCTAAAAGAAATTACAAAAGTTATCAACTTCAGTGTTTTTGCAATGACTAGTCAAAGGGTTGACATGCACGTAGATGTAACAAGAGCTGCATAAATCACCTCTTTCTAGTTAAGGCCACAGACTTATCAGTCACCTCCCCTTCAGCATCAACACTGGAAATGGGAATGTTTTATCCTCCCTACAGCGGCAACTACTGATTTTGACATTTGGCAGAATTTTGATATAAACTTCTTCAACCTTAATAAAGATCAGACAGTTTCTTTGATCCAACCAAATCCTCTCCACACCTTTATTACTGAATACTTCTTTCATACCATCTTGAATGCCGTCTTTTCTTATGAAGACCATGATAAATGTAAATGGACTGAAGTTGTGTAGGGCTTTTCTTGCCTTTTGACTACTCTAAGTGCTTTTACGCCACAAGTCAGTGTTCAGCCCATTCACACATACATTCTTACACTAATGGCTGGAGCCTCTACGGGACTAAATGCAAACTTGCCCATCAGAAACACCTACACACTTTCACACACCAATGGAAGAGCCATTGAGAGCAATTTGGGGTTCAGTGTCTTGCCTAAAGTAACATCGACATTACCGACAGGTCAAACCACCGATCTTCTGATAAGTGGACGGCCCAATAAATGTCTTGATATAGTCTAATATTAGGTGACATTTTTCTTCTGTAAGTTATATTATCTATATTAAAGTTAATAGAAATATATCCAACAAAAATTTTAACTAATACATTGATTATTATTATCAAAGTAGATTTTTGGCCACTAGGGTGCAGCAGAAACAAGCTATGGAAACAGCACTGACATATTATCATACACGGATTTAGCAAACAGTTGCCTATTGGTGCATCTAGCTGATACAAAGCAACATTAGCAAAGTTGCTTACTTTGCCTGTTTGCTCTTACATGCTGGGCAGGTAGCGTACAGCCAATTTTTAGCACCTTTTCGATCTAGACAGACGCTAAATGCTCTGCGGAGCTGAGGTAAAATGAAGATTTGGATGATAAGACTGTAAGTTATCACTGCTAGCAATCCTCTTTCAGATAACGCCTGATCTATTGATTCATTAAAGCTGTCTTACACACCAGTGCTCTTGAAATTTTAAGGGAAAGATAAAGTCACTGCTATGATATAAAACAGCACTGTAGACAACATTGCATCTAAGACTGTCTTTCAAATCCAATAGCCGTGGTGTGTGTCGTAGTGACAGTTTGATTTGTGTTTACTGGAGCTAACGATAGCAACTGGACAAAAGCGATAAAGCAGAAATGAAAGACAAAAGGGGCAGAAACAGATAGCCCCGACAATGTATGGTGTTCTCCTTTACATCAGCTAAATCTGATCTCAGCTACCGCACTTGGAGATACCATTGGTCAGTTATCCTTCAGGAGAGCACAAAGCATCAATTTGGCTTTGTAAAACTTTCTGTTTAATCAGTCGTTCCTTGTTATTAATATGGCATGCATTGTGTTTCTTTTCTCTCACTGTCAATCACCTGTCAGCCTCTGGGAGGAAACAAAGTGTCTGCCAGGAAATAATCCGTCAAAAACGTGTCACCTCAGACATCTGTCACACTCGTGTCTTTGTATTTGGGGAGTATTTGTTAGCTGGGATGTCAGGTAATTTTCCACAACAAAGTTTGGTGTTTTAAGCGAAAATATCTCATTTAATACATTATATAACACTAAATAAAGATAAAGATGGAAACCTATGAGCTATAAAGAACATACCAGTATTATTTATAGCTTATTTATTTATATGACAAGTGTATTATTAGCTTACAAAGAAAAGGCATATTGCTTTTATTAACATTATTGTGTTCTGTTCTATTTTGAGGAACATGAGCCTCTTATTGTAAGAAAGCTACAAAGGTTTCAAAGATTGGTGGAATGTTTTTACAGTCTAGTTTATGTGTGCCATGTATATTCTATTATACCAGTAAGTGATGCACAGTATTTTACCTGCATACTTTTTCTCTTTAAAGAATTTCATGTCCTTGTCAGATTTAACCAGGACTCATCTACACTTATAATAAATTTGAGTAAATTATCATGCAATTTGGTGCACTTAGACTGTTTCTAATGTAACGAAAAAGGGTTTAATTTATGGTCTGTGAGGAAATTGTCAGTTTAGTCTTTTTTTAATACAGGTGATGACATATTCAAACATTTCAATCTAAACATCATTAATGCTTTAACAACTGGCTCTTTTTAATTGGAATCAGTGTCACTCATACTGACTTGGGCAAGTGAGTTATTATATTATCCATTATTAACCGTACACATACAACCGGCAGTTAATTAAGTGTTATTACAGGAAATGCAACATACTGAGCTGGCAAATAGTGATAGAGTTATCCTCCTGAGTCTCCCACTAAGCTTCTTACATTTGCTGCAGTCAGAGAAAAACAAATAAGCACCCACATTCACCCATGCGGTAGCTTCCTCTCTATTTAGTCTCCATTTGCTCGATCTTCATTCATCCATCATCCCTCGGAGCCCAAGTCCCACCTGGCCTTATTCCATTAGTTACCAGTTAAGTGCTACAGTACCACCATGAATCATTGGCATTAAAGGCTGAGTTAAGTTTACTTGATTAAATGGAAATTTTTCCTTTCATCAGTTTCCATCAGGCACCTATAGCGTACAGTATGGAGGGAACTGATTCATCAGCAATGAAAGGCCGTGACATTTATATCCCTCAGTAATACATTCTCATCCCAGGTCTTGATACACAGATGCCGCTCTGTCACACTCCTTGGTGTCTTATACAGATACACAAGGCATCCTTTAGCATATCTGTGGCTGATGCAACACCTTTTTAGCCTGTGGTTAACTCTGTGCAATTGCAAATTTGGAGCAGTTGCGGTTTGGTCAGATTCAGATAACAAAATTAATTGGTTAGATTTAGAAAAAAAATATTGTTTTTATTCTTTAGGCTTCATACTGATCTGAAACCCTGGTCTCCAGCATGAGAGTCCCAGACATCAAGCCTGTAGTTTAAGTGAACAGTACTTGTTTGGTCTCTATATAGACACCTTGCTGCAATTGGAGCAAAAATGTAACATATATCACCTTGAAATGAAAAAAGTATTTAAAGTTGTGAGGTGTGTGACAATCAAATTCATCTTCAGGGAAGTTAACGTCAATAAAAATATAAGTTGGACAGAAATTTAAAAGGAAAACTTGAATTAATTTAAATTTTCTAAACAAAAATGTTGGTTGCCTTGAAATGAGGTAATTAGAAGTTTTGTTCTGTAAACTTTTTTCAATTGGACAGAGAGTCTTTAGAGACTTCCCCACTTTGTTTTTTTATTCTTTGCAAATAAGCAAACTTTGTACCAATAACAATAAAATGCTTTAACAGATCAAATAAGGTCCCAAATGGGCCTTAACAGAGAAATCATCTCTTTCTGTGCCAGTCTCCTGCCAGATGTTTATCTGTCTTCTGAATGGACAAAAACAAACAAAATAAAGTGCATTGACAATCAAATATTTAACAGCAAAGTGTAGCAACACCACACACAAGTTTATTTAGCAAGTGTTCATAGTGTCCCCAGAGAGTTTCAGAGATGTGGATAATAATAAAGAGGACAAAGTTTGTGTCTAAATAAAAAGAAAATCAGACTCAATCATAGTGACACATGATCACAAACACAAAATGAATAAAACTGGAAATTTACTAAGTCTTATTAGCTTTGGTCTCTATATCCTTGCTTGTTTTGGTCAAATTTTGAAAGATTTGTCAAAAAAAATAATATATGGGAAATGAAGATCATAAACACTGACTTGCAATGATTGCAGTCTTTGCAAAACAAGCTCATTTAATCAGAGCGAGTATGACAGGTTGTTAGTGCCTCTCCTGATTAATTCATCACATATATTATAGCCTTAATAGAAAATTAAGTTATATCTCTAAACATCTCATATTCTTGATCTACCGATACAGACTTAAAATCCTTTTATTAATACTGGCAACATCTGTAACAAATTAAACCTTTTACAAGATGAAAAACTTTATTAAAGTTGTGTCACTTAACACATTAATTATGCCTCGTATATCAATAAAACTATTATTTTTTTAAATTAGTATTGAGCGAAACAGCAATACAACCGCTACCATTAACTATTTGTTTTTGGCTTATTTTTATAGCATAAAATAAAAACCTTGTCATTACTAGCTCAGACTAAATGAGTGCTTCAGGAAGAATGTTAAAACACAGAAATAAATTAGCATCATTAACTTCTGGTTCCCTTATTTCAAAGTGTGTTTTTTTAGTGACTCGTACTGTTTGAAGCCAAACTTTAACTTTTTCTGAAACCTAACCAAGTAGTTTTTTGGTGCTTATCCTTAACAAACTCTCTGCATGTTCATAACTGTAACAACAACGGAACCAAAGAAGAAGAAGAAGAACCAAACATTGACAGTTTTACAGTGTTGATCATGTGTTTGTCTCGTACACGTCTCTAATGTCCTTCAGGTTAGAGGACATGTTGGACAGACTGCCTTGGCTATGGAGTCCACAAACGCATTAGACATCAGATCTCCCCGGAGCTGGCTTCAGTTCATTTTCAATACAAGTGAATCAGGAGGAAAGCTGACTTCATCATTTAATTATTGATCAGCCTTTGTAATGAGGGTGTCATATTAAATCTATTAAGAAGTAATTAAAAATCAATATCTTATCAACATTAAATGAACCACAGTTTCTGTTTTATTCTGCATTGTTTGCAAGAGCATTAATTGACCTGAGATTTAATTTCATACCAATCTTCTACATACGGATCACCATTGGAAAAAAGTGTGGTCAAAATCTGCGACTTGCAAATTTAGGATCAGATCACTGCAACTTAAAGTGCACTTGGAGATACAAAGAAAGTGAAGAGAGTCATGCAAATGCTTTCAAGACCAGTGTTTGGCCTTCTGTATGAGCTCTCAGCATACTGAAGAGCTCCTCTCAGAGCAAATAGGTGAACACAACAAGGGCTTTTGCACACAAGGGACCCAGGAAGAAATATGCGTGAAACTGAGACGTGAAAGGAGGCAGAGGGAAAAGAAGAGGAGAGGTGATAACATGTCTTTGCCACAGTAGACACATTAAAAGTCAATGGTCAGGAAACATTAAATTTAATGTTAACTTTGTGCAAACACACAAGAATCCTGTGTCAGATGCTCCAATTGATCTTTAAAATCTGACGGAGGAATGTACATAACTTTAGGACTTTTTATGTATAGTTTCATGCTTTCAATTATTGCATAGTAAAAAGATAAAAGCTACATGAAGCAATAGTTCGACATTGTGGAATTTACTTCCTTACTGACATTTAAATGAGAATATTTCATTAACCCTCATATTTGCAGGTTTAATATGAAGCTATAACCAGCAGCCATTTAGCTTAACTTAGCTTAGCACAAAGACTGGAACAGGGAAACATGCTAACCTGTTAACATGGCTCATGACTGAAACAATTTACTTTCAATAGAGTCAGGTTAGCCTCATTCCCAGCGTTTGTACCATGTTAAGCTAACCATCTTCTGCCTGTATCTTCATATTCATTATGCAAACATTGGCAAATCAGTGAATAAGAGTGATGACCTGAAATGTCAAACTCTTCCCTTAGTCAAGCCATATTGCCTATAAACAGGGTGCAGCCAAATATTTCTAAGGCTGCTCCTGTCACACACACATAAAGTGCAGTACAGTAACATGCATGTGGCACGTTCAAGCAACAACTTTTGTCAGTGTTCCAAGTTACATTGCTTGATCATCATCAGCAGCTGTGTCACATGTTTTTTTGTGTTATAGTGTTATATAAGTGTATATAAGTATATAAGTGTTATAGTTTTGAGTTTACCATGGATCTGAAATTTGGGACTATTGAACCGTCAGATGGACCAAAATTCATTTCAGGTATCAAAAAAAAAGATGCAGAGAACCAAATCTCGTGAGTAGGGATATTGTTGATGGAGATCTTGCTGCATTGGATCCTCTGCTTCTGCTCAGGAGTTGGGAACTCACAAACATGCCAGCGGTCACACAAACACATGTAACTAACTGATGATGATGATCAAGTGATAAAATTTTGATAGTTTACTCAAAGAAGTTATTACTTGCATCTGCTTTGTGCACATAACTTTGCAGCACTCTATTTGTGCACATTAGGAACAAACTCAGATACTTTTAACTGCACCTCAAAAACCTTGCACTCACTCAATGTTTTACTTGCAAATTGATGTGCTGATTAAAATCTCCCAATTTTAATGACAAATATGAAAACTGCACATTTGCTTTTCAGTGCATGCATATTTGTCATGTAAAAAAAATGTAGTAGAGATGAAATATTTTGAATTATGAAAGCTGAAAACTAAACATTAAACCAAATATGTCAAACATGTCTTGTATTTTTTATGCTAGGCGGGTCATTTACTGCACACTTTGTATATATTTCAGCGTAGCTTTGAGGCCCATTCTAAATAAATGATGCACAGCGGGCTCTGTGTATACCTGCGACGAGATGAAAAGCAATACAACGGAAATTGAAAAGCAGAAATAGCTTTAAAGGAGAAAGGACTTTGGCCTCTCTGGCCAAAACAAAATTCAGCTGGGAAAATAGAGCAGATGATGATACTATTTAGTAGCATCATTGTGTGTTGCAAGTAGGAAAAAAGAAAAGGGAGCCCAGAGGACAGAAAAAAGAGAGGAAGAGTGGAATAAGAAGCTGTATGGGAAGAATAGAAGAAAGGGATGTCAGACACAAGGAAACTAATTTTTGGTCTCTGAGGGCATGAAGAAGACAGGGAGGAGAGCGTATGGAGTGACATGAAGGGTTAGATGATTCACAATTTTGTAGCAACGCTTCAGCAGAGAGTGAGACACTAACACAGGCTGTCTGTCACCACAGGCTGCTGATGGACACACATTATTGGATCCATATACCGCCTCTTTGCCTAGTTCCTCCTTGTACACACATGGCCTTCAGTTAAGCAACCATGGGGATTGTCTGGGGATAAAGGCACACACAGTGAGCTTAAGCGAACTAATACGCACTAATGCCTTTTTTTGTGCTCACTCTTATGTACATTATGCTGTCTGTTTTCTGTGCTGATGACCTACCGAGCCAGTCAAGCCTAAAAACAAGCCTGTGAGATGAAACATGTAAAAGTGAAATTTAGGTAAATGCAGGGTTCATGCATTTTTGTTGTAAGGATAACTGATATATTTAATTCACAACCAGTAATGTGTTAACCTAAACCTATACCTAGACATTAACAGATTTTGCTAAATTTGTTTTATCAACAATTTGTAACTTAAGAGAAAATAGTTGCCCATACAGTTACTGTGTCACGTAATTCAAAATTTTAATCAGTGTGTTTTTGTTTGTTTATGCTCTATTTTTGGTCTCCACCGACCGGCCCTTTTGCTTTTGTTGCTAAATGCTCTGGCATATTCATTAGCTTGATGCTAACTTAGCACGTTTCCCATTTGGGGCTTGACAGGTGATTTCCATGAGTCACTTTAAGTTTTTTAATTACAACAGCTGGCAACTGCTGCTGAAAAATGGATGATGAACTGTAAAATGTAAAAATTACAAGACATGGAGCTGACTGGAACTCTACGGGGTGATAATTCCCTGTGGGTGCATCACTACAAGTAAACCCTTTCACATTATGCACAGCTGTTTCATTCATTGTAAATATAAATATATTGATTGATGCAGCTTTAAGTCTAATTTAAGACTTCACCTTGAGTTTTGCAAGTTTTAGCCCATTTACTGCAAAGCACATACACTCAGTACTGCATTAGCTATTCTGTAAACACAGTTTCGTTTTAAGAATTTGAATGGATTTTTGTTACCATTTCAGATGTCCATTCATTTCCATTTCAACCATTAAGAAAGAAAGTTCCGTTTTTCAAATCAGTTCAACTTAATTGTTTTAATTCACTTCAATAGAACTCATCTCATCAGTCATTTATTACAATTAGAGATAAAGATCAGTTAATTTGATTGATGCATGTGAAGACCTTGAATTGAAAAGCAGACATGGGAAAATGATTTGTAATAAAATTCTACGAGATTTCCAGTGTATTGCTATAAGTTTTAGGCTTTCAAATGCACTGCAATTGTCTTTCAAATAAAGGTCCTTTTGACTGGTAGACAAATATTTTGGCAACTCCTTGACAAGTCAACCATAAAAGATGCTCCAAGTGAGAGAAAAGAGTGTGGCAACAAATACTGAGAGGATGAATAACGGACGATAAGGCGGGAGAAGAGAGTATACTTCTTGTTGGTATACCAACAAGAAAGAAAGCGAGGATACGAGAAAGAAAGGAGACTATAACACTGCAAAGAAGAAGCACCATCCTCTGGCCTCTCGCAGGCTAAAACTCCCTCTGACAGCACAAGAAAGACAGGGGATCAACCCTGATTTCAACCAGGCTTTGTCTCTTTACACCATGAAAATATGGCCTGGAATCCCATTATCCCCGGCTATAGATGTGAGGGCTCCATCTTCATCTCTTATTCCACGGCACAGAGGGTATGGCTCCACCTGCGCAGTATACCGCAGCTCTAGCCTTTTTTAAAAAAAAAATTTTAAAAAAAATGCTCTCACCCATTCTCATGGGCTCGAGAGGCTCTTTAGTTGAAGGGCAAATAGAACTAGAGCGGGGAATGGATGACACTCATTTCGAGCAACAGCCTTATTCACAATCTTCTGTAACTTTGGCATACCAATGAAAACATTGAGCTCTGCTCCCCCGGGAGTAATGCGAAAGTGTTGGTACAGGAGCACACACACACACACACATGCGTGTTCATTCCCACATGTGCTTTATGTCACCCCTGCACACATACACACACGCATCACTTGGAGAATTGAGTCGGTGACAAGAGCTAGATTTGATTTTATCCCCTCTCTGCCTTCTCGGCTCTCCTTAGGGTCGTCACACAAACAATCTCCCAGCAGCAAAAGTAGATATGAGATTAGTTTTGCGGGGTGTTGGCAACTGCCACATGTTTGCACACTGGTCTGCCTTCCCTGCAACCTGCACCTCTCTGTATGTGTGTATTTGTGTGTGTGTGCGTGTAAGGAGAAAAAAGGAGAGAATTATTACACACAAGAGAATTTATAGATCAGTGCCCCCGCCCAGATGTACAGGCGCAGCGGTACACAAGGTTGAAGCCTGCATGAGTCAAAAGCAGCTTCTAACATATTCATCATCACATTTCTCCTACACACACACACACACATAAACACATCTATACATACAGTATTTATGGATGCACACACACACACACACAGAAACACATTACAATGAATCGCTGATAATCATCTCCATTGTAGCCACCAAGGGCACAAATGTGAAGGTCTTGCTTGCATCACAGAGGCTGATCCATGAAGGAGTCAAGATAGAGTCAAGCGTTTCCATTGATATGGCACACACACACCACACACATAACCCCCCCCCCAGTGCAGGAAGGTGCAGGTTTTTACATGAACCACAGGAGTAATGACAACAACATACTGTTTGTGTGACAAGAATCTGCAGGCTGAAAAAAGAAAGAGGTTTGTTAATTAAATGTATAAAAGAGGTAGAGAGGAACAGATTGAAAGAGAGAGAGAGAGAGAGAGAGAGAGAGAGAGGGGAAGAGTGAAAGAAGGGAGAGAGCATTTGATTAATTGAAAGTGAGAGGGGCAAACTGATTAGAGAGAGAGAGAGAGAAGGGAAGAAAAAGAAAGTTCATGTCATGAAAGCTTCCCCGAGAGGAGCGCTATCAAGCAAGGCTCTGACTCTGATCACTCATGTGTTTGCATCTAAAGTAGGCCCATAATGCTTGGAGGGCAACGGCGATGTTTCACAGCAGCGCTGAGCATTTACATATTTATCCGCCAACAATTTTCTGCCCACAAATGCACGTTTTCTTTTTTTTTTCCCCTGCGTTTGCTTTATTTATTGATTGATTTGAGCGCGGCAAGCGTTAAAAAAATGCATAAAAATGAGCTGAGGCCTGAGTTTTCTCTTTTGGAAGACCATTTGCATTCCAAACATCCCCCCCAACCCCCTCCGAGCACACACACACACACACACACACACACACACACACACACACACACACACAAAAAA